>CM061750.1:24655790-25080907 GCA_030979885.1 Lolium multiflorum
TAACGGACAAGTCGAGAAAGCCAATGGAATCATCTCAACGGCCTTGCGCCGCTAGACCGCTTGAAAAGCTCGATATACTGGCCGTAGAGGAATTGCCAAGTGTTTTGTGGAGCATCCGAACAACACCAAATACGGCGACACAAGAAACTCCGTTTTCGTCCACGAGCCGAAGCAGTACTACCAATTGAAATAGAGCATGATTCTCCAAGAGTAACAGAGTATGATGAAGAAACATTACAAAAAGCTCGGGAGGATGATATGGACGCACTCGACGAAGCTCGAGATGAAGTACTTTCACGAGTCACCAAATACCAGCAAGACCTCAAAAACTACCACAATCGACGGTTAAGGCCAAGATCTTTTCAAGTTGGGGATTTGGTCTTGCGGTTAAATCAAAAAAGTACCGAGAAGCTCGAATCACCATGGTTGGGGCCTTACGTTGTCACGGAAGTCATCGACGGAGGCGCATACAGGATCAAGGACAAGAAGACAGGGGCTCCCGAGAAAAACCCCTGGAACGCAAGCGCAGCTGGGCGGTTCTACGCCTAGAGCTGAAATATAGTCCTTCCCTGTAAAAATACAATGTACCGAAACGCCCGCGAGTTTTCAGACGCACTCTTTTCCTTTTCGGGGCACCGAGTGGGGCGGAAAGGTTTTTAATGAGGCGGGCTCGCGGTGCTGCAATATAATAAAGATAGTGGAGATATATTTCTTATTCTTCGACACGCTCGGGGCTCAACGCCTTCAAGTCTCAAAATACGTACAATATAGACAAACTAGACTTACCGAAATATTTCGCCTTGGTACACTAATACCTCGCCAAATATAAAAATCGGAAGCTAACAATTATAAATATAGTGTACACGTCAAAATCTTATTGCTTTGGTCCAAGAACCTCGCAACAAAAATATAGAACTTCGACACTAAGATACTCGAGGGCTTGCAATCCATCAATGAAAAAACAAAGATGTCTTATTACAACAGAAGGAAAAATCTTCGAGATGGAAAAACAGTACAAACTCTAGCCAGAAGGCTCGGGGGCTCCAACAATATAGAGCACTTTGCAATATACAACAAATTTCTTTGGAAATAAAAAAGAAATCAAAAAATATAGAGACACAAGGTTTTGCAATATGGTACAAATCAGTCAAAGCCTAAAATGCTATCTATGGACAAGCCTCTGGTTGTTTTATGTTCAGCATAGGACCCCTTGACGAAGAATTCTGAATCCATCCGAAGAAGCTCATCTATCATCGACTCGCCACAGGAGTTACCATCTCATTGATTGTGTCAATCATTTTTTCGCCGCGATTTCTTGGCCAGGCAATCAGCAACAATCTTCGTCAGGTCTAATTTTGGATGACAAATATTTATCATAATCATGGCGAACCTTGCTCTAGCAGTCAATTGAGCTCGCACAAAATTATGAATGCGGGAGCATCTCTGAATATCTCCAGCAATTCAGGAAGAGTTTTGGGAACCTCATTTCGAGGAAACAAAGTCTTGTAAACAAGGGTTCATGTTGTCGTGCAAAAATTGAGAAATTCGCACTTGGCAAGCACGATCTTGGAACCCGACAATTTGTTGGGTTCGTTCAGGGGGTGGCCCAGAATAAACAGCCATGGTTAAGGAAAGATTGACAAGAAGATTTGTTCTCTCGTTTACTCTTCGATCTTCGGCGGCAGCATCAAGAACCGAGCCTATTAAGCGATAAGGCAAGAAATTTGAAGGGGGGCACAGCAAAAAAGAGGAGGCATTGTGAGGTTGGAAAACATACCTAACATATCAGTGCTAGCTTCCAACATTAGCTCGAGCATGCTATTTTCTCGGTAGTGGCTCCCTTTGCTTCCAATACAGCAGTATCCTTGGCAGCCATCGCCTCTTTGGCTTGTTGGAGAGCAAGTTTTTCTTGTTCGGACGCTTCCCGAGATTGTTCCATCATTGCCGAGTTTGTTTCTTCATGGATTGAAGTTGTTGTCGAAGTTCTTGCAAATCTTCCGACAAATGTTTGCTTGAAGAACCTTCGAGGGGATTATCATCGACTAGTATTTTCTTCGAGAAGGAAGACGCATGAAGCATCGGCAGAGCAAGGGTTGGTCGAATAATTATCAAATATTAACTGGAAAAGAAAGTCCCAGGATCAATGATAGTACCAAGAGGAATTTCATTGATTTCTAGAAAGTTTACACGGACATTACAAAAGAAGTTCTCCAAAGGGACTAACAGGGTAATTGTTGCCAAGGCTAAAATGGCGACAACAACAAAAGAAATAGAGAAAGCAAAGGAAAGAAAAAGCAAAGGCATTCAACTAGACCTCCGGCCTTGAAGAGCTAGGAGTTGAAGATGGCTTGATCCCGAGATAGCCAGGATTTTCTTCGTGTTGGGCTTGGCTGCCTTGATCAACGACCTCCATTTTGATTGTTCCATCTGCTGGTGTCGCCTACCTTCATCCAGTCAACAGTTTGTTGGCTGTCAGCGACCAAGGCAATAGTGTTCTCAACAGAACCTTCATGTTCTCCGGCGCATCTTCACCAAGATCCTCTGGTGGATTGAAGTCCTTGGCAAGGGCAAGGAAAGTCTTAGGCTCCTCTTTCTTCGGGAAGGGGGAACAACTTCGACAATCCTGCATCAGCATTCACCACGCCTTCACGAATTTCTTGGCCATGAAACTCTAGATAAGACAGTGCGTCAGCAGAGGATCATTGGTGGGATTCTCAAGGTCAAAATCTTGGCTTGTTTGACCTGCCATAGAAATTATATGTTAATTGACAGCAAGTAAAAACAAAAGAAAGCAAGTCTTAAGAAAAAAGGGATCAACAAAGTTACCGAGGAAGCGACGATTTTGTGTGTTCAAGCGCTGAGGATTCCCTTTTCACGGGTGTCCTGTGCGGCTTTGTGCTCGTTTAAAGCAGCTTCAGCATCATCAAGTTTCTTCTGCAGTTCTTCGACACTAGCAACTTTTGCTTTGGCCTCATCAGCCTCTACTTTTGCTTGGCTAGCATCAAGTTCGGCTTTCTTGCGAGCTTTTTTTGCTCCAATTTCTGAGCAAGGTCGGCAAGCATTGGACTGCAAGTTTCTCTGCCAAAATAGAAAAGAATAGTCAAAATTGCGACAAAAATAGGAGCAAGAAGATTAGAAACAATGACAGCAAAAAAGTTGTTACCTTCAGTCCTGCTGGCATATTCACGGTACCCAATGAATTGGGATCCAATGCGAACAAGCTCTTTGATCATGGGCTGTCAAAGAAGAACAGAAAGAAAATATCGGTACGAGAAAAATATGAAGGCACAAAAAGAAGTAAACAGAGGAAATATAGATACTAGCAGGAAAATCAAAACTTACATCATCTAAGAGTGAATGAGAAGAGCTACCCAATTGAGGGGCAGGCTCGATGATCGTTTCAACCCTTGTCCTTTTTGGTGAAGGAGCAAGGGGGCTTGAAGGAGGAGTGGTGGTGACGACGTTTTGTTGAGGAGGCGAGGATTCTTCTCCTTCAATTGGCGTCTCTGAAACAAGTAAAGTGTGTGACGCGCTCGTCCGAGGAGCCACGTCACGAGTTGGTACTTCTTCCTCATCATCACTGCGATTAAAGATCGACAGCATAAAAAGCAAGATGAGACAAAAAACTTCGACTACAGAAATAAGGGGAAATCAAGGTGACTTACGAGCTGACGAGGGATGCGAGATATGGATCATAAGTTGCCTTCTGAAGGATCAACTTCTTCGGCTTTGGAAGTGCCGGAATCTTCGACGTCATTCCTCTTCCTTTTGCCTTTTGGAGAAACAAGGGAGGAGGAGATAGTGCCGACGCAGGCCTTCGGAAGATCCCGCAGATTTTCGAGAATCCACGGGTTCATTCACAAAAGACCGGAGCTTCTTGATTGTCATCAGGTGACAATGGCCCTTTCTTCGACTTCTCCACCTTCAGAAGAGGAGGAAGCGAGACAAGGTCTGGATGATTCTGTGCAAAATAAAACAGGGAGAGATGTCGAAAAGAAGTTACAAAAAAGATAGCAAAGCAACAACAAGACAATAGACAAAGATTACCTTGGGAAGTGGATTGGCGGCGCCGAATGGTGTCACACGGCAAGAAGAAGGGACATCTTTTTGCTGAGAGAAGAAATTTTCGGACAAGTCTTTCTAAATCCTTGACCTCCAAATTCACCGACACCGATCTACGTCTGTCGCGTGATATTTCCAGAGAGGATATTTGCGAGAAGCGGCTGCACTCTAGTCCTAAGAAAGTATGCAATGATTTGGACACCGATAACTCTTTGCCGCGAGTATTTTGCAACTCGTGGATACGAGCCATCAAGGTTTCTGTCGACGCCCTTTCTTCTTGGGTGGCCTCCGCGTCCCAGGAGCGGTGGCGAAAGATTTTCTCGCGCCATCAAAAGGAGGGATGTTGTCCTCCGCACATCCATGGTTCTCCTCCGAATGTACAACCACTTCTTGCGCCATCCTTGAACTGAGTCAGAAGCTTGACGTCGAAGTAGTCAACAGTGGGCCGAATAGAAATTACAACGCCGCCTATATTATAGGCGACATTGGGCGAGCCATTACGGCGACGAAGAAAATGCGCTTCCATAGCGCCCAGTTAGGCTGGACGCCAAGGAAGGCCTCGTAAAGAGTGATGAAAATGGAGATGTGAAGAATGGAGTTTGGCGTGAGGTGGTGGAGTTGCAGACCGTAGATAAAAGTCCACGGAGAAAAGGATGAATGGGGGCGAACAGACCGCGGATGAGGTGGTCGACAAAACCTACCCGGTACCCCATTGGAGGGGTTGGGTAGCTCTCCTCACTGGGGAAGCACAATGCCTTGGGTTTCTTGCTGATCCCCAGCTTCTTGAACATGTTGATGTCTTGAGTGAAAATTTTGATCTTTCCCACTCCGCCGCCCCAAGATCCGGCGGCCATGGAGGATTCCGGCGTGCTGTGCCTTGTCAATCGATGCGGTGGCATCAACAATGGCGGGGTTTGCAGTTTGGAGGCGAGGAGCTTAGGAGGTTGTGGATCGCAAGAGGAAATTTGCAGATGAGAGAAGGAGGACGGCGCGAGCGGAAGTGCTCAAGGAGGAAGAAGACGATCTTATACAGGGGTGCGGTGAAATGACGAACCGTTGGATAAGGAAAATGTGTGACAGATGATAGCCACGTGGCAACAAGGGTAAAAAAGTAACTCAACGTTGGGGAAGTTACGGTGCGTGCGCCAGAAAAAGCGGAGGACGTGTGTCCCCCACTTGCACGACGTGTCAAGATAGTGGATCAATTGGGCCCGCATGGCAAGAAAAGACTTGTCGCAAATTTCTGGCTAGCAATCGTGGCTATCGTCAGCAATAACGTCACCTTGGCAGAAGAAAAAATTCGACTGAATAGCTTCATAAAAGGCGACACGGAAAAATAATGCTTGATCAAATACAAGTTTTTGATCAAATGCTCTGGGGCTACTTTGGAAAAAAGGAAAAGATCCAGAATGACAAGATAGAAATGGCGTGAGCCTATGACCAAATACAAATATTTGTTCATAGCCTCGGGGGCTACTCCCATCGGGAGCGCTGTTCGCGCACCCGAGAAATTATAAAACTTCGGGAGATAAAAGAAGATATAGCGCATAAGGCGTGGAGCCTACACCCAAGTACAAGTCCTTGGCGTAGCCTCGGGGCTACTCCCATCGGAACGCTGTTCGCGTGCCCGATGAAATTATAAAAGAAAGAAAGAGAGAGAAAAAGAAAGATAGAAGAGCAAAAAAGTATATTTCGAGTTATAATTAACTCTACATACACTCCCATCGGGAGGGCAATAAGTCATTTTCGACTCGATAAAATGTGCCATTCCAACAGCCGAAAAAGCACTCGATAATATATTCTCAGAACGCCGAAGTTGCGATCAATTTTTGAATGCCGCAAATTTGCGAAGGTAAGGCCCCAGATCCGTTCTGCTGGGCGTGGCATCGCCAAAGACTGCGCTCTACTACTTTTATCCGTATCAACAGATACGAAGAAAAATCCTAACGGACGCGTTAGGTACCCGATAAATTTTACTGGGACTCGACAGAATGGTAAGACCTTAAGCGGCACCCGCCGAAGTTTACACCAGCATCCCGAGGTCATGTCCGGGGACGTGATCTTGAAGTAGGTTTTTACGGATTGCCACTAGAGTTAACTAGTACCTGATCCGTCGATGAACTAGCCCCAACTACCATCATCCCTATACAATATAGATGTTTATGAGAAGAAATATAGAAAAAGTCGAAGCTGTCGAATAAAAATAAACAGTGGAGATTTTCCTTGACCCTACGATTCAAGCAAAATCTCGGGGCTACTGACATAGGCATGGGCCTGCCGAAGATAGTACCCGGGTTTATCGAAGGCCCATTACCCGAAGAATAAGAAGATCGGAAGCCCAAGATATTATTAAGGAAAGCTAGAGTTGTAATAGAAAGTCTTATTTGTAATCTTACGGGATGAGTTAGAAACCTTCCCGGACTTTGTAACTTGTACAACACGAATCCCTCGGCTCCGCCTCCTATATAAGGGGAGTCGAGGGATGCAGAGATCATCGAATCATTGTTCACAAACCTTAGTTTTCATAATCGTCGAGTACTTTTCGCTGAAACCTTCGAGATCTACTTGCCCTCTACTTCCAACTAAACCTAGCCTACAATCCATAGGCATTGACAAGTTGATACCTTGTCACATAGATAAAGTCAAGAACTCTCCAATCCATTTTCATTAGTAGTACAATTAATAGTATCAAGTAACATAGGACCATCATCTAGAGCTTTATCATAAACATTTGCCAAGCAAAATTCTTTAGTACCATGCATTTCGACATCAGGCACAAACAAAGCATTATCATAAGATTTATCAAAGTAGCATGGATTATCATAAATAACAGTAGCATAATTATTCTCACAAGTTTTACTCATAGGTAATATTTCAAGAGAATCCACAGGAACATAACATTCAACCTCTTTCGGTAAGCATGGAGGACAATCAAATAGTGTAAGAGATATAGAGTTACTCATTAGAAGGTTGGCATGGGTAGCTAGTCCATTCTTCCTCCTTTTGTTCATCACTCTCCTCTTTTTTTTCATCCAATGAGCTTTCAGGTTCATCAATTTCCTCCTCTTTTCATCCAATGAGCTTTCAGGTTCATCAACTTCTTCTTCCACAGGTCCCTGCAAATTGTGAGTGCATTCTTGTGCATTAATGAGTCTCTCTTTATAATCAATGATATAAGGATTATAGTGTAACTTTCATTGCAAAAATTAAGGATAGAAGAGACATAATCTTTAAGGTCCTTACAAACAACACAAGTTTCATAATTTTTCCATGAAGGATTCTATCTCAGAAGGCTCCCATAAATAAGACAAATTGTTCTACCTCTTCGAACCCAAGATGAATATATTCCAATTATAGTTCTTAATTAAAACTTCTTCACTAAAGCCACATTGAAATTTAAGATGCTTAGTATCCTCTTTAGAGCAACAATTTATATCATGGCATTTAAGCAAGATTTTAGCAATTGTATTCAATTTTTCTATCATAGCACTCATTACTTTACCCGTTCTTGATTCTTTATAATTATTATAATATTCTATAAGCTTCAAGTAGGTTATGGGTTCTCCCATAGCAACAGTTTTTAATTTTTAGTTTTTTCAAATTTTTATGGATTTTGGGTATATGAGAAAAATAAAACAAGACAAAAAGAAACTAAGCAAAAGTAAACTAAGCAAAATAATACTAGACAAATAAACTAAACAAATAAACTAAACAAAAGTAAACTAAGCAAAACAAAATAAAACAAAATAAAAACAGAGAGAGAGTAGAATGTACTCCCCAGGTGAACTTATGAGTAGAGCTATGCCTCCCCGGCAACGGCGCTAAAACGCCTTGATAACCCACAAGTATAGGGGATCGCAATCTTCTGGGAAGTAAAACCCAATTTATTGATTCGACACAAGGAGGTAAAGAATACTTATAAGCCTTAACAACTGATTGTCAATTCAGCTGCACCTGAAAAGCACTAGTAACAGGGTGATGTGAAAGCAGATGTAATATGAGAGCAATAGTAACAGAACAGCAGTAATATCAGAGCAATGGCACCAGAAAATAGTTGATACTACTTCAATGACATATAGAACGAGTATATGATGATGAGAGATGGACCGGGGTTCCCAGCGATCTACACTAGTGGTAACTCTCCAATAAGTGACAAGTGTTGGGTGAACAAATTACAGTGGGCAATTGATAGGATTCAAAGCATTAAGACAGAACATCAAGATTATTAATTATGTAGGCATGTTTTCCATATATAGTCATACGTGCTCGCAATGAGAAACTTGTACAACATCTTTGTCCTACCAGCCGGTGGCATGGGTTCTAGAATCTATCATATTAAGGTACTCCTTTTAATAGAGTACCGGAGCAAGCATACACACCGTGAAAACATGTGATCCTCACATCACCGCCATCCTCCGGTTGTCCCGATTTGTCACTTCGGGGCCTTTGGTTCCTGATGCTGACATGTGCATACAACTTGTAGATACAATCTAAGCAATAATTATAGAGCTTAAATCTAAGATCATGCCACTCGGGCCCTAGTGACAAGCATTAAGCATAACAAGATTGTAGCAACAATAACTTCACAAACTTTATAGATAGACTAATCATAATGTATCATCCATCGGATCCCAACAAACACAACACCGATTACATCGATGAATCTCAATCATGTAAGGCAGCTCATGAGATCATTGTATTGAAGTACATGGAGAAGAGAATACCAACTAGCTATCTTGAACCCGTAGTCCATGGGGGAACTACTCACGGAGCATGATGGAGGCGGTGGCGTCGATGGAGATGGCTTCCGGGCACTTCATCCCGGCAGGTGCCGCAATGAGACTGTCCCCGAATTTGACTTTCGCGACATGCGGCGCTCTGGAGTCTTTCTGGAGTTTCATCAAAAGGTATCGAAGATTTAGGTCGCGAGGGGTTAAATAGGCGAAGAGGCTGCGCAAGGGGGCGCCTGGACCCCCCTCACACTAGGCCGGCGCGGCTAGGCCTGGGGCCGCGCCGCCATGTTGTGTGGTGGCCCCCTGGCCCCTCTCCGACTCTCCTTCGGTGTTCTGGATGCTTCCGGGAAAATAAGATGTTTGGCGTGATTTCGCTCCACCCGAGAATATTGCCCGAACAGCCTTTCGAACCAAAAATGGCAGAAACAGAATTGGCTGTGGCATCTTGTTAATAGGTTAGTTCCGAAAATGCATGAAATCATCATAAAGTGCAAGCAAAACATGTAAGTATTGTCATGAAACAAGCATGGAACGTCAGAAATTATGGATACGTTGGAGACGTATCACCCTATGGAGTAATGTTTTCATTGAGTTTATATGAAGGAATATTCCATAGGTACTTCTTGTATTCCATGTGTTGTATTCAAGTATGGATGCCATGAAGATAAAGATACACCTTGTGTATTGGCATCAAGATCATCGATTTAAAGATACATATGTGATATGATCAAGAAGAAGATGAAGATGGAGTTCTTATGTGGAACTCAATATTAGCCATGCTCTATCTTATGAGAGTATGAGAAGATACAAGATTAAGTTGGGCAAGTTCAAGATGAGCATCTCAAGTGGATAACATGCTTGAAGCTTGCCTTCCATTTGGTGATAATGGACTTGTGAAGATGTGCATCAATGGAGCTTTCCCATCATAGTTTATGGGGGCATTTGTGAGTCTTCACGAAGCAACATTGATCAAGTGAGGCATTCCGGCTTGTGTGGAGCTTGAAGAGTTCATCAAGATCAAGCGGGATGCGCAAGGCAAAGGTATGGCCTTGCTAGGTTTTCCTTTACCGGTCTCAAGGTGGATGTTGGGAGACCGGATTATAGGATAGAGCCGCACTATTAAGAGGGGCTTTCGGTTGAGTAACTTGATCACATCGTCTTAGGGAGCTCAATCCTTTGCATACTTTGCATATCCTTATTGCTTCTTGGTGTTTCTGTGAGATTCTTGAGCTTGTTGCTAGCTTTACAACAAGCCCAAGTTCATCGAAACGGAATCCGCATGCATCTTCTATTGCGTTTCGAGTTTGGACGTCTTCACCGCTTCTTGACGGTGGGAGACTCCTCTCTAAAATCATCTAAAATGTTCTATGAGGAGTCTCCATATTTCCAACAAAATTGGTTTCATGTCAATCGGAGTTCGGGAGCATTAGTTATCACGCTTTTATAAACATGTTTTCTCCTTTCACCCGTGGGTGGACCCGCCGGACTGCCCATGCCGGCGGCTGTCTCGCGCCTGCCGCCCCCAACCGCCTGCTCGGCGTGCCGATCGGTCAACTGGCGCTAACCGTGCGCCGGGACTAGCTCCGTCAGCCGGCCTCTAACGCAGCGTCCGGCGTGCCGACCGGTCAACCGGCGCCAACCGGATGATCTCTTGGTCCGGCCACGACTGTTTGGACCGTTGGTCCGATCTGTGGTTCGGTCGACGGCTGGACCAGCACCCCGCCCTGGTCCGGTTGACCGCCTCCTCGACGGCTGACTCACCAACTTTTCCCCAACGGTTATATTTGCTCTTGGGCTATAAATAGCCCTTCTTCCACCTTGGGCTGAGTTAGTACTTCCATTCTCTCACCTCCATTGTTGCCTTTGAAGAACTTGCTCTCTCTCTTGTCTTCCCCCATGATTCTTGCTCATTCTTGAGGGATCTAAGAGTGGAGATCTAGATCTACACTTCCACCAATCCATTTCTCCTCTAAGTGAGGGGAACTCTTTGGATCTAGATCTTGGAGTCTTTTGTTGACTTTCCCCTTTGTTCTTCCTCTCCAATCTCATCTTAGCATTTGTTGCTTGGGTGGGATTTGAGAGTGAAGGATTTGAATACCTCTAGTGTTCTTGCTTTGCATCATTGCATAGTGTTGAGCTCTCCACCACGATTAGTTCGAGTGAGAGACCGTGAGCTTGTTACTCTTGGAGGGAACTCCTAGTTGGCTTGGCGGTTGGTGCTCCGTGATCTCTTCAAGAAGATTGTGAAGAGGCCCTAGGGCTTCTCCTTTGTGAAGCTGGTTGTGGAGCTTGCCATCTCCGGAGCGGAGGAAAAGCTAACCATAAGGAAAGGGCCATTATCCTTCGTGGGTGTGCTCGGAGAATAGAGCCTTCGTGGCGCGGGGAATCCTCGTGGGACCTCCACTCCTCCAAACGTGACGTACCTTCTTGCAAGGAAGGGAACACGGGAATACATCCTCGTCTCCGCGTGCCTCGGTTATTTCTGTACCCGAGCTCTCTTTCCTTGTGATAGTCATCGTGCTTGAAGTACATATATCTTGCTATCACTTGTGCTACATATATCTTGTGCCTATCTTGCTTAGCTCTAGTTGCTATTGTTACACTTAGTTGAGTTTAGCATATTTAGGGTTTGTGCTTGTAAACTAAACGATAGTTTAATTCCGCATTCTTACAAGACAAATCCGCAAGAGTTTTTAATTGCCTATTCACCCCCCTCTAGGCGACATCTCGATCTTTCAATAAGGGGCAGGCCTGGAGGGGCAACATGGGCTAAGGGACGCATGGGCCCTCCATGGCCGGCGGCACCAAGGGGAGGGCCAAGTCCAAGTCCAACTAGGACTCCACATACATCGGTAAAATAGAAGCCAACGATGACATATTTTGGTGGCGAAGATATGCCAAATTAAAGGCGAAACATTGTGGAGAAAAGATACCAAACGAATAGGATTAAAGAGAGAGAGAGAGATGATTTGAGCGAAAGAACCAAATACCGACTCCGATCCCCTTTTAATAGTGCGAGGTGTCCTGTACTTAAGAAAAACCGAAAATGGGAGACTACCTTATGTTGATGTTCCGAACTTCGTCTCCGAGTTCATTTATCGCGCTCTTCCGAACATCGTCCTCGAGCCCTCTTGTTGCGCTCTTCTTCTCCGTCTTCACATTGTGATCCGACACTGTAAGAGGGCGAGAGAATCAAGCGCGTCCCGCTTGACCCCGATGACATCGCTCAAGCCGGAACACTTGGGTTGATTGCATGCCCTAGGCCTTGGTCACCAACGGCTCAACTCGTGGGGCTTGGAGGACTGTGACACCGACTTAGACCCAAAACTTGTCTCTCGACACCAACTATCTTAAATCCAACATATGGTATTCAAACAAAACATACGAAAATACTGCATTTCGCTGGAATAGTTTCCCGTCTTTTATGAGATGATGAAGTGCTGAACATGGGGTTTGATTCTTGATGAGCCGATTAGAGGTGTGACAAGCCTCGTAAGCATCCAATTGTAGACTGGTTGTCCTGTCTGCCATTGTAGTTCTATACAGGTGTGCACACACACTGAACAGCTATATTTTGGACCATGGATAGTTTTTTTTGGGGGGTTAGACTGATCCTGGCACGAGCAACATGTGGTAAATAGAACAGGCCCACTCGTGGTCTCGGTTGTACGAGGTAGGCCCATCCCAGCCCACCCTGAATGTGGCGGGCCCTACCCATAGGTCGTCGTCTCCACTCCACCACCGGCACCGGCCCACGTGCGTCTATGTAACTTCCGTACACAACTGCTCCATCGCTCGCTGGCTGGCAGCCTCCTCTCTCCCCACTAGACTAGACTAGACTATACACGGAAGTCCAACTCACTCGCCGCTCCGACCAAACCGGCCTCCTCCTCCCCAATCGCCGGCCACCGCCTCCCTCTCCTCTCCCCACCCCAATGGCGGCGCCCCACCTCCACCTCCGCCTCCCACACCACCCCCGGACCCCGCTAGCCCTGCCCTCCCCGTCGCGCTCCCCACCAGCCGTCTCCTCCGTCCCGCTCCCCCGCGGCCGCTTCTCCCCCGCGCGCAGGGGCCGGGCTGCCCTCCTTCGCCCGGTCGCGGCGCTCGGGTGGGGCGGCGGCGGCGGAATCGAGGACGTCGCCGACCTCTTCGGCCGCGTCGAGGCGTTCCTCTACACCGTCGCGGACGCCGCGGTCGTGGCGGCGGCGTCGGCGGAGGGCGGGGCCAAGGAGGAGGCCGCCGCACGCGCGGGGGACTGGCTCTCCGGGATCACCGCCTCCATGGAGACCGTGCTCAAGGTGCGCGCGCCCTGCTCCAACCCCTTGCTGCTCCACCACCACCGCCGCTGCCACCTCATGTCCTCATCCCGCCCGCTTAAACCGCCGCGTTCGCGTCAGCCGCTTCCGCGCTCGAGTGGCCTTGCTCGGCCGATTCAGGCAGGGGCGCTTCCTAGCGATACCTGCGTGTGCCTAGTTGCGTGCCGCGTGTGATTACGCGCATTTGCTCCGTTTCCGGGATATTCTCGCCTGTAGCGTGTGATGGTGTACCTTTTTGTGCTGACGAATCCGTGGCATATGGTTTTGGGAAATCTACTAGCCTAGATTACAGATGCTTGCTGAGAGCAAGTAGCTGGGCGATTTCAGTTCAGGGATTGCCCTGTTGCTACCAGTTGTTATAAGGGAGAACTGGAATTTCTCAGCATGCTCTCTCTAATGTAGTGACTATTGGGAGGGATAGCCTTGGGGAGTTGGGGTTAAAACCGAAAACGATCTACTCACCACCTAGTTAGAACGATTTCACGGAAGGGTCAAATTCTACGTGCCCCACCAGTATATACTTTACTAGTGTAGATTTAGCATCATACGGTTTATACCTCTGCTGAAATTGCAGCTGTACTTGAGGCCTTGCAGGTTTTGTGAGGACTGGTTTTCTTTCTCTTGCAACAGTTTCATTGAATTTTCGCAAGGAAATGAAGGCCGGTTAGGAAGACAAAACAATGAATAGTGGTGTTCATTTCACGAGGGATGTTGCTGATTAGTATAGTTTCTGCAGCTTGAGCTATATTTCTTCTTTGGGGAAACGGATTACTTGATATCAAGAATGATGTGTAGATCAAGGTTTTTGAGTCGCCGAGCCAAGTCGAGTAGCTAGACCTCCGGCTCGGCTGTTAGTCGACGAAAGTCGCTGTATAGTCGCCATGAGTCGCCCTGATTTTGCGACTTGCCGATTAGTTCCCGGCTAATCAGCCACTCAAACCTTGGTGTACATGTCCCATGTTTCCAACTTTACATGCTTGTTTCCACCCGTTTGGGTAAACGAGCATACCCTGATTTTTTCTATTGTAATTTCCAACACACACTGATGAGGCCTAGTTTGGAAAGTAAGGAGACTTAGCTTTTCACCTGTAACAGAAGATGAA
This sequence comes from Lolium multiflorum, assembly GCA_030979885.1. NCBI lineage: Eukaryota > Viridiplantae > Streptophyta > Magnoliopsida > Poales > Poaceae > Lolium > Lolium multiflorum. Next base: position 24,670,005 of record CM061750.1, read on the forward strand.
GAGAGCAAGTTTACCTGTTCATTACTTTCTGTTTTCGTCCGTTCTTGTGGATGTTATCAACTTATCATATGAATGCACTTTATAGTTATGAACTTACTAGTAAAAGTGTCTGTGTTCACATGTCTGCACAATATAACCTGCTAGTTCAAATATCCTTTTTGTCTTACTTTTAATCATGCTTGAAGTCTTGAACACATTTCTAGGAGTTATACATTTTCCCCCATTGGCAGGTTCTGAAAGGTGGTCTGTCGACTTTACATATACCTTACCCATATGGTTTTGCGATCATCCTCCTAACAGTTCTGATCAAGGGGGCCACTTTTCCTCTCACAAAGAAGCAGGTAAATCTGTTCGCCATATTGCTAGTCTGTGATATAAGTATAACTGAATTTTGATTGTAGTACATGTTATTCAAATTAAGATTTTGGTAGGGAAGGATGCTCACTATTTTTCCGGAACATGATCAAAAGTTACTCGTACAAGAGTTTTAGTACTTAAAAGTGTGCATTGTGGCAGTTTTTTTTTCGTTTTTCTAAGATGCATTCTGCATATATGATATGTCTGCACTTTGACTGAACTCTCATTGGAAATTAGTATGGTTTACCATCACCTAACTTTCGAAACACTGTGATGGACAGCTCAACTAAATAATCTTGATATTCATCAATACATGAAGACACGATGCATATCTGGCATAGGACACTGTTTTCTTCCAACCTTCCACTACTTGTAGTTTAAAACATATTCTATTAGATGGTGGTACCTTGCAGGTCCCTCTCAACTGAACCAGTAATCAATACATGAATTGTACAATGTGACAGAAACTTTAATGTGGGACCTGTTTCACAGGACAATGTGAATCACATGTGTTTCGCCTGGGAAAGAACCTCTGGCCCAAAACAATTGATGACATTAAGTCTTCTGATTTTTGAATTTATTATTTCATTCAAGCATTACCTACTATTGGTAATAAATGAGAATTTAAAAGCACACCCTGTCACATTCGTGCATTGAGCTTTTATGTCACAATTTATATGCATATTAATTTTTGGCAATCCTGTACTTATGACTCGTGTACGAACGGACCTGATATTTGTGTAAGTGTTTGGATTTGAACTTACCATATCTTAGTATCATTATTGTAACAATTCTTGAAATGTGATATGTTAAGGAGTATTAGTATCCATTGCAAGAGTTATAGGATTTTCTGTACATTACATGCTAGAATCAGGTTTTGCAATGTCACTTGGTGCTAAAATAAGTGCATAAAAGTTTCTGATATTCCTCTTTCCAATAGTGAATCTCGTGTTTTGTTTGTTCCATATAGGTTGAGTCTGCACTTGCAATGAGATCACTTCAACCTCAAGTGAAAGCTATCCAAGAACGTTATGCTGGGGATCAGGTCTGTATTATGTATAAACTGCTGCACACGTAACTTATTGAGATATTGCACATGGTCTTACATTAGATTCTTCAATGTTCATAGCAGACCACTGACATGATAAACCTTGGAACTTCTTCTCACCAATAGATTATAAGAAAATAAAGAAATACATTAAGGTCCACATCAAGTGAAAGACACATCCATCATCTAGTTATTTTATTTTCCTCATAGAGCTGTTAAGATGTTTCGCGAGAAAGCCTCATGATTGAATTCTGATGTAGGGTTAACTCATTCCAAAGTAGGACATGCAGCTAAGTGAGGTATTATCCAAATGTCTTCAAAAACATATGGTAATTATTCTCAAAGTGCATATATCAGATAAAATGCATGTAAGCAAATGATCTCCTAAAGAAACTCAGTTGGCACTTGGCTGATGAAGTGCAATGGATTTACAAAGTGCATTATAGATCATACCAATAGATTTAGAATATTACTGAACCCACTATTGTCTCTAAGTTATTATTTTTATTTTTCAGGAAAGGATACAACTCGAAACTGCTCGTATATATAAGTTGTCTGGCGTTGATCCACTTGCAGGTAGTTATAAATAATATGATTGGTATTTTTCCTAACAGTTACTCAGTGTGAGCCCCTCAAAGATCAATGCACATAGTAGAACTGTTTTAGTTGGATCTCAAACTTTCTTAATCTATTACTAATTGTTACCTTTCTATTGAGTTTTTTTTTTTCGTTTTGTTGATTACATGCAGTTTTGTTTGGCATTTTCTGCACCAGGATGCTTGCCTACTCTTGTGACAATACCGGTCTGGATTGGTCTATACAGAGCTCTGTCCAATGTAGCTAATGAGGTTGATATGATTAAACTTTCGTCATTTGGTCATTCTTCTTTTTGTTTAATACTGACATCTATATTATCTAATGTGTCTATCTTCAAGGGACTTCTTAATGAAGGTTTTTTCTGGATACCTTCTTTGGCTGGTCCAACAACAATTGCTGCTCGACAAAGTGGCCAAGGAATATCCTGGCTTTTCCCGTTTACGGTAATCACATTGGACTTGTTAACTCCATTGTAGATCCAGCTTTTGTTCCTTCATTATAGGGTCAAGTAACACTAGATTTATTTTCGTGCATTATCACTGTTGCTTAGCAATCACACAGCAACGTAGTTTTACTTATCACCCCTGACTTAAATACAATCTATAGGGTTAAGGGTCATGTTGATTCTTTGCGATGTTATGCTCAAGTATTTCATTTCAATATTGTTGTATTGCATAGACAATTTATCCTTGCTCACATTTTCGTTGTCACAACAGATTACGTTCTTGCTTAGATTAGATTTGTTTCTGTTTACCTGTCTTAAAGAAATTGTACACGTATATGTATGATGTGTGCTTAGGCATTGCAGAAATAATGCTTTCAACGTAATTCCATGATCCATGAACTGGTGACGATATTTATTGCCTTTGGTAGATATTTCTATATTCTACAATCTGCAGACATTTTATTTGTGTGCAAAATGCTACTGCAGAATTGAGGTCTTATTCATAACTTTGTGTAATTTACTTGTTGAAATTAGAAAATTGCAATGACATGTTATTTACTTTATAAGGTTATTCATAACTTGGTGAACAACCTCCAGGTGCTTTAAAATCATAGTTTTAGAAGTAGGCACATCTAGTTTAATTCTGCTCCTGAAAATTTCAAGTGCTTGAGACACTTGGCAATCAGTGGAGTTTTCTCCATATTTTTTTTTTTCAATGGTATAATTCATGATTTTTTTATATATATTTTGAGATCATAATTCATGATATTGTAGGATGGCCATCCACCACTTGGCTGGTCGGACACTCTGGCATACCTTGTCCTGCCAGCCCTTCTGGTTATTTCGCAGTACGTATCTGCCCAGATAATGCAACCATCACAGGTTAGATTTGTTAACTGCTGATATGGAATTTTCTTATCAGTTTGATTGTGCCTATACGGACTATAGAGCTCGTAATGAATACTAAATACTCCCTCCATTCTGAAATACTCTACATTTTAGGTCTAAATTTTGTTCTAAATTAGTCTACATTTTAGCTTTGTAATTAACAATGACACAGAAACGAAGCGCTCCTGCTTTTTCTATTGGATGTCACTACTTTCAATGTAGAATGGATTGGTTGAAGTAGTATGTTAGAGTACGTCATGGGCCTGGGCCCGTTAGTCTTATGGTTTGATTAGGGGTCAAGTAAGCCTTGCTTGGGAGTCAAGTAAACCTCTCTCTATATATGGAGATGTATCAATCTAATCAAGCAAGAATTAAGAAGGAAATCCCTTCCCTCTTGCCACCGGCCGTGGGCAAGGCCCCCGGCCGGCCTTCTTGCACCCTCGCAGCCCTCTCTCACCCTCCCAAACCCTAGCAGCCACATAACACTTGGTATCAGTTTTCCCGGGTTCGATCATGTCCAGCCCTCCACCGAGTTCTTCGCACCCACCGCCGCTGCAATCCGATGTCCCCGCCGTTCTCTCCCCGGCGGAGATCACCGCAGCCCTCCGCGATCTCGCCACCGCGGTCCACGAGATCCACCTCTACTTGGCTGGCCCCTACGGGCCTCCGCCGCGGCGGCGCTGCTGCCGTGGCAGCCGACGCACCAGGCGGCCTCCGTCGCGATCGCCGGGCTGCTGCAGCCGACGTTGTTGCTGTCGTCACCGCCACCCGACGCCGGGCTGCTGCAGTCCCCGCTGCCGCTGTCCACCATCTCCTCGGCGCCGGGGGTCCCTCTTCTCCAGCAGCCGGCCGCCTTCTTCCCCATCGGGACGCTGCAGCAGCAACAGCAGCTGCCGCCGCCGCTGCAGCTGCTGTCCTCACCGCCGCTATCCCTGCCGTTCGGTGGGCAGCTGCAACAGCAGCAGCAGCTGCCGTCGCCACCAACACCGCAGCTGCTGCCGCCACCGACGCCGTCCCTGCCTTTCGGCGGTGTGGGAGCGACCTTGGCCCCGGGCTCTACATCGACACCACCCGGGATGCCCTTCCACCAGGTCCGTTTCCCTCCGTCGCCGTCACCGCTTCCGGCTTGGATCGCTATCCGCCACGTGTCGGCGGCGGTGAGGCTGCAGGCTGCTGCGCGCGGCCTCCTAGTGCGTCGGCGTGTGCGGGAGATGCGTGATCTGCAGCTCCTCCAAGTTGCGCTTCGTTGCGCAAGGGACCTCGATCTCGTCCGCTGCGTTGGGGATCTTGGGCGTGCGGTTTCCCCCACGGGTGGCGAACATGCTGTTTTTCCCGCGGGCAGCGACATCAAAGTCTGCGCCATCGACAGTCATCCGGCGGGGAGAAGGCATGGTGTCACCGATAGGAGCGCACCGCGTAGCACCACTGCATTCCGCCGCCAGCCGCCGCGCGGGCTCCTTTTATCCCGCTGGTTTCCATGGGATCCAGGTGGTTGTACAGGTGCACGTCCGACGGGCGGATGGTGTCCACTTTATGTTCAGGGGTCAACAATAAAGCGTCCCAGTCTATTTCAGGTTGAGAGTAATAAAACAAGCCGAGATGTAAAAGGCTCGTTTTTAGGTATTAGGGTTGTGTTGCGTCGAGTCATGGTTTGTTTAGGTTGCAGCTCGAGGACGAGCTGCATGTCCAGGTGGGGTGTAGTGTTAGAGTACGTCATGGGCCTGGGCCCGTTAGTCTTATGGTTTGATTAGGGGTCAAGTAAGCCTTGCTTGGGAGTCAAGTAAACCTCTCTATATATGGAGAGGAGATGTATCAATCTAATCAAGCAAGAATTAAGAAGGAAATCCCTTCCTCTTGCCCGGCCGTGGGCAAAAGGCCCCCGGCCGGCCTTCTCGCGCCCTCGCAGCCTCTCTCTCCCTCCCAAACCCTAGCAGCCACATAACATAGTACTAATAGATTATAAATGTAGTACTAGTTTGTCTGGTTTTTTCTAGAATGTAGACTAACTCAGAATGGAGGGAGTACAATGCAAGCTGTTGGCTGGCTTGATTATACTAGTTGAATTAGTCATGAATCATGATTCTTGAAATATGCACATCACCACTGCCTTTCTCTGCTTCTTTCTAGCTAAGCTGTAAAGGTCTAAGGCCACACAGCTCCTTCGTTTTATGATGCCAGAGATTTATCTTTATTTCAACTTACTGTTTTTATCATTTTATGTCCTTGTTTGCAGAACAATGATCCTAGCCAGCAAGGTGCCCAAGCTGCACTGAAGTTCCTGCCATTGCTAATTGGTTATTTTGCTCTTTCCGTTCCTTCTGGACTGAGTCTATATTGGTAAGCATATGTTGAACAAATTTCAATTGTTTGTTATGCAAAACATGTCTATGACATAAGGTTTTGATCATAAATTGCTGTAAGCAGAGGTTGGCCTGTTAGAATGCAGGCAATACCTGGTTTTTCTAGTCTGTTATTAATCCTGCTGATGGTTAATTCTTGCACTGAGGTGCAAAACATGGTCGCTTTGCCTGTTGTGGTCTATAACAAGCTTTGTTTGACTTGAGCTGATGATGTTACTTTCCACTCTGGGTTAGCATATTCACTATCAGGCAAAGGTGACTTGATTAGGAGCCTGCCCATAGGCTCATTGGAGCATTTCTCATATTTTTATACCTATGCTAGCTGTGCCTAGACTGTAGCATGCTACATGATGGCAATGAAGTTCTCATGCTTTGATTTGCTTCTAACACTGACTGATTGCACCCTAGTTTTATGTTATATGATGACTGTTGCGTGCCTTTTGGTTTTTGGTGAACATATGTGAACATTCCATCATCAGAGCTAGCCAGTTCATTTGTCATTTTCTGTGTTATACATTTTTATGTTTGTCGTTTTCATTAGTTGTACTTTTCTTGCAGGCTTACAAATAATGTCCTTAGCAGTGCACAGCAAGTGTGGCTTCAAAAGTTGGGAGGTGCCAAAAACCCTGTAAAAGAATATATTGACAAGCTTGCTAGAGAAGAATCAACTAATGTTGAAAAATCTGAATCTGCTGATAAGAGCGAGGCTCTCCCAAAAGATGGTAAACGCCAGCCTGGTCAAGTGCCAAAACCAAGTGAACAGCAGCGTGGTGGAAGGTAATGCTTAGATATTGCTTAAGATTGCTGCTCAATGTATGCACTATCTCAGCACTAATGTCGCAATGGTCTCTAAACCATTGAATCCAAGATCCTTACAACTCACAATAACAAACTATTTGGAATACATATTAGCTGCGGATGCATATGAATCTGGTAAACCTTCATATGAATTATGAGCACTGCACCACATTCGTTTGTCCTTTGCACCATGTATACATGTGCTTGCGTCGATATTGTCTTATATGTACACAAACGGAGTATTTGGACAGTGCATCACTTTCAGTTATACTCTTGCATCATGTGTCTTCAGCATCCCAGCTGTGCCTAGGTACTATTAAGAGCTTTGGGCATACCATTTATTGATTTTGGGGCCACATTTAACTCGGGCTTATTGCTCATTAAAAAGGGACAACCACTCGTGTCATTGCTGAATAAGGTCAATGACCTGAGAGAAGAATATAGAATGTGGAGAGCTATAAACCATTGAATTTTAGAAGTGGACCGGCAAGAAAAAAAATGCAGGGTGCCATGCGTTGCTTGAAGGATTAATAGATTTCCTTTTTTGTCCTGTTAACCCTGACAATGTGCAGATATGGTGATATTCTCTGTGCACTTTTTTATTCAGGTTTAAGAAATTAATGGAGCAAGAATCGAGAAGAAAACAGCTTCTGGAAGAACCAAGACAAATAGAAGAGGCTGGCATAGAATCTGAAGCCCTTGATGGAAAACAGAGTTCTCATGCCTCTGCTGAAGACAGCAAAGATGAAGAGGTTAGTTATTTTGTTGATTGGCATTTCAACTTTTCTGGAGACTGAAATCATGTCTCTGCTTTTGCCCAACATTAAACAGGAATCCCATGAAAATGAACCTATCTCAGCCAGTAGCAATGGTGGAATTAGCCATGGCACAAATGAAACATCTCCAGACAGAACCACAGAAGAGGTATTTTCTTCTTGCCCTGGAGCACATTTTAGTCTGAAAATATTCAGAAACATGAAAACTCTCTCTGCTTTCAATCAATCATAGCTTGAAAGATTCTAACAAAGGGGTCCTGCTGTACAGGTAACAATTCCAGAAGCAACTGACACTGACAACCATTCAGTCCATTCTTCAGTAAGCAACCCTGCCTCGCTAACTGACGACGAATTGAGACACCAAGAGAATGGAAACGATGCAGTGTAATGAATGCAGGCTGGTGGCACTAATCTATCAGCGGCTTTAATATGGTCATTGACCAGCTCTAGCCCATCTGTGCTGCATCAGTATGTTCATCATTCTAAGATCACGGGCTAGTTCTTACAGGAGGATTTACTGGGCGGATTGTTTGAAAATACAAGCCATGTCGGAGTGTTCGTAGCCTTTTCTTCTTTTTTTCTATTTTAGAGACAGAGATGTAGAGTACGCATAGCTCGTAGACCCCTATTAGGGGAGAACTGTTCACGTTTCTAATGTATTTTCAGTTTGGATGTCGGGGGTTGTAAGGTTTTTACCCATGGGAACCCTATACTTAATTAGCACTTAGCAGTTAACACTCAAAAATTGTACCGGTACTTAATTATCAACATCACGGTGACATGTTACAGAAGATGATCTGCGGAAAACTTGTCAAATAATGCTTTGCTCCTCGATCTAGCATGAAAAATGAAGTAGAAAGTTGTGCAAGATATCAGACATTAGGAATAGAATGTTTTACAAGAGATCAGCATTAGAAATAAAATGTTGCACAAGAGATTAGCATCAGTGTGTGCACACGTTACATATTACACCTCAGAATTTACAAGTGCATTTGCAGTTGCTATCAAACATGGATATACGATGTGCATGTCAGTGTGCTTAGATATATACTAGAGAGGTAGACCTGGGGTTCGCCGTTGCCGGCGGCCCCAGACGGAACGAAATAATCAATCGATCTCCCTTGGAGCTCAGAATGACAGGACGCCGGCGGCAGCGATCACAGCACCGCCAAAGCCAGCCAGGGCTGCGAGGGAAGAGGCGGCGCTGGCAGCCGGCGTGCCCTCCCCTGCGCCGCCGGGTGGGGTGGTGAGCTCGGGCTTGGGCTCGGTCATGGTGGTGCCGATGGGTGCTCCGACGGGCGCGGCGTCTTCGTCGTCCATGGCGTCGTCCGCACCCGGCTTGTCACCCTCGAAGGACCCAACGGGGGTCTGCGCCACGGGTGTCAGGATGGTCGGCTTCGCCTCCTCCGCCACGGCCACGGCGAATACCGCCGCCAGCAGCGCGGCGGCCAGGAGGAGCAGCAGCGTCCGGTGCCCGGCGACCATGGCGTGAGCTGCGTGTGAACTGTAGGGATTCTTTTGGAACGAGCTAGCGAGGTAGATTTGTTGTCTTCGTCGTGTCGTGAGGCAGGGCGAAGCGCACGTATATATGTGCGACGGAACGAAGATCGCGAATTTGGCGGGAGGTTTGAACTGCATGCGCATACGAGCGGTGGCGAATGGGCGTGACACACTGCTGGCTGTGCGGGTCCCACGCTCCTCGCCGTCCCAGTTTAGGTTGCATCCCAGTGAAATTCTTGGAAACTAGTGCGTCCACGTCTTCAGTTTGGCTCGCTTTCTATACAAAATGTAAAGCAAATTTCTCGTGTAGCACTTGGCGCGTAAAATATGCAACTGAAAACAGTTGCTCGCTTTTCTATACCAAAGGTTAAAAGGAATCACAATCTCTTCTTCCTTGTCGTGACACCACTGATCACTCTGCTTAGTTGCTCGGATGAGTCTCCCCCCTTCATGGAACTTAGCTCCACTAAGCCTGCGACCACGGGCCGGGTCAAGGGCTTAGCAAACTTATTATCAAAAAAAAAAAGGGCTTAGCAAACTTGTGCATCCCGTTCGGTTGTCTGAAAGCTTCTTTTTTCGGAGGTGAACGAAACGGAAGCCTCGTTGTTTGGTGAACTGTTTTAGGCTTCGTAAGAACTGAACGTGTTGTATATGGTTGTGTGTAAAACATACGATGTCATAACCTCTTCCCCAAGTGGTGAGGTTACCGGTTAATTTGTGCGAAAGTAAGAAGCAATAAGCAGACTACAGTAGAAGCTGGCATATTAAACCACAAAGACAAACTTAATTACTTAGTTCGGACCATGCATAATATCAGAACTTATTTCTCAACCATACACATATGACAGAACTTGGTTAACACGACATAGAGACACATAATTACCACCAACAATCACTCGTCGATCATGGCAAGGGTTAGATCATGCCCTCGGCACCTCTTGAGGACCTTGAAGGTCATGAAATACCCGATCTTGACGTTGTGAGCAATGGTAAATCCAACCGACCCTTAATGGTAGGGATGGAAGACAACAAAAATGGGTAGGAAGACAACAGGAATGGGTAGGAAGTCTAACCCCCGTGCCATGATGACCTTAGCAAAATTGGTTGGACCAACATCGTCATGGAAGTGCCCCACACTCGCAGGCCTCAAGTTATTTACATATCATGGATAGTGCATAAGTTATGTATCATGCACAACACTAGGTACTAAGGGGCATCCCTAGAACTTCATTGGGGCACGGGAAATAATTGACTATTGAATATTTGAATATCATTAATGTTTCCTCATAGGACATAGCGCCGACAAAGCAAAGAGATGATTCTACCGAACCAAGTGATGCAGATTAATCATCGACACTGCAACAAAAAAAAGTGCCTCATATTAGGCACCATATGTCCAAGATCAACCCACTAGAGCATCTCCACCGGCGCTCCCCACAGTGACCCCAATAGGAATTCGGAGTTCCATCGCGTTTTTTGGGCCACATCGGCGCGCCCAATAAGTAGCTGCGCAGTTTTGGAACCCAATACAATCATTGACAACCCTGTGCCGGTCCCTTCGCGTGGGGTACCGAACATGCACGCCAGCACCTCGCGCCACGTCGAATGGAACCCCTCGGCCCCGTCTGGCAGCTGCTGAATGAGCGGCCGGAGTAATGACCTAGCCATGCACGCCAGAGATTAATGGCACCACTGCCCACCTACCTTCGCCTACCTCCGGCCAAGCAATAAATTGCGCACCACCCCCCAACACCTGCCTCCGGGTATAAACCAGGGTTCTCGGGCACCAACTCCTCCTCACACAAAAACTATTGCCGCCGCCTACCACCATATTCCAAGCGTTCCATGGCCGGTTCTATGGGCCGCGGTCACGGCTACGGACACGGCCACCGAGGCAGAGGGCGGGGTGCAGGATCCCCGCCCCCTGAGCGCTCGCCGTCGCCGGACTGCTTCCCCGAGTCCTTCAAGTTCGTCGTCCTTAGCAAGGATGGCCCTTTTGTTCAAAAAGGCTCCCAGATAAGTTCGCTTAATATCTCGCCAAGGAGCCGGTTAGCATGAACTTGCAGGAAGCCAGCTGTTGCGTCTGCCAGTAGTTTGTCGAGGTGTTGTTCGACGGGGAAGGGCACATGTTCCTTCACAATGGCTGGGAGAAGTTCGCCCACGCCCACAGCCTCGAGGTCGGCTGCATGGTGGGCTTCCCACACTGCAGATAAGGGTTTGTTCTTTGGGTTTTTTGAGAAAGTGGGGTCCACCTATATGGGTGCACTTGCTAAAAGGGCCCATAATGGGTAATCGCCTACTGACTGAATTCCACCTCTAAAATTGACATCCCAAAGTCATCTAGGTCTTTTTTTTCAAAATTAAGGAAAAGTCATCCTATATCTCAATCATTGTTATTAAACGAATCGAGCACGAACACAAAATCAATGTTGCTCACATCGGATTTGGTGCACATGTGTGCCAGTGAAGTTTTAGAAATTGTGTTTTACTAAAAATACAACTATATGTACATAAAAATATATAATTATAAACTAGGATTTATAAATTTTGTTTAGTGCTTAACTCTCGTACAACATGCTAAAATTAAGTATAAAAGTTCAATGTAAATTTTGCTTACCCTACGTATTAATTTCTCGAACACAAAGAAACATTGTTATGTAGTAAAGATCTCTTCACTTCATCACATAAATATCATTCCTCCATCTCTAATTCCTCCTGAGGCCTTTGTAGAAACATAAGGTGCACATGCCAGACTTATACAACAAAACATTTGGACTCGGGCGGAAGTCCACTTATTGGACAATACATGTTTCATCACCTCATAAACAGAGATTGACAACATACGAACAAGTGGGTATGTGCCTTAAGTACCCTAGGCTGTTGAAGTTGCTCCTGTAGTGATATGAACAAGTCTAGGTTGTGCCTCAATCCCCTGAATCTCAAATACCCCAGTAGGCGTGAAAACGGAACGGATTATTTCCGACCGACAGACCGACCGGAGACTTACGTAAGGCAAAAAAAGATTTGGTCGGATAGTTGACGGATACGATCACGGATACGGTTAGTAGTAAATGGATACGGAAAAGCATATGGGTTTACTTATACCCATCTGTATTTGAAGATATACTTTCACCATTATTACTTTTGTTAGAGATGAATCTTGTAAGCACGAGCACCGTATCCATGAAACGGAGAGAGTTGACATATGTAGTACTTCCTCCATTCCATGAAACTTATTTTAGACTTATCTAAATTTGAATGTATCAACATACAATATAGTTTTTTACACGTGTAAATTTTAACAAATCTAAAATAACCTTTAGAAGATACAGATTTTTATTTATAGATAAAAGGGAGTTTATCCCCGATTTCATTAAGGAAATCAGTTTTTATACAAAGTAACAGCCTACACCACCATAACACCACACATGAAGGGTACTTAAGATTTTACAAACAGCCGAAAGGAGAAGAATGAAATGAAATAGAGAGAGGGGGGGGGCTACAGTAGAAAGTAATTGCTACAACTACTCCTGCTTATTTTGCAAGCTTCCTTCCTTCTCCAGTTCTTCCTCCATCCCTTCCATTTTCTTTTATTTTATTCCTCTACATCTTCAACCTTGGCATCCAGGTGATCCATCTTCTCGAACCAAATACTTCCTTAGCTACTTTTTCCAGCACTCTTGCGTAGAATTCCAACTTGTTCTTAGCGTCCTCCTTCACCTGCAAACAGCTCCACGAATTAATATAATAGCAGATTTTTAGAATAACAATATAAGGTTCTTCAGGCCATGTTTTTTCGAAGCATGCTAAATTTCTGGTTTTCCATATACTCCAAATAACAGCAGCAACCCCAACAGCAAGGATCTCTTTCTACCTCCGGCCAAGCAATAAATTGCGCACCACCACCCAACATCTGCCTTCGGATATAAACCAGGGTTCTCGGGCACCAACTCCTCCTCACACAAAAACTATTGCCGCCGCCTACCACCATATTCCAACCGCTCCATGGCCGGTTCTATGGGCCGCAGTCACGGCTGCGGACACGACCGCCGAGGCAGAGGGCGGGGTGCAGGATCCCCGCCCCCTGAGCGCTCGCCGTCGCCGGACTGCTTGCCCGAGTCCTTCGAGTTCATCATCCTTAGCAAGGATGGCCCTTTTGTTCAAAAAGGCTCCCAGGTAAGTTCGCGCAATATCTCGCTGACTGGGAGCCGGTTAGCATGAACTTGCGGGAAGCCAGTTGTTGCGTCTGCCGGTGGTTTGTCGAGGTGCTGTTCGACGGGGAAGGGCACATGTTCCTTCACAATGGCTGGGAGAAGTTCGCCCACGCCCACAGCCTCGAGGTCGGCTACATGGTGGGCTTCCCACACTGCAGATAAGGGTTTGTTCTTTGGGTTTTTTGAGAAAGTGGGGTCCACCTATATGGATGCACTTGCTAAAAGGGCCCATAATGGGTAATCACCCACTGACTGAATTCCACCTCTAAAATTGACATCCCAAAGTCATCTAGGTCTTTTTTTTTTGCAAAATTAAGGAAAAGTCATCCTATATCTAAATCATTGTTATTAAACGAATCGAGCACGAACACAAAATCAATGTTGCTCACATCGGATTTGGTGCACATGTGTGCCAGTGAAGTTTTAGAAATTGAAAAATACAACATGATTATGTGATAGGGAATGTATGAAGGTATGTCCATGTAAGGTTTGAAACGTGTAAAATATAAATTGCCTAGGTAACAGTGTCTATTTTTTTGGATACAAAAACATTATTAATTATAGCTATCAGAATGAAACACAGACGCTACAAATAGAGAGAATATCTAGTGCTCCCACCCCTTCCTATGCTACCATTGCTACCGTATAAAAAATGTATTTTATACGTATCAAAAAATTATACGAAAAATTGTGAGTGCTCATGAAGTATGTCCCTACAACATCTCAAAATTTCATGTCCAAATTCTACATGGACACTGAGAAACAAAAAAGAGAAAATCAGCATGAATAGTGTCATTCTCTGATTTTGTCTTTTTGTGACACTAGGTAGCACTATTCATGCAGATTTTCTCTTTTTTGTTTCTCAGTGTTCATGTCGAATTTGGAGATGAAATTTTGGGATGTTGTAGGAACATATTTCATGAGAACTCACAATTTTTCGTATAATTTTTTGACAAGTATAAAATACATTTTTTATACGGTAGCAATGGTAGCATAGGAAGGGGTGGGAGCACTAGATATGTTCTCGCTACAAATAGTTCTAGACCTGCATCTTTAAAGTGGTGGATGTCAATGAGATGTTGTTGACTAGCCAATACGTAGGCTCCCATATCGGAAAAAAAGCCAATACGTAGCTCACAATCCACGATGCACTTCTACATGCGTACCTTAATCCACGGCGGTATTAACTAGTATCGGATTTATCTGCCACCTACCACGACGTATTTATCCGCCGGTATGAGATCTAGCACGATGAAATCTGTGTGTTGTCTTTGTTTGCAACCAGGAATATCCATCCTGTTTGACAGTATTTTGTACCAATTATAACCTATATAAAAGTTGATCAAAGTACCGCATCCCATATCAATCTGGCCACTGTAGATAGGCTATTTATCCTCTCATCTCTCCAGTAATAGCACGACGTGTGGCTTTCTCCTTTATGGTTTTGGTCAATTTTTTCCGTTGGTTTTTTTACAGTGCTGATTTTGCGGACTGGGAGGTTACCGGCTACCGGTTGGTGTTTGGTTTGGCTTAGTCAAAGCGGTGGTACACCTCACCATGGAAATATCTAGCAGATTAGATTCGTGATTGTTCCAATGAATTCGAGAGCATCTCCTCCCAAAGCGGCCGTCGCCAACGCGGTGCCGCACCGAACGAGGCCTCACCCATCTTCTTCTCCGCTTGGCCCGTGTGGTGCCTCTTCCAGATACGATCTTGCCCGTATAATTTCTCTACAAAATCTGTTTGGAGGAGCTGCGAGGGCGACCTCCTCCTTCCGAAGCTGCTGCCTCCCCGCCCCAAATCGCCCCACACCATGACTTCACCAAGCCGAGCTCCTCCTTGACGGCGGCCATGGCCATGGTTGGTTCATCCCCTTCCTCTCTGTCTTGGTCATCCTCGAGGTGGCCAGGTCGTCCATCCCTGCTGCAGTTCCTCGCGGTAGTTGGTCGACCACGTCAACCTCTCCTGCGTGATCTTCGGCAGGTGCAGCGCCAGCGCAAATCTCGCGCACGGTAGATGGCATCGCGGCAATCCAGAGGTTCATGAACCTTACCTGGAGGTTCATCTTCCTAGCCTCGCTGGGCCGGATGACCCGCTCGTGGACCTGTTCGGCAAAGAAGATGCACTTTGCTCTGGCAAAAATCCTGTGCGCCGGGTGCTGCCGTGTGGAGCAGAGTCACGCCTTCAGATGCCAATCCCCATATCCAACTCTTCCCCGTGCTATGTCTCCTCTTGCTGTTCGTCGGCAAGATCGATGAGGGATTCGAGGGATCTTCTGCATGCCGATGAAGCATGCCGATCTTGGACGGCGACAACCTGCGACTGATGACAAGAAGCAGTTGGGTCGTTCTCGGTGCCACCGTGCGGTGCGGACGCGATTACATGCCACTGCTATATTTTCAGGTTGTTTGCTGTTCTAAATTATGTGCGATTCACCTTTTTTTTTATGCTAATGCTATGCTTACATGTCACTGCTACTGCTATATTTTCAGGTTCTCTGCTCTTCTTCATGATTGATGTATTACTAGGTCTTTTGGAAGATTGAAGGGAACATGGAGTTGCTCTTATGATACAATACTACAGCTTGCTGTACTTGGTGGTGAAGGCTAAAGCGATGATATGTATGATTCATGTTATTTCAGTTCCAGTGGATGCTGAATATTCTCACTTAATGCAGATTAGGGAAAGTGGGACATACAGCTGTCGCTACTAAATGACGTATCGCCTCGACGATTCCAACGGAAGATCTTCGTGCGTATTTGTTGGATCTGGGAATTCAACGATCAGCAAACAAGACAGAATGTACATGAACTATACTACATTGTTGGGCGCTAAATCTGTCTTGGTTTGATTACCAATCGGTAAATATATTGTACTATCTTACTTTATGTCCATTCTCTTTTGTGCTGATTGTTTTTTTACTCCTAATAATCTAAGGAAGTCGAAGTTGTAGACACTGATCACTAATATTTTTACACCTGTAATTTTCCTTCAGTATGAATAGCTATTGGCATAGCACTACTTCTAAACCTATGTTTGTTACTTTGTATAATTGATTTTTATCTCACTGATATCATTAATGAATATTTTTCACAAATACTAATCCATCAATATACCCAACTTCCCGAGCCATATTTTGCATAAAGTTCATATTAATCAGCATGAATAAGGTACCCACATGTTCGTACTTCCTCTGCAGCCCCTTTTCTTTTTTCCTTTCGGACACAGTTAATACTAAAATTTTGTTTACATCGTAAAGAATCTCAACATAGTGGCGCATACCAGCCAACCGTATAGAGCTAGATTTGTCATGCCTTTAAGATTTTTTCCCTCGGACACATTGGGATAAAACAATTGAAATTGCATCTGATCATGTATATCTTTTTTGGATTATATATAATGTAATCTTCAAACTGCTGATGAGATCTGTCTTTTCCCTCTTTGGTGTGTGTGTGTGTGTGTGCGCGCGCGCGCGAATGGCCAATAGAGATATGCAACTCTGTGCATGGACAGTATGAAATCCTACAGTTAATGTATTTTATTATCCTTAAGTAAATAATCCAACCTTTGTGTTCAGCATGCTGCATTTCTGTTGCAAAACAATGAAGTCTATCATGTGGTGTGGAGACGGGTATATGAGCCTAATCTAGGATCAGCATATAGAGCTAAAAAGATGTACAGTACAGCACCAGCAGGCCGATCATGGTTCCTGCTCACAAAGTCCGGGCCATAGATACCATCCTACACATGAGAAGTAGAAGCCTGCATCAGATTCCAAAGACTATATGTTATCGTACTTTGTGTGTTTCTTTTCCTTCATTTCCCGCGAATTACAGTAAACTGCAGGTTTCGTGCAGAATTAAGGGCAGGTTAAATTAATAGTGGCCATTGTACAACTACTGTTCTTTTTCTTTCCATGGTTCGCTTCTGTGGCTATCAAGTGTCCTGACCCTTTTTGTGCTCCGCTTTTTCTGTCGGGTATATTAGGATGGCTGGCCTTCAAGTGCAGGTGCAAATGTTACCAGTATGGTGCGGGTGTTTGTTCTCTTGGCCTCTTGCGATATTTGGTGGATGCATACTCTGTACTCGATTGGTTAAAGTTTTCTTTGTTCGATATTTTGTTCCAGGATGCACTCTCTCATGAAGGAATCAAATTTCATATGCTCAAGGTTTTGGGGGCTAGAAAATCTAGGCGCTTTCTTCTGAAGTGGTGTTGCTTATCTGAAATGTTGCATTCCCAGATTGAGCAATTGCAGGATCAGGGCCATATTCAGGTTCTTAACTGAAGCCTCCTGCGGCTGATGGTCCCAGATCCTCAAGCCTCAACACTTGGGCTATCTGTAAGAGATGGTGCATTCCCAGGCACGGTGGACTCAGTATAGATAAAATACTTACACTCTACTTCATGTACTCTTCTATCTGATGTGCTGATCTTTGTGATGTGTGTGTGTGTATGTCCCTGCACTAAATAAGTAGATGTAAGTTGCGCTTAACTAGCCTACTGCCTTCACAGTATTTGTTCTTCAGTTTTCAGTTACCAATCGACCACTGATGGGTAATTTCACTGAAATGAACGAACTGAAAGTGTTTAGGGTGGAATAACTATTTTCTTCTTCTGGCCTTTGCACTTGGAGCTCTTTGATTTGATAATTTCGGTTTAGACTTAGGCAGTAATTACGGTGGACGGCAACAAAACCCCCATGCTGTAATAGAGAAAGATAACATGCCAGTTATTGTTGGTTGAATCCGCACTGGCTTCATTGGAAGGTGCCGGCGAGGGTGACACAGGTTGCCTAAATCCTCTTTCTTTTCTCCTTTTCTATACGGAGTAGCTCTTTCCCTTCATTCGAGCACCGATCAGGTACTCGGTATCTTATCTTTTTTTCCATCGAGCACTGCGACCAGGAAGCGTCCTTCCTTCACATCGCATGTCAGAGAAGCAGAAAAAACGTGTTCGCCACCAAGGTGGACATGGATCAGCGGGGCTGACGGCCCTTTTGCATCTGTGTATGTATATGTTTGTAGACTATCGCTGCAACTTCCTAATTGCTGCCTCTTACAGTATCTACTTGAATCATTTTTTTAATAAAAAACGTCTGTTGTACCACATATTTTAGGCAGAAGCACCACTACGCAGGCCGTCAGAGCCACACCACTTTAGTGTAATATTAACCGAAAAGGATTACCGTCACGGGCGCGGCGTGTCGTCGCGCCTATGCTTCCTAGTATATTCCTAAGACATGGGCACCATTGGTTCAAATTGCGTCTGCTCCGTTGAAAAGAAATTCTTTACACCAAGTCAAGTTCGAATCGCTTCACGTTCGAACTTAACTTGGTGTGGGGCATTTGTTTGATGATATTTTGTGCAAATGTCCTCATCATATTTGGTACTAATATTCGCGAACGGAGCGACAAGCGCCCGCGAAATTATTATTAAAAATGCCATGTATATATACGCGTGTGCAAAATGAATACATAAAATAATCTTTATTATGGGCTAGAGCTTAATTGATGAAGCCTGGCCGTATTTATTTAATCAACTGCCCAGAGATATCGGTGATTTGGATTCCATCCATCCTACAGCATATACAAATAAGAAAGTAACCGGACTAGACACTTTGTACGGGTAGTTTCGGAAGCAAATCAATACCGGCGCGTGCTAGGCATCGGTCGCCCGATCTGGATGCAAAAAATCGGTTGCTTCTACGTCCGTTCGATCATCATCATACGGTCAGGAACCAGATCTTTTCTCGTCACGTCGCTTTCGCTGTCGCTGTCTACTGCGTTGTGCCAGGCGGGAGATGCATGTCTCCTCACGTCGCTGTCTACTGCCAACAGGCAACAGGAGGTGAGATCTTGCATGCCGTGTGATGATGGCAAGTGGGTCGAACCCCACCATGTGCTATCTACTTACAGACATGTGTGCAAGCTTCTAGTGTGCACTAAGTACAAAAGAGTCTGATTGCTACCGTTCCACACGCAAGCTACATGTAGAAGATGTTGTTTAGATTGGACAGCGCTAGCCGGATCGACCAAACTCATTGGATATTTACAACATAATTTTGAACTTTTTCAACAAAAGTAGCACTTGTAGATTTGCAGCAAAAATTTAAAAGAAAATATATGAAGACGGTTGACACAAATTCTTTGGATGTTTACAACATAATTTATAATATTTTACAACATAAATAGCAATTGTAGTATTGCATCAAAATTCACGGCAAAAACTACAAAAATATGATTTACACAAAATCATTAGGAGTTTACAACATAATTTTCAAAGTTTTACAACAAAAATTAGCCCTTCTGTATTCCAACAAAATTTCATAGAAAAAATATAGAAGATGATCAACACAAAATCGTTGGATGTTTACAACACAATTTCTGAACTTTTACAACAAAATCTAAGAACAACAAAAATCAGCAAAATAGTACCAACGGTTGTAGAAAAGAAACTACTCCAAAAATCCATTACCGGTCACTGGCTAGCAGCTTGGTACATGTGTGCATGTAGTGCATGTAGCAGGAAAAGTAACTAGAGCTAGAGGAGAAACCGGCCAATATTAATCTTACTAGTATTAGTAGCTACCAACCTAGCTGCGCGCGGCATGCATGCATGTGACAAGTCACCAGTAGAGTCATTTGCATACGTACGAATAAAATATTACGTGAAGAGAAACTAGCTCGGTAGGACGCACATGGGTGGGTTGACAAAATGCAACAGAACACACGGACCGCGCGGCTTTGAGTAGAGGCAACCGATCTTTTCGCCACGGATCGGTCGGCCGATTTCAAGTATTTTCCATCAATACCCGGCCGGATTACATGTGTCGCGGGAATAGCTAGAGCCTTCTCGCGAAATCTGATGCGTGCAGCTCACGAAGGAGATTTGAGGAGTCAAAGGTGGTCACGTATGTATTTTCCATGTATACTCTACTTACCATCTAAAGGCCAGACCCTCTGCCTATATAAAAAGCCGCGAGCGACACGCTGGGGACAAAGAAAATCTCCAGGCAGAGAGAGATCATCCCCACGCATACGCACCCAGCCAGAACAGCGCGAGCTTCTCGCCTCAAGACCCACGAAGAACTTCGCCTTCTTCTCGCGCAGGTGGCCGAGATAAGAGGGAGACTTGGTGTGCGCCGTGAGGAGCACGAGTGCACCGCAGGCTAACCAGTTTGCCGGAGATCGAAGATCATGCCGGTCGTTTTCGTCAAGGGTGAGAAGCAACGCTAATATTTATATATATTTTTCTTTCTTGCATCTAGCATGGTGGCGCTGATGTCTCTGCCGGCCGAGGAGCGGCTGGCACCATGGAGAGATCGTTGTGTCCTGCATGATCTAGCGGGGTGTGTATCCTCTCGCAGTAGGGAAGGAGCGGTGGTCCTGCGAACTGTCTCCGCCATGGACAGAGGCGCGGTCGACGGGTCGGAGGTTGCCGATCTACGACCGCCCTCATCTACCTCGTTGACTACCTCAACCACGCAGCCGAGGTGGTACCGAGCCCGGTACATGCTCGTATGTCGTCGCCTCCGGCGATGATGTTGATCCCGGCATGCTCGCCGATATGAACAACTCGCTCTATTGATGGAGGCGCCATTGACTGGTCGCTCCAAGCACAGCTGCGACCGTTCATACCACGGCGGCGATAGCGCTGCCATCTTCACCTTCATCAACTTCCAAGTCGCACGGTTTACGGCTAAGCTGTCGCGAACTTTGGACGGCTGGCCGTGTTCTACGGAGTTGGCATGCAGCACCTAGCCGACCCATCTTCAAATCCTCCGGCAAGCCGTGCAATGTGGCCGGTCGTGCTGGACATCGGCGTGGCGCCGGTGCGGGGCGGATGTCGCTGCCATCGGCGCCGGTGCGTCATGCGCCGGGCTCGTCGTGTACCCGGTCAGCTGGGCATGGGGGTATAGATGTGGAAGTTGTCGCCCGCTGTGGTTGCCATTATTGCGGCCATAGCCGCGTCGCCGTCATGTTCGCTGGGCTCTCGGAGCTGCAGCTTGCGGACATCGTTTGGCTGCCGACGCTGTTCCTCACCATCATCATTACGGGCTGAAGAAGCTGTCGTCCGATCGCTGGGCTACCAACCGGCTTTCCGTTGGCCAAGCAGTGCTCTTACGGCTTTACCAGCGCGAGACGTACGCGTAATGTAATGCCAGTTTACTCATACGCTGCTCCAGACTCATGTATTGGTGCATGAGTACATGAGCCAAAACGTTGCTTATGCTTAACTCACTCATGCACGTGCCAGTGCATGGGCATGGACATACGTGGGCGAGCGACTGCCTGCCGTCGTTCGTCGTTGTGTTCATCTTCTCACTTCTCTTAAAACGACTACCTTTACTTCCGCGGGGTGTACCTCTCGCACTTTCGGCGAAACTACAAAGCTGTCGCAACGTCAAGCGAAGCTGAAGCATGCATGCTACCTCGACACCAACACCGACGCCGCTCAAGACCGACGAGGCAAGACGGCGAGGCGGGCATGGCCGGAGCAAAGGCCATGCTATCCACCGCGCGTGTACACGCTAGTGCACGGACTCTGCTGTCGCCAACACACACCATCACCATGCATGAAGAATGCGAAGCGAAGACCGAAGACGACGACCAATCAGCTTAATCGGAGGTGTCTCGCGGTTCTATCCGCGGGAGTAATTAACCGGGTGTCTTCCGAGGCCCCGGGAACCAGGAAACCACAATCGCCTAGTCATACTGGCCGCGCCAGCAGGCCATACGGAGCGCACACTCGGGATTAGTTTAGGCCATACGGAGCGCACACTCGGGATTAGTTTATTAGTCGCGATGATTAATATGTATCTTTTCCCTTTTATTTTTGTGTACTTGTACACTGGCACGCCCGCACATTTTATTTTCCCCCGGCGTACGGGAGACGCGTTTTTCTCTTCCTCCTATGGAAGAGCGTTTTTTTTCGTGTCAAACAAATTGGCATGCCCGGTGGGACCTGGTTCTCCTCCCATCTTTGCTGCGCATTGGTCGCGGCTCTGTCTTCGCCCGTTCTTCTAGCTGCATTGCATGTTGCATGAAGATCATCGGCGAGGATCTCCGCTGATGGTGAACATCTTCGTGCAGGTGTTTTCCCCGACGTCGCCAATGATGCGATGCTGACTCCAATCCAATTTGGGTCGCTACCGCTCATGATCTCCTTCAAGCACGGCGATAAGTTCTACATCCATCAAGTACAAGACACCGCCCAGTTCCAGGTCATGGAATCCAAGAAGGCGCAGAAAAGGGCGGTCGCCAAGGCAAAGAGGGAGCGCCGTGAGCTCATGCTTGAGGCACGCACCCTCTTAAAGAACTCCGTGATGACGGAGATGAAAGGAAACACGGAGGCTGCTCAACGCCTACGTGTCCAAGCTACCAACAGGCGGGCTGCCGCCACTTTGGTTCGCGCCCCGACACCGGGCGCCGAGCCAGAAATTCCTAAGCCAACTGCACGGCGTACAAAAGTTGAGCTTCTCGAGCCTCTAGAGGCTGTCTCCCTTGACCTTCGAAGGCTAATGACGAACGCTCGTTTGTCTTGTAGCCCCCATCGTCTTCGCAACCATAGGAGGAAGTACCAAAAGGTACAGCGCCTTCATCGACTGATCAGCTCTCGCATCGCTCAGAGCGCAGTCCCGGATGAGGACTGGTCTCTTGGTGCAATGGAACTTGCCCACAAGGTGTTCACGTACGGCAACACCTTAAACCCTCCATATGACTTGTTCCCCGACCAATGGGCGAACGAGCCATCGAAGGTCAAAGAGCTCGTACGGCGAGCAATCATGAGGGAGTTCTGGAAGAGACGCTCCCGCAAATAGCCCGTTCTACCGGGCCAAACTACTACCATCAACCTCGACGACGGCTCACTCCACTCGCCAAGTATGTGGGCTCCGTGCCTCCATACCTCGACAGGTGACGGACGATAATCCTCCACAACCAACAATAGGTTCGCCGTTCTTCGGAATGAGGCACCTGCACCACGTGACGAGGATCTTCGACAAGAACTTCGCCAACTCCAAAACCATATGAGCCATCTTCAAAGGCGGCTCGACGGGCATGTGGATCAGCCCGAGTCATCGACGCAGGGTGCGAGCAGGAACAGGCGCCCAGCACAAACCCATCGTCCGCAACATGAGCGCCAAACTTTGGCACCGCGGCGACGGCCTTCGCCAACACGCATCAGCTTCCGAGGGCATAACACGTTGCCTCCACACGGGAGTAGGTGGCCTCGACGCCACGACGATGCGGTGAACCAGTGCCCTCTTCAGCAATGGCGTCCACGGAGTCCTCCACGAGAGATGGCTCCCACCCGAGTGCCGCCTCCAATGAGGCGCGAGGAACAAGTGAGGGAGTGGCCAACAAGCAACCCGTCCGCCCGACCAACTCGGCGAGGGGCACCACCCCTCCTTCCTACACCTCCGGTTGCACCGATAGTTCATGGTGCTCTTACCGAGAACCAACGCAAGCGCGAAAGGCGCCGGAGGAATCGACAGGTTCTCTTCCAGGAGCTTGAGGACTTGGTGCTTCGGCACACTCAGGTCCGTGTTCGGGCGGACGGTGATGTTGTTCAAGAGAACGACAGAATCACATTCCGTCTCTCTCCAGACTTGGAGCGGCATGAGAGGTACAACTACCTTCTCAACCGCCTGACTCCGAAACCACGCAAGGCACAACCTAGTCCTGCGGGACATGAGGGCGCGACAGTTCCTGCGTCGCGTCCCTTAACGATCCTTAGGCGAGGAAGCGAAGTGAACTCCGCTCCAACACCATTTCCACAAGTACAAGATACGCATCCCACACCTATGGAGGGCGTCGAGAAGCCTCCCGAAGCGCACACAAATGATGCGCTTGAGGGAGATTCAACTATCAAGGCAAGCCCAGAAGGGGCTATTGAGGCGCAAGCGAATGCTGCCCTCGAAAAGGATGTGACCATGGAAGAGGTGCCTACCCTTGCTTCCCCCAACAGGGTGGAACAGGAGGTCAAGGCCTCACCACCATAGGATGTGGGCGGTGAAAACGATGGCGAGAAGAATATCGCTTCATGCGGCACTTTAGCAGTGCGCTCCAGGCTCGACGAAGATGAGGGGTGGCAACCGCCAAATGTCACCCATGACTTCACATACCCTTCTGACGAGGAGATTGTGCCAAATCCTAGGGCCAATTTCCGTGCCACGCTACTCCCACGTTTGGACCATGTTCGATCATGGTTCAAAGGCGCCGAAGGAGCACCAAAATCAAGCACGTCGACATCGGAAGAAGAGGCGAGATCGACTGCCTCGTGCCTCCCCATCACAGCAAGAGGCAAGAAGTCAACGGCGGGTTCCAAACGGGATTGGGATATATCCCCGGTCCACTACACCGACATGGCATCTAGGATTCCTCGAAACCGTGCCGATCTACAAAAAGTTGCAGGTCTCCCAGGAACCGGAACTCGGCTAAGGGCGTTGGCGCGTCAAGGTGTGGCGGAGGACGAAATGAGACTAGAAGAGCCATTGAAGGCTCAAAGCGACGAAGAGGAGGCTTCTGACGCCACCTCTTCCTCGTCCCTGGAAGTGCTTCCCACTTCGCCTCTTCCAGATGACCTTGAATCGTCAATCCCTTCGGATGAGTCTTACCTTCAGGATCTCCACACCGCGCCAGCACGTATGGCAGTGGATGGCAAGGACGATGACCCTCAGGTGGCTGATGGCGTGTAACTCACACGTTCGTTGGGAACCCCAAGAGGAAGGTATGATGCGCACAGCAGCAAGTTTTCCCTCAGAAAGAAACCAAGGTTTATCGAACCAGGAGGAGCCAAGAAGCACGTTGAAGGTTGATGGCGGCGGGATGTAGTGCGGCGCAACACCAGAGATTCCGGCCAACGTGGAACCTGCACAACACAACCAAAGTACTTTGCCCCAACGAAACAGTGAGGTTGTCAATCTCACCGGTTTGCTGTAACAAAGGATTAACCGTATTGTGTGGAAGATGATTGTTTGCAGAAAATAGTAAAACAAGTATTGCAGTAGATTGTATTTCAGTAAAGAGAATTGGACCGGGGTCCACAGTTCACTAGAGGTGT
The DNA here is from genome assembly GCA_030979885.1 of Lolium multiflorum. Classification (NCBI taxonomy): domain Eukaryota; kingdom Viridiplantae; phylum Streptophyta; class Magnoliopsida; order Poales; family Poaceae; genus Lolium; species Lolium multiflorum. The sequence goes on from CM061750.1 coordinate 24,695,052, forward strand.
CTCTCCCATAAGATAAACAGCATGTTGGGTGAACAAATTACAGTTGGGCAATTGACAAATAAAGAGAGCATGACAATGCACATACATATTATGATGAGTATAGTGAGATTTAATTGGGCATTACGACAAAGTACATAGACCGCCATCCAACTGCATCTATGCCTAAAAAGTCCACCTTCAGGTTATCATCCGAACCCCTCCAGTATTAAGTTGCAAAGCAACAGACAATTGCATTAAGTATGGTGCGTAATGTAATCAACAACTACATCCTTAGACATAGCATCAATGTTTTATCCCTAGTGGCAACAGCACATCCGTAACCTTAGTGGTTCTTGTCACTCCTCCAGATTCACGGAGACATGAACCCACTATCGAGCATAAATACTCCCTCTTGGAGTTACTAGCATCAACTTGGCTAGAGCATCTACTAATAACGGAGAGCATGCAAGATCATAAACAACACATAGACAATAGATTGATAATCAACATAACATAGTATTCTCTATTCATCGGATCCCAACAAACGCAACATATAGAATTACAGATAGATGATCTTGATCATGTTAGGCAGCTCACAAGATCCGACAATGATAGCATAATGGGGAGAAGACAACCATCTAGCTACAGCTATGGACCCATAGTCCGGGGTAGACTACTCACACATCACTCCGGAGGCGACCATGGCGTAGAGTCCTCCGGAGATGAATCCCCTCTCCGCAGGGTGCCGGAGGCGATCTCTGGATCCCCGAGATGGGATCGGCGGCGGCGGCGTCTCGAAGGTTTTCCGTATCGTGGCTCTCGGTCTGGGGGTTTCGCGACGGAGGCTATTTGTAGGCGGAAGGGCAGGTCAAGAGGCGGCACGAGGGCCCCACCACGAGCCGGGCGGGCGGGGCCGGCCGCGCCGCGTGGTTTGGCCACCTCGTGGCCCCGCCGTCTCCTCTTCGGTCTTCTGGAAGCTTCGTGGCAAAATAGGACCCTGGGCGTTGATTTCCTCCAATTCCGAGAATATTTCGTTACTAGGATTTCTGAAACCAAAACAGCAGAAAACAGCAACTGGCACTTCGGCATCTTGTTAATAGGTTAGTTCCAGAAAATGCACGAATATGACATAAAGTGTGCATAAAACATGTAGATAACATCAATAATGTGGCATGGAACATAAGAAATTATCGATACGTCGGAGCGTATCAGCATCCCCAAGCTTAGTTCTGCTCGTCCGAGCAGGTAAAACGATAACACAGATAATTTCTGGAGTGACATGCCATCATAGCCTTGATCATACTATTTGTAAAGCATATGTAGTGAATGCAGCGATCAAAACAATGTATATGACATGAATAAACAAGTGAATCATAAAGCAAAGACTTTTCATGAATAGCACTTCAAGACAAGCATCAATAAGTCTTGCATAAGAGTTAACTCATAAAGCAATAATTCAAAGTAAAGGTATTGAAGCAACACAAAAGAAGATTAAGTTTCAGCGGTTGCTTTCAACTTATAACATGTATATCTCATGGATATTTGTCAACATAGAGTAATATAATAAGTGCAATATGCAAATATGTAGGAATCAATGCACAGTTCACACAAGTGTTTGCTTCTTGAGGTAGAGAGAAATAGGTGAACTGACTCAACAATAAAGTAAAAGAATAGTCCTCCATAGAGGAAAAGCATCGATTGCTATATTTGTGCTAGAGCTTTGATTTTGAAAACATGAAACAATTTTGTCAACGGTAGTAATAAAGCATATATATCATGTAAATTATATCTTACAAGTTGCAAGCCTCATGCATAGTATATTAATAGTGCCGCACCTTGTCCTAATTAGCTTGGACTACCGGATCATCACAATGCATGTTTTAACCAAGTGTCACAATGGGGTACCTCTATGCCGCCTGTACAAAGGTCTAAGGAGAAAGCTCACATTGGATTTCTCGCTATTGATTATTCTCAACTTAGACATCCATACCGGGACAACATAGACAACAGATAATGGACTCCTCTTTTATGCATGAGCATGTAACAACAATTAATAATTTTCTCATATGAGATTGAGGATATTTGTCCAAAACTGAAACTTCCACCATGGATCATGGTTTTAGTTAGCGGCCCAATATTCTTCTCTAACAATATGCATGCTTAACCATAAGGTGGTAGATCTCTCTTACTTCAGACAAGAGACATGCATAGCAACTCACATGATATTCAACAAAGAATAGTTGATGGCGTCCCCCGAAACATGGTTATCGCACAACAAGCAACTTAATAAGAGATAAAGTGCATAAGTACATATTCAATACCACAATAGTTTTTAAGCTATTTGTCCCATGAGCTATATATTGCAAAGGTGAAGAATGGAATTTTAAAGGTAGCACTCAAGCAATTTACTTTGGAATGGCGGAGAAATACCATGTAGTAGGTAGGTATGGTGGACACAAATGGCATAGTGGTTGGCTCAAGTATTTTGGATGCATCGAAGTATTCCCTCTCGATACAAGGTTTAGGCTAGCAAGGTTATTTGAAACAAACACAAGGATGAACCGGTGCAGCAAAACTCACATAAAAGACATATTGTAAACATTATAAGACTCTACACCGTCTTCCTTGTTGTTCAAACTCAATACTAGAAATTATCTAGACCTTAGAGAAACCAAATATGCAAACCAAATTTTAGCATGCTCTATGTATTTCTTCATTAATGGGTGCAAAGCATATGATGCAAGAGCTTAAACATCAGCACAACAATTGCCAAGTATCACATTACCCAAGACATTAATAGCAATTACTACATGTATCATTTTCCAATTCCAACCATATAACAATTTAACGAAGAAGAAACTTCGCCATGAATACTATGAGTAGAAACTAAGGACATACTTGTCCATATGCTACAGCGGAGCGTGTCTCTCTCCATAAAGTGAATGCTAGGATCCATTTTATTCAAACAAAACAAAAAACAAAAACAAAAACAAACCGACGCTCCAAGCAAAGCACATAAGATGTGATGGAATAAAAATATAGTTTCAGGGGAGGAACCTGATAATGTTGTCGATGAAGAAGGGGATGCCTTGGGCATCCCCAAGCTTAGACGCTTGAGTCTTCTTGATATATGCAGGGGTGAACCACCGGGCATCCCCAAGCTTAGAGCTTTCACTCTCCTTGATCATGTTGCATCATACTCCTCTCTTGATCCTTGAAAACTTCCTCACACCAAACTTAGAACAACTCATTAGAGGGTTAGCGACAATAAAAATTAACATGTTCAGAGGTGACACAATCATTCTTAACACTTCTGGACATTGCATAAAGCTACTGGACATTAATGGATCAAAGAAATTCATCCAACATAGCAAAAGTGGCAATGCGAAATAAAAGGCAGAATCTGTCAAAACAGAACAGTTCGTATTGACGAATTTTATCGAGGCACCAGACTTGCTCAAATGAAAATGCTCAAATTGAATGAAAGTTGCGTACATATCTGAGGATCACTCACGTAAATTGGCTTAATTTTCTGAGTTACCTACAGAGAATTTAGCCCAGATTCGTGACAGCAAAGAAATCTGAAACTGCGCAGTAATCCAAATCTAGTATGAACTTTTCTATCAACGACTTTACTTGGCACAACAAAACACTAAACTAAGATAAGGAGAGGTTGATACAGTAGTAAACAACTTCCAAGATACAAAATAAAAACAAAGTACTGTAGGTAAAAACATGGGTTGTCTCCCATAAGCGCTTTTCTTTAACGCCTTTCAGCTAGGCGCAGAAAGTGTGTATCAAGTATTATCAAGAGACGAAGCATCAACATCATAATTTGTTCTCATAATAGAATCAAAAGGTAACTTCATTCTCTTTCTAGGGAAGTGTTCCATACCTTTCTTGAGAGGAAATTGATATTTAATATTACCTTCCTTCATATCAATAGTAGCACCAACAGTTCGAAGAAAAGGTCTTCCCAATATGATGGGACAAGATGCATTGCATTCAATATCCAAGACAACAAAATCAACGGGGACAAGGTTATTGTTAACGGTAATGCGAACATTATCAACTTTCCCCAAAGGTTTCTTTGTAGAATGATCAGCAAGATTAACATCTAAATAACAATTTTTCAGCGGTGGCAAGTCAAGCATATTATAAATTTTCTTAGGCATAACGGAAATACTTGCACCAAGATCACATAAAGCATTACAATCAAAATCTTTAACCTTCATCTTAATGATGGGCTCCCAACCATCCTCTAGCTTTCTAGGAATAGAAGTTCCAAGTTTTAGTTTATCTTCTCTAGCTTTTATGAGAGCATTTGTAATATGTTGTGTGAAAGCCAAATTTATAGCACTAGCATTAGGGCTTTTAGCAAGTTTTTGTAAGAACTTTATAACTTCAGAGATGTGGCAATCATCAAAATCTAAATCATTATGAGCTAAATCAATGGGATCATCATCCCCAATGTTGGAAAAAATTTCAGCAGCTTTATCACAGACAGTTTTAGCAGTCTTATCAATTTCAGGCAGTTTCTCGCGCTTTGCATTGGAAGTGGAAACATTGCTAACACCAATTATTTTATTATTAATAGTAGGAGGTGCAGCAACATGTGTAGCATTATCATTACTAGTGGTGGTAATAGTCCAAACTTTAGCTACATTTTTCTCTTTAGCTAGTTTTTCATTTTCTTCTCTATCCCACCTAGCACGCAATTCAGCCATTAATCTTATATTCTCATTAATTCTAACTTGGATGGCATTTGCTGTAGTAACAATTTTATTTTCAATATCCCTATTAGGCATAACTTTCGATTTCAAAAGATCAACATCAGAGGCAAGACTATCAACTTTAGAAGCAAGTATATCAATTTTCCCAAGCTTTTCTTCAACAGATTTGTTAAAAGCAGTTTGTGTACTAATAAATTCTTTAAGCATAGCTTCAAGTCCAGGGGGTGAACTCCTATTATTGTTGTAAGAATTCCCATAAGAATTACCATAGCCGTTGCCATTATTATAAGGATATGGCCTATAGTTATTACTAGAATTGTTCCGGTAAGCATTGTTGTTGAAATTATTATTTTTAATGAAGTTTACATCAACATGTTCTTCTTGTGCAACCAATGAAGCTAACGGAACATTATTAGGATCTATATTAGTCCTATCATTCACAAGCATAGACATAATAGCATCAATCTTATCACTCAAGGAAGAGGTTTCTTCGACAGAATTTACCTTCTTACCTTGTGGAGCTCTTTCAGTGTACCATTCAGAGTAGTTGATCATCATATTATCAAGAAGCTTTGTTGCTTCACCAAGAGTGATGGACATAAAGGTACCTCCAGCAGCTGAATCAAATAAATTCCGCGAAGAAAAATTTAGTCCTGCATAAAAGGTTTGGATGATCATCCAAGTAGTCAGTCCATGGGTTGGGCAATTTTTAACCAGAGATTTCATTCTTTCCCATGCTTGTGCAACATGCTCAGTATCTAATTGTTTAAAATTCATTATGCTACTCCTCAAAGATATAATTTTAGCAGAGGATAATATCTACCAATAAAAGCATCCTTGCATTTAGTCCATGAATCAATACTATTCTTAGGCAAAGATAGCAACCAATCTTTAGCTCTTCCTCTTAATGAGAAAGGAAACAATTTCAATTTAATAATATCACCATCTACATCCTTATACTTTTGCATTTCACATAGTTCAACAAAATTATTAAGATGGGCAGCAGCATCATCAGAACTAACACCAGAAAATTGCTCCCGCATAACAAGATTTAGTAAAGCAGGTTTAATTTCAAAAAATTCTGCTGTAGTAGCAGGTGGAGCAATAGGTGTGCATAAGAAATCATTATTATTTGTGGTTGTGAAGTCACACAACTTAGTATTTTCAGCGTTGGCCATTTTAGCTACAGTAAATAAAGCAACCTAGGTAAAGTAAATGCAAGTAACTAATTTTTTTGTGTTTTTGATATAGCAAACAAGATAGCAAATAAAGTAAAACTAGCAACTAATTTTTTTGTATTTTGATTTAGTGCAGCAAACAAAGTAGTAAATAAAACTAAGCAAGACAAAAACAAAGTAAAAGAGATTGAGAAGTGGAGACTCCCCTTACAGCGTGTCTTGATCTCCCCGGCAACGACGCCAGAAAATATGCTTGATGGCGTGTAACTCACACGTTCGTTGGGAACCCCAAGAGGAAGGTATGATGCGCACAACAGCAAGTTTTCCCTCAGAAAGAAACCAAGGTTTATCGAACCAGGAGGAGCCAGAAGCACGTTGAAGGTTGATAGCGGCGGGATGTAGTGCGGCGCAACACGGGATTCGCGCCAACGTGGAACCTGCACAACACAAACCACTTTGCCCCAACGAAACAGTGAGGTTGTCAATCTCACCGCTTGCTGTAACAAAGGATTAACCGTATTGTGTGGAAGATGATTGTTTGCGAGAAAACAGTAAAACAAGTATTGCAGTAGATTGTATTTCAGTAAAGAGAATTGGACCGGGGTCCACAGTTCACTAGAGGTGTCTCTCCCATAAGATAAACAGCATGTTGGGTGAACAAATTACAGTTGGGCAATTGACAAATAAAGAGAGCATGACAATGCACATACATATTATGATGAGTATAGTGAGATTTAATTGGGCATTACGACAAAGTACATAGACCGCCATCCAACTGCATCTATGCCTAAAGTCCACCTTCGGTTATCATCCGAACCCCTCCAGTATTAAGTTGCAAAGCAGCAGACAATTGCATTAAGTATGGTGCGTAATGTAATCAACAACTACATCCTTAGACATAGCATCAATGTTTATCCCTAGTGGCAACAGCACAGTAACCTTTGTGGTTCTTGTCACTCCTCAGATTCACGGAGACATGAACCCACTGTCGAGCATAAATACTCCCTCTTGGAGTAACAAGTATCAACTTGGCCAGAGCATCTACTAATAGCGGAGGCATGCAAGATCATAAACAACACATAGACAATAGATTGATAATCAACATAACATAGTATTCTCTATTCATCGGATCCCAACAAACGCAACATATAGAATTACGGATAGATGATCTTGATCATGTTAGGCAGCTCACAAGATCCGACAATGATAGCATAATGGGGAAGACAACCATCTAGCTACAGCTATGGACCCATAGTCAGGGGGTAGACTACTCACACATCACTCCGGAGGCGACCATGGCGGCGTAGAGTCCTCAGAGATGAATCCCCTCTCCGACGTGCGGAGGCGATCTCTGGATCCCAGAGATGGGATCGGCGGCGGCGGCATCTCGGTAGGTTTTCCGTATCGTGGCTCTCGTGCTGGGGGTTTCGCGACGGAGGCTATTTGTAGGCGGAAGGGCAGGTCAGAGGCGGCACGAGGGCCCCACCCACAGGTCGGCGCAGCCGGGCCAGGGCGTGATGTCTCGTTCCCCCTCCCTTTCCTGCCAGGCGGTGTTGGGCCTCCAAGAGCGGAGTTTGTAGAACAGCGACAAGTTTTCCCTTAAGTGGATCACCCAAGGTTTATCGAACTCAGGAGGAAGAGGTCAAGATATCCCTCTCATGCAACCTGCAACCACAAAGCAAGAAGTCTCTTGTGTCCCCAACACACAATAGGTGCACTAGTTCGACGAAGAGATAGTGAAATACAGGTGGTATGAATAAGTATGAGCAGTAGCAACGGCGCCAGAAAATACTTGATGCTGTCCAGGTGGCGCGTGGTTGATGGTGGTAGTATTGCAGCAGTAGTAACACAGTGAAACATAAACAAACGGTAGTAACGCAGCAGTATTTAGGAACAAGGCCTAGGGATTAGACTTTCACTAGTGGACACTCTCAACATTGATCACATAACAGAATAGATAAATGCATACTCTACACTTTTGTTGGATGATGAACACATTGCGTAGGATTACACGAACCCTCAATGCCGGAGTTAACAAGCTCCACAATTTGTTCATATTTAAGTAACCTTATAGTGTAAGATAGATCAAAGACTAAACCAAGTACTAGCATAGCATGCACCCTGTCACCTTCATGCATATGTGGGAGGAATAGATCACATCAATATTATCATAGCAATAGTTAACTTCACAATCTACAAGAGATCATGATCATAGCATAAACCAAGTACTAACACGGTGCACACTGTCACCTTTACACACGTGCGGGAGGAATACAACTACTTTAATAACATTGCTAGAGTAGCACATAGATAAATTGTGATACAAACTCATATGAATCTCAATCATGTAAAGCAGCTCATGAGATTATTGTATTGAGGTACATGGGAGAGAGATGAACCACATAGCTACCGGTACAGCCCCGAGCCTCGATGGAGAACTACTCCCTCCTCATGGGAGCAGCTGCGGTGATGAAGATGGCGATGGAGATGGCAGCGGTGTCGATGGAGAAGCCTTCCGGGGGCACTTCCCCGTCCCGGGGGCGTGCCGGAACAGAGACTCCTGTCCCCCAGATCTTGGCTTCGCGATGGCGGCGGCTGGAAGGTTTCGTGGGTTTCGTCGAACGCTCAGGGTTTAGCGACGGAGGCTTTAAATAGGCGAAGAGGCGGCGCGGGAGGGCTTACGGGGGCCCCCATAGGGCGGCGCGGCCCCCCTAGCCGCGCCAGGGGTGGTGTGGGGCCCCAGGGCTTCCCTCGGCGGCTCTGAATTGGATGTTGATTCGTCCGATTGAGAATATTCGTTACTAGGATTTCTGAAACCAAAAACAGCGGAAAACAGCACCATCTTGTTAATAGGTTAGTTCCGAGAAAATGCCAAATATGACATAAAGTGTGCATAAAACATGTAGATAACATCAATAATGTGGCATGGAACATAAGAAATTATCGATACGTCGGAGACGTATCAGCATCCCCAAGCTTAGTTCTGCTCGTCCCGAAGCGGGTAAACGATAACACAGATAATTTCCGGAGTGACATGCCATCATAACATGATCATACTATTTGTAAAGCATATGTATGTAATGAATGCAGCGATCAAAACAATGGTAATGACATGAGTAAACAAATGAATCATAAAGCAAAGATTTTTCATGAATAGCACTTCAAGACAAGCATCAATAAGTCTTGCATAAGAGTTAACTCATAAAGCAATAATTCAAAGTAAAGGTGTTGAAGCAACACAAAAGAAGATTAAGTTTCAGTTGCTTTCAACTTGTAACATGTATATCTCATTGATATTGTCAACATAGAGCAATATAATAAGTGCAATATGCAAGTATGTAGGAATCAATGCACAGTTCACACAAGTGTTTGCTTCTTGAGGTGGAGAGAAATAGGTGAACTGACTCAACATAAAGTAAAAGAAAGGCCCTTCGCGGAGGGAAGCAGGGATAAATCATGTGCTAGAGCTTTTCAAGTTTTAAAATCATATAGAGAGCATAAAAGTACAGTTTTGAGAAGTGTTTGTTGTCAACGAATGGTAATGGGTACTCTAACTACCTCGCCAACCAGACTTTCAAAAGCGGCTCCCATGAAGGACGTTATCTCTACCAGAAGGTAGATCATCCCTCTTCTCTTTTGTTTACACATGTATTTTAGTTTTTATTTATTTATGGGTGACACTCCTCCCAACCTTTGCTTACACAAGCCATAGCTAACCGAATCCTCGGGTGCCTACCATCAATCTCATACCATGGAGGAGTGTCTATTTGCAAAATTAAGTTGCTTACTGATGAATCAGAGCAAAACATGTGAAGAGAATTATTAATGCAAGTTGTAATTAATTGGGGCTGGGAACCCCATTGCCAACTCTTTTTGCAAAATTATTGGATAAGCGGATATGCCACTAGTCCATTGTGAAAGTCTGTCAAAAGTAAATGACAAGGTTGAAAGATAAACACCACATACTTCCTCATGAGCTATAAAACATTAGCACAAATTGAGAAGCATTTTGAAGGTTTAAAGGTAGCACTAAGTAATTTACTTGGAATGGCAGGAAATACCATGTAGTAGGTAGGTATGGTGGACACAAATGGCATAGTGGTTGGCTCAAGTATTTTGGATGCATGAGAAGTATTCCCTCTCGATACAAGGTTTAGGCTAGCAAGGCTTATTTGAAACAAACACAAGGATGAACCGGTGCAGCAAAACTCACATAAAGACATATTGAAAACATTATAAGACTCTACACCGTCTTCCTTGTTGTTCAAACTCAATACTAGAAATTATCTAGACCTTAGAGAAACCAAATATGCAAACCAAATTTAAGCATGCTCTATGTATTTCTTCATTAATAGGTGCAAAGCATATGATGCAAGAGCTTAATCATGAGCACAACAATTGCCAAGTATCACATTACCCAAGACATTTATAGCAATTACTACATGTATCATTTTTAATTCCAACCATATAACAATTTAACGAAGGCGAAACTTCGCCATGAATACTATGAGTAGAAAACTAAGGACATACTTGTCCATATGCTACAATGGACGTGTCTCTCTCCCATAAAGTGAATGCTAGGATCATTTTATTCAAACAAAACAAAAAATAAAAACAAACCGACGCTCCAAGCAAAGCACATAAGATGTGATGGAATAAAAATATAGTTTCGGGGGGAGGAACTTGATAATGTTATCGATGAAGAAGGGGATGCCTTGGGCATCCCAAGCTTAAACAGCTTGAGTCTTCTTAGAATATGCAGGCGAACCACGGGGGCATCCCAAGCTTAGACTTTTTCCTCTTCTTGATCATAGTATATCATCCTCCTCTCTTGACCCTTGAAAACTTCCTCCACACCAAACTCGAAACAAACTCATTAGAGGGTTAGTGCATAATCAAAAACTCACATGTTCAGAGGTGACACAATCATTCTTAACACTTCTGGACATTGCATAAAGCTACTGGACATTAATGGATCAAAGAAATTCATCCAACATAGCAAAAGAGGCAATGCGAAATAAAAGGCAGAATCTGTCAAAACAGAACAGTTCGTATTGACGAATTTTAAAATGACACCAGACTTGCTCAAATGAAAATGCTCAAATTGAATGAAAGTTGCGTACATATCTGAGGATGCATGCGTAAATTGGCTTAATTTTATGAGCTACCTACAGGGAGGTAGACCCAGATTCGTGACAGCAAAGAAATCTGGAACTGCGCAGTAATCCAAATCTAGTACTTACTTTTCTATCAAAGACTTTACTTGGCACAACAAAACACAAAAATAAGATAAGGAGAGGTTGCTACAGTAGTAAACAACTTCCAAGACACAAATATAAAACAAAGTACTGTAGCAAAATAACACATGGGTTATCTCCCAAGAAGTTCTTTTCTTTATAGCCATTAAGATGGGCTCGGCAGTTTTAATGATGCACTCGCAAGAAATAGTATTTGAAGCAAAAGAGAGCATCAAGAGGCAAATTCAAAACACATTTAAGTCTAACATGCTTCCTATGCACAGAATCTTGTAAATAAACAAGTTCATTAAGAGCAAAGTAACAAGCATAGGAAGATAAAACAAGTGTAGTTTCAAAAATTTCAGCACATAGAGAGGTGTTTTAGTAACATGAAAATTTCTACAACCATATTTTCCTCTCTCATAATAACTTTCAGTAGCAACATGAGCAAACTCAACAATGTAACTATCACACAAAGCATTCTTATCATGAGTCTCATGCATAAAATTATAACTCTCCACATAAGCATAATCAATTTTATTAGTAATTGCGGGAGCAAATTCAACAAAGTAGCTATCATCAAATATAGGAGGCATATTGTAACCATAATCAAATTTATCCTCCAAAACAGGTGGCAACAAAAGACCACTATCATTATAATCATCATATATGAGGCAAAGTATCATCAAAGTAAATTTTCTCCTCAATTCTTGGGGGACTAAAAAGATCATGCTCATCAAAACCAGACTTCCCCAAGCTTAGAATTTTCCATATTATTAGCAACAATGGTGTTCAAAGTATTCATGCTAACATGTTCCATGGGTTTTTAATTTTCGGATCAAACCATCATGTCTTAACTCAGGAAATAGAATAAAAACTCATTGTTGTCCATTATGCCAAACTAGTGTAAACAAGAAACAAAAAGTTGCAATTGCGGGATCTAAAGGAAATAGCTTGAGTACTTACAACGGCGAAAATAGCTTAGTAGCCGAGATCCGGGGTGTGAGTACCTTTTACCTTTCCTCCCGGCAACGGCGCAGAAAAGTGCTTGATGTCTATGTTCCCCTCCTTTCCTGTAGCAGTGTTGGGCCTCAAGAGCAGGGGTTTGTAGAACGGCAGCAAGTTTTCCCTTAAGTGGATCACCCAAGGTTTATCGAACTCGGGAGGAAGAGTCAAAGATATCCCTCTCATGCAACCTGCAACCACAAAGCAAGAAGTCTCTTGTGTCCCCAACACACCGAATAGGTGCACTAGTTCGGCGAAGAGATAGTGAAATACGGAGTGGTATGAATAAGTATGAGCGTAGCAACGGTGCCAGAAAATACTTGATGCTTGCGGGCGTGTGGTTGATGGTGGTAGTATTGCAGCAGTAGTAACACGGTAAAACAGTAAACAAGCAGTAGTAACTCAGCAGTATTTAGGAACAAGGCCTAGGGTTAGACTTTCACTAGTGGACACTCTCAACATTGATCACATAACAGAATAGATAAATGCATACTCTACACTTTTGTTGGATGATGAGCATTGCGTAGGATTACACGAACCCTCAATGCCGGAGTTAACAAGCTCCACAATTTGTTCATATTTAAGTAACCTTATAGTGTAAGATAGATCAAAAGACTAAACCAAGTACTAGCATAGCATGCACACTATCACCTTCATGCATATGTAGGAGGAATAGATCGCATCAATATTATCATAGCAATAGTTAACTTCACAATCTACAAGAGATCATGATCATAGCATAAACCAAGTACTAACACGGTGCACACCCTGTCACCTTTACACACGTGCGGGAGGAATAAAACTACTTTAATAACATTGCTAGAGTAGCACATAGATAAAGTACAAAACTCATATGAATCTCAATCATGTAAAGCAGCTCATGAGATTATTGTATTGAGGTACATGGGAGAGATGAACCACATAGCTACCGGTCAGACCCGAGCCTCGATGGAGAACTACTCCCTCCTCATGGGAGCAGCAGCGGTGATGAAGATGGCGATGGAGATGGCAGCGGTGTCGATGGAGAAGCCCGGGGGCACTTCCTCCCGGCGGCGTGCCGGAGCAGAGACTCCTGTCCCAGGATCTTGGCCTCGCGATGGCGGCGGCTCTGGAAGGTTTCTGTGGGTTTCGTCGAACGCATCAGGGTTTTCGCGACGGAGGCTTTAAATAGGCGAAGAGGCGGCGCAGGAGGGCTTCTGGGGGGCCCACACCATAGGGCGGCGCGGCCCCCCTCTGGCCGCGCCAGGGTGTGGTGTGGGGCCCCCAGGGCCCTCGGCGGCTCGGGTGTTCTGGATGGTTCCGGGAAAAATAGGAACCTGAGCGTTGATTTCGTCCGATTCGAGAATATTTCGTTACTAGGATTTCTGAAACCAAAAACAGCAGAAAAACAGGGCACTTCGGCATCTTGTTAATAGGTTAGTTCCAGAAAATGCACGAATATGACATAAAGTGTGCATAAAACATGTAGATAACATCAATAATGTGGCATGGAACATAAGAAATTATCGATACGTCGGAGACGTATCAGCACCCCAAGCTTAGTTGCTGCTCGTGGCCCCTTCGTCTCCTCTCGGGTCTTGGAAGCTTCCGTGGCAAAATAGGACCCTGGGCGTTGATTTCGTCCAATTCCGAAATATTTCGTTACTAGGATTTCTGAAACCAAAAACAGCAGAAAACCGGCACTTCGGCATCTTGTTAATAGGCTAGTTCCAGAAAATGCACGAATATGACATAAAGTGTGCATAAAACATGTAGATAACATCAATAATGTGGCATGGAACATAAGAAATTATCGATACGTCGGAGACGTATCAGTGGCTGCCGCAAAAGCAAAGGAGCTCGAGGGTCCAAAAGGACCTCCGAACACTCTTCCGACAGTAATCCTGACAAGGAAGTACCACGAAGAAACCCTATCTGATCAGGTGCGCCATCAAGGCCGTACGCTGGTCGAGCTAACCACGAAGGTTGACAGGTTCATCGATTTCATGATGAACAACCCTACCATGGCGCCGGGAGCACCACGAGAAAGTGGTGGGTCCACAGAAGAGGAGCTCCTAGCCGATATTGTAGGAAATCGTTGGCCAACAACGGACTTCAACGACAGAGCAAACGCGCGGGCTCGACCATTGGTCATGCCCGCAGGTTCCGCCAACGCGGAACCGGGTCCAAGCACTCTCAGAGCCGACATCCTTGGGGATATGGTGACCAAGAGGTTCAAACAAATGGCTATCGACCAAGCTCCTCACTCATCGAGAGAGCGAGCTGGAGAATCCTTATGAAGCATGGCATGACCTAGTGTCGTTCCCATCGGGGTGGCACCCGTAGAAGTTCCATCAATTTGTGACCGGCGATGCAAGGGAGCACCTAGCATACTTCGGCGGCATGTGGTGACACGGCCAATGGCTCGTCTCTTCTCCTTCGACAATTCTCGGGGTCACGATGGCCCCGCCTTCCCCTGGTATAGTCGTCTGCCGGTGGGATCCATTAGTAGCTGGTTGGGAATGAAGGGAGTCTTGAAGAGCGCCCCGTGGCCATGAAGAAAGATTTCTCTGTCGTCGAGCTATCCCAAGTTCGTCGGCTGACAAGGAGGGATCCATTGATGACTATATCGTACGATTAAGAAACAGCTGTCGTCTTGCTAGAGAGATGCACCTTGAGGATGCCATCGAGATGTCGTCCATGGCATTATTACAGCACTGCTCTGCCCCGAGTCGCTAGGGGAGTGTCTGGCGTGAGCCAGAAGCACAGCGCACTCAGCTCGGCTATAGCTGCCACAAAGCTGGGGTTAGAAGTCGCCACAAATCATGGAGCTCTCTGAGGAATGCTAGTGCCTATGACCCCACCAAGAGGTTCAACTCTACTTCAAGCCGCTGTAACAGCAGCCAGAAAAAATAAAGGCGATGGTAAGAACAGAATACCACTAGAGTATTCTCCTCTGCCCCACGAAACAATGTGCTGCTTAGGCGCAGGGGCAGCAAGGTGAAGCAAGACAACGTCAGCCATGCAAGAGCTTCTCAAGAAGCAATACATGATACATCGCGAGTTGGTGCATGGCATGTTCCAGCCAACTAATGGAACATCATGCCCAGACCTGCCGGATCCGCGACGGCCTGACCAGGTGAACATGGTTGACAATCCCCTCCTGTTATGCATGTCACAGAGTACGTCGGTCATGCCATAGAAGATTGCATCGCCTTCAAGAATGGCTCCAACGGCCCGATCCAATGAGAAGGATCAACCTGGACGCGGCCATCAACCCCGACTACCACGCCGTGAACATGGTGAGCGTGGGTCACCACATCTTGTATGGAAGGAGCAAGATGGAGGGCCATCATGGGTCCCTCTTGCACAAGTCGAGCATAAGTATCAAGCCTCGTCATGGCTTCAGCATCGACAATCCCAGCCAGCCATGGCGCCACTAGTGCTACCCATCGCAATGAACCGTGGAGCACGGTTAGGGCGCCCGCGCATGCGAGGAGATTTCTGCCACAACCCTTCCACCAAGCATGTCGGAGACACCTCTCTACTAACCCCGTGGTAACTGCTGACCCAAGTCAGCGTCGTCCTCCTGAATTCGTCCCCAAGTCGGAGGGTGATGGTCGTTCCCTCGATAGGGCGGATACTACCCACTTTGGAGCAATTCTTGCCACCTCGGCTGAGGCAAGCCTGGTGGCTGGAGGTTCAGAAGAATCAAGCTCCTCTCAAGCATCAAACATTGAAGTTGCAACGTAAATCCTCAACTGTTGATACCACAACTCCGGGTCTGATGACATGTTCACAGCTCGCGAGCATGAAGTGTTCCATGCGGAGGGCTCAGTCAAGGGCCCCAATTCCAAGAAGTCAACATGAACCTGCGGGCCCTTCAAGGTTTTCTGAACCGCCTAAGGTAAAGCCCTCGGGCGGACAAGATGGCCGCTCAGAGAAGGCGCCACAAGGGGACCATACCCCAAATCTGCCGGCCAAGGATAAGTCTACGTCTAAGACGTGGACTACAACATCGTTGCCCACCTCAGAAAATTCCAGCACTACTGAGTGTTTATGGCGCTCTCAACCACTGGTCTGGGACCTACGCCAAGCACTCGTACATGCGCTGAGCCACAACTTTCTGAAGTGGCTGTAGCAACCGTATCCGCCTCTTCTCGAACCCGTTGTTCGTGAATGAGATCCCGTTAAACGATGAAGATAGGCTCCTCGAAGAGGGACCACAACCATCCACTCTATATGGAGGGAAACATGGGACCGCCCACATATAGTGAGTCCTCATTGACCAGTGCAACGCGTGAACTCTTGTAGTCAAAGCTTGACACGAGGCGGGGTTCCACGATGGATGACTGGAACCCACCGATGTGATGATCTGCGGTTCGACAACCAAGGAAGCCACTTTGGCGCCATTGCGTGAAGATCCAGATATCGACGTTTAGCTTCAAGGTGCGATTCTTGTCATTGAGTAAACACCTCCTCCTCCTTCCCCTTTTGGGAAGACCGTGGATCCACAAATCTTAGTGTGGTACCCTCACCTCATAATGCCTAAAGTTCTTAGACGGTAGCGGCACACAACGCTTTGTCTGTGACGCGCCCGGTCCTTACACCGTGCAGAGTCACATCATGCAGCCTTAAAAGGTACTACTTCCTGATGATTGGTGAAGAAGTGAACGAGGCGGGGGCGACCTCATGGCCGAGCGTGTCACCTTCCCAAGGCGGGTGCCACACCTACCACTAGAGGGAGCGCATCATCATGCACCATTTTCACTGCAAGCACGGTGCTTCCTCCCATCAGCATAAAGCGGAGACCATGACAGTCCCCAGCACGGAGAAGAAGTTCCTCTATGCCTACCCAACAACTCCCTTGTTGTTAAAAGCAAGTTCCCTTCATCAGCACCGGTCACGCTAAGGAGTCGAATACAAAGCCCTCACCTGATAGTAGCAGCTAACCCAGTCAACCCACAGACGGTACCTCAAGGGTCGAACATCTAACACTTGAGTGTTGCAGGTGCGCGCAAGGCACTGCGTGCTGAAACCAACAGCATTGCACCGCTAACACTTCAAGCACGTGGCGTACCAAAGGAGGTTCCCGCTCCATCCCAAGGAGAGGCTAGGAAACAAAGAATAATAGAGGAGGCCATAAGGGGAGCTCATGATGTGCAGCCCCCTTCCCTCTACATTCGTCACCTCCCACTCAGAAGTTGGGCAATGCCGAGCTCATCTGGGTCTGAGATAGAGAACTTTGTTCTCAGGTCCCTCGGGTGAAATGTTGTGACTCTATATTTGAACTCCCTAATCCTTGTTTAAACGAGAGGCGCTACCAACAATGAGAGTTGAGCACAAGCTGGCTAGCCTCTTAGCAGCGCCGGAATCCTCCTCTGTGCGAATAACGAGTTGCCCCCACCGCCCTCCCTTATGCGAGGAGTGGTGGAGGCAATCAGTCTCGACAACAGAGGCAGAAACAGCCCAAGTATGGAGGCTCGGCTACGTCAACCTTCATGCCTCAGATCCACATGGCAACGAACACGACGACAACTCACGGGCCGCGTGCCCATGCACAAATAGCTCGAGAGATGACCGGACGTTTCGTATCAGCCTCTTCATCAACAAAACTCACCGATGGCGAACATCCTGGCGGGATGGGCATGATCTCTCCAGGGCCACAGAGCTCGAAGATGGTGGGCAGCCCACCATCGTGACTACGTCGAAATCAACTGGGGACGGAGGAGGATCGCGTCCACACATTAGTGCCATGCGCGGAGAAGAGGAGCGTGAAGGCTATCGAAGCTTACGATGGAGTGCCGGGACATGGCACGGGCTACAAGGAAATGCCGGGGCTTGACCCACGCATCGCCACACACAGGCTGGCAATCGACCCGCAGTCCAGGCCGTGAAAGCAAAAGCCTTGGCACCCTCGGCCCGAGTTTTCAAGACAGCGTCATCGCCGAGGTAGATAAGCTTATCAACGCGGGTTTCATCAAGGAGGTCCAATACACAGAATGGCTCTCAGTGTCGTACACGTGGAGAAGAAAAATGGGCAGGTGCGAGTGCCAAGACTTCCGCGACCTGAATAGGGCATGCCCCAGGATGACTTTCCCATACCCATCACGGAATTATCGTCGACTCCACCATGGGGCATGGCGCGCTGTCCTTCATGGATGGCTCGATCGAGGATAAACCAAATCAAGATGGACCAGACGACGCCATTCACCTGCATTCAGGACCCCCAAAGCCTTCCCTGCCCACCGTCATGCCTTTTGGGTTGAAGAAACCGCAGCTTGCCACCAGCGTGCCATGACACGCGTCCTTGGCGATTTGTTCCACCATAAGGTGGAATGCTACATTGATGACTTGGTGGTCAAACCAAAGACCGCGAGACCACAAGGAAGACCTCCGTGGTCTTCGAACGTCTGATCGACACAGCTCGGGATGAATCCCATAGAAATGTGCATTCGCCGTACAATCCAGTCTCTTCTCGGCTTTGTGGTTAGCCATCGTGGGATGAGGTCGAGCCAAAAGATCAAGGCCATCCTTGACATGCGGCACCCCCAAAACCTCAAGGAGTTGAGGACATTGCCAAAGAGGAAGCTAGCATACATTAGGCCGCTTCATTTCCAACCTCTCGGACCGCATTCAGCCCTTCTCACACCTTGTGAAAAGGTGCTCCGTTCGTATGGAACAGCTGCCAGCGTGGCTTTGATGACATTAAAAGGTACTTGCTTAATCCACCCGTTTGCTGGCCACAGCAAAGGGCACCCACTCATACTCTACATTGCAGCTCCCCAACTCTTTGGGAGCATTGCTCGTAACATAATGACGAAGGCAAGGAGGTGGCGTGCTACTACTAAGCCGCACCATGGTTGGTGCTAGCGTAACTACTCTCCAATTGAGAAGTTGTGCTTGGCCCTGATGTTTCCTCAAAACTAGGCACTACATGGTAAATCACGAAATCCAGCTCATTGCAGAGCGGATCCAATAAGATATGTGTTAAATCCTTTGTGCTCATTGGGCGACTTGGAAAATGGGCTCTTCTCATGATGGAGTTCGGCTAATCTTTGTGCCGCGGCGATCAAAGGGCAAGCCTTAGCAGAGTTCCTCCTTGACACATCCGTTCCGAGATGATTCTCATCACCCAACCTCCCCAAGCAAGGAGGTCCCGCCGTCGGGCTTGGCTTCCATGGGAGCTCTGCCGACGGTGCCTCACGCACCGAAACCGACCCCGACGGCACCCCAAGGCGCAGAGCCGGTGCCGGCTTAGTATTAAGACTCCACAAGGTGGAGTGATGTACCACTCATTCTCCCTCCTCAAGGAAGAGTGCTCCAACAACGAGGCGGAGTACGAGGCACTCATCTTCGGCCTTCTTCTAGCACTCTCCATGGAGGGTGCGCTCTTCATGGCGCTGCAGGGGACTCCCGGCTCATCGTGCGTCAAGTGAACAACATCTATATGAGGTTCGTAAACCTGAGCTGGTGCCATGCTATGATACGGCCCGGAAGCTCATGGCTAATTCCATCATATCAAAGGGTCGTCCATGTCCCACGGGCAGAAATGCACCAGCGGATGCATTGGCAAAGCTTGCTTCAGCGCTGGTCTTGCAGTAAACCACGCAGGTCAATATTGAAGAAAGATGGCTTCTTCCCGCGGTCTGGAGCTTAGTACCCAAATATTGCGAGGTCAACACAATCACCACGAATGCGGTGGAGACGGCTCAACCATTCCTCATTTACACTTCAAGCATGGTGGTCTCCCAGAAGATACAGCCCAGAGAGGCATCGGCTACAGCGACGACTCCTTCTACGTCTATAAGGAAATTTCAGTGTCTTGTACAAACGGTCTTACGGGCAAGAGGTTCTCCTCAGATGTGTTCATGGGAAGCCAACCGCATCCTACGAGTACACCACGGGTATGCGGTGGCCATCAAAGCAAAGATGTACCATAGCATTCGACTTGCTGGGTACTGTTATTTGAGGATCATGGTTGATTGCCTTCACATGGCAAAGTCATGCCATGGATGCCAAGTCCATGGAGACTTCAAGCACATCAACACGCCAGCTCCGCTACACCCAATGATCCCCTCACTGGCCATTCGATGCACAGGGGATCGACGTTATCGGCCCTATCGGCCCACCCTGTGAGGGGACATCGCTTCATCCTCGCAGCAACGGACTACTTCTCCAAATGGGGGCGTCCCACTGAGGGAGGTGAAGAGCAACAACGTCATCCAAATTTTCTTAGAGCAGCATATCATATCGCTTTGGCATACCACATCGTGTCCACCTCGACAACGGCAAGGCCTTCAAATCGGGTAAAATGCTCAAGTTTGTGGAGAAGTGAAATCAAGTGGAATTACTCCATGGCTACTAACCTCAAGCCAATGGCGCAATCGAAGCCTTCAACAAGACCCTCGGCAAGATACTCAAGAAGACGGTGACAAGGCACCGAAGAGACTGGCCCGATCGTCTCTTCGAGTCCTTATGGGCGTACCGTGTCACAGTCCGTACCCCAACACAAGCAACTCCTTACTCCCTAGTGTATGGGAGTGAGGCAGTCTTGCCATTGGAGATTCAGCTAACCTCATGGTGGCCATTCATGAAGAGCTTACCCAAGATGAGCAAATACAACCCGGTACCAGGAGCTTCATGCCCTACAAAATCTGGAGCTTTATCGCCAGAACATGGTGAGAGCCTACGACAAGCTCGTCAAGTGACGAGTATTCAGAAAAGGCGAGCTAGTCCTCGTTAGCCCGGCGCTATCGTCGTCACACACAAGGCAGAAAGTTCGGGCCAAAATGGGAGAGTCCATACGCCATCGGCGGGCGTATGATGGGGGAGCGTATCAGCTGGTCGATCCACAAGGAGCCCGGCCTATACCCCCAATGAACGGCAGGTTCTTGAAAAAGTACTTTGCGTGATTTTTTCCCTTTTCTTTTGGCTTTTCGATTCGCTTTGCCATTTTACCAAAAGGGGGTTTTCCGGGTGCCTATCAAAGTCTGCAGTGCACCTACCATTGCACATGTAGGCTTACTCATGATCGCTTTGTCTCCCCCTTTTCATGGACTACAAAGTCCTAAAAAAAAACTCTGGCTTTTCCTAATCACGCTTAGCTTGTGACTGATGATTTGGCTGCCTTATGACTTGTCTAGCGGACACACGGTGTATCTCGTGGTAAGTGGAGCGGCACCTACACCCACAACACACGACACACACAATACATGCTCCGAGAGATGGTGGAGAAGACTACTTGGGCACTTCCGAGTAATGAGGCCCCACACCCCCGTTCTTTCGGATGTGTCTCGAGTTCACGGAGACACCATGCCTCGGGGAAGACGCTAGGGAAAAGATCACGGAAGGGCTGCCCAACCCAACGGAAGTTGGACTTGGTGCGAAGCCACGTGGCAACCCTGGGGCATGCCACCAAAAAGCTCCACATAATATGCCTGAGGGTTTTAGTCCACTGATACGTCTCAAACGTATCTATAATTTCTTATGTTCCATGCTACTTTATTGATGATACTCACATGTTTTATACACATTATATGTCGTTATTATGCATTTTCCGACACTAACCTATTGACGAGATCTTGGGAATAGCCGAGTTGCTCTTCTGCTGTTTTGGTTTCGAAGAAATCACAGCCAGAAATATTCTCGGGGTGGACGAAATCAACGCCCAGGGGCCTATTTTTCCACGAAGCTTCCAGAAGTCCGAAGAGGAAACGAAGTGGGGCCACGAGGTGGCGCCACACTAGGGCGGCGCGGCCCAAGCCCTGGCCGCGCCGGCCTGTTGTGTGGGCCCCTCGTGACGCCCCCTGACCTACCCACGCCTACATATGAGTCTTCGTCGCGAAACCCCGGTCACAAAGAGCCACGTCCCCGGAAAACCTTCGAGCGCAGCGGTGCCAATCCCATCTGGGGGATTCAGGAGATCGCCTCCGGCACCTGCCGGAGAGGGGAATCATCTCCTGGAGGTCTCTTCATCGCCATGATCGCCTGCGGATCGATGTGTGAGTAGTTCACCCCTGGACCATGGGTCCGTAGCAGTAGCTAGATAGTCGTCTTCTCCTAATTGTGCTATCATGTTGATCTTGTGAGCCACCTATCATGATCAAGATCATCTATTTGTAATTCTACATGTTGTGTTTGTTGGGATCAGATGGATATTGAATACTATGTCAAGTTGATTATCAATCTATCATACATGGAAGTTATTTATGTTCTTGCATGCTCGTTGCTAGTAGAGGCTCTGGCCAAGTTGATACTTGTGACTCCAGGAGGGAGTTTATGCGCGATAGTGGGTTCATGCCTCCATTAAATGTGGGACGTGACAAAAAGTTCTAAGGTTGTGGATGTGCTGTTGCCACTAGGGATAAAACATTGATGCTTTGTCTAAGGATATTTGTGTTGATTACATTCACCATACTTAATGCAATTATCTGTTGTTTGCAACTTAATACCGGAAGGGGTTCGGATGATAACCTGAAAGTGGACTTTTTAGGCATAGATGCATGCTGGATGGCAGTCTATGTACTTTGTCGTAATGCCCTGATTAAATCTCATAGTACTCATCATGATATATGTATGTGCATTGTTATGCCTTCTTTATTTGTCAATTGCCCAACTGTAATTCGTTCACCCAACATGCTAATTATCTTATGGGAGACACCACTAGTGAGAGCTGTGGACCCCGGTCCCTATTCTTTACATACGAAATACAATCTATTGCAATACTTGTTCTACTGTTTTTCCGCAAACAATCATCTTCCACAATCTGGTTAATCCTGGTTACAGCAAGCAGGTGAGATTGACAACCTCACACTATTACGTTGGGGCAAAGTACTTTGGTTGTGTTGTGCAGGTTCCACGTTAGCGCCGGAATCCCTGGTGTTGCATCTCGCCGCCATCAACCTTCAACGTGCTTCTTGGCTCCTCCTGGTTCGATAAGCCTTGGTTTCTTTCTGATACTGCTGTGCGCATCGCACCTTCCTCTTGGGGTTCCCAACGGACGTGTGTTAATTGCATAGCATCAAGCACTTTTGACATGGTGCCGGGGGAGATCAAGACACGCTGCAAGAGGAGTCTCCACTTCCAATCTCTTCTTTGTTTTGTCTTGCTTTACTTTATTTACTACTTTGTTTGCTGCACTAAACAAAACACAGAAATTAGTTGCTAGCTTTACTTTATTTACTATCTTGTTTGCGTTCTCTATATCAAAAACACAAAAAAATTAGTTACTTGCATTTACTTTATTTACCTTTTGATTATTTCATCATGTTTCCTCCTAAGTACACTCTAAAGACATACCGGTAGGCCGAGAGTCTATAATTGGAAGAGATAATATAGAAGATTTTTTCACTCATGTTAGTATAGCTGAAGATTTTGAAGATAGACACTTGGTAGAACTTGCTCCTACTTATGAAATTGCTGCTGCCTGTTTAGTACACATGTTGGAAACTAGATTTGTTAATCTCAATCCCATAATACAACATATGTTTCTTACACTCTCTGATATGGAGGAAGGAGAAAAGAAAGATTTTATCTTAGAAACCCTTCTTAAAGAATTTGGTGGTGTAGCAAGAGAGGCTAGAAAAGTCTTTATTAAATATAAAATGCTTGGCTCTTACACCAACTTTGCTAGTACCCTTAAAAAGATGGACATTGATAGGATAAAGTACACTAATAATGTTATGATGGAGGGGAAATTAAAGTACCGATACCTAGCAAGCTCCTAGGAATGCATGAAGCTCTATGGTTGGCTTGTTCCTGAAAATTTGTTTGATGATAATAGCAAGCCTAAGAGTAATGAAAAAGGAGCCTCTGAAACTTACATAGATAAGATAACATGTATAGTTGAGAAAACTCCAAACTCCTCTGTTGTGCTTCATCTCTTGATAATACTTGATTCACACTTTCTGCGTCTAGGGCGTTAAAGAAAAACGCTTATGGGAGACAACCCATGATTTTACTACAGCAATTTTGTTTTATATTTGAGTCTTGGAAGTTGTTACTACTGTAGCAACCTCTCCATATCTTTATTTTATTGCATTGTTGTGCCAAGTAAAGTCTTTGATAGTAAAGTCAATACTAGATTTGGATTACTGTGCAGAAACAGATTTCTTGCTGTCACGAATCTGGGCAGAATTCTCTGTAGGTAACTGGAAAATCTGCAAATTTACGTAAGTGATCCTCGAATGTATATGCAACTTTCATTCAATTTGAGCATTTTCATCTGAGCAAGTCTAGTGCCCTTTTTAAAATTCGTCTTTCGGACTGTTCTGTTTTCTGATTCTGCCTTTTATTTCGCATTGCTGTTTTGCTATGTTTGATGGATTTCTTTGTTCATTCTTTGAGTAGCTTTGTGCAATGTCCAGAAGTATTAGAATGATTATGTCACCTCTGAATATATGAATTTTTAATTATGCACTAACCTCTAATGAGTTTGTTTCGAGTTTGGTGTGGAGGAAGTTTTTCATGGGTCAAAAGAGGAGGATGATACAATATGATCAAGAAGGTGAAAAGTCTAAGCTTGGGGATGCCCCCGTGGTTCATCCATGCATTTTGAGAAGACTCAAGCATCTAAGCTTGGGGATACCCAAGGCATCCCCTTCTTCATCATCGACAACATTATCAAGTTCCTCTAGTGAAACTATATTTTTATTCAGTCACATCTTGTATTCTTTGCTTGGAGCGTCATTTCTTTAGTTTTGTTTTGTTTGAATAGAATCGGATCCTAGCATTCTTTGTTTGGGAAAGAGACACGCTCCGCTGTTGTCGTATGAACACATATGTTCTTAAGCTTTATCTTTAATGTTCATTGCGAAAGTTGGACTATTTCATTCATTGATATATGGTTGGAAAACGGAAAATGCCGCATGTGGTAAATGGTATAATGTCTTGAATAATGTGATACTTGGCAATTGTTGTGCTCGTATAGATCATGTTTAAGCTCTTGCATCATGTACCTTGCACCTATTAATGAAGAACTACATAGAGCTTGTTAAATTTGGTTTGCATGATTGGTCTCTCTAAGTCTAGATATTTTTCTGGTTGAGGTGTTTGAACAACAAGGCGATGTATAGAGTCTTATAATGCTTACAATATGTTTATGTGAGTCTTGCTGCACCATTTCATACTGAGTTTGCTTCAAACAACCTTGCTAGCCCTAGCCTTGTATTGAGAGGATTTCTTCTCTCTTGCATCCAAATCCTTGAGCCAAAATCCATGCCATTTGTGTCCACCATACCTACCTACCACATGGTATTTCTCAGCCATTCCAAAGTACATTACTTGAGTGCTACCCCCAAGCTTCCATTCTTTGCCTTCTAATCACATGACTCATAGGACAAATAGCCTTAAAAACCTTGTGATGAAGAATATGTACTTATGTGTATCTTATTTCTTAATAAGTTGCTTGTTGAAGCGGTAACTGTATTTGCAGGACGCCATCAGCTTTTACCTTTATTGAATATCTATGTGAGTTACTGTGCATGTTAGATATTTATCTTGAAGTAGGGAGATTTTCATGATCAAATGGTTTGAGTATGCATATTGTTAGAGAAGAACATTGAGCCGCCAACTAAAGCCATGAATCATGGTGGGAAGTTTCAGTTTGGACATAAAATCTCAATCTCTTATGAGAAATATTAACTGTTGTTGAATGCTTAAGCATTAAAAGAGAGTCCATTATCTGTTGTCTATGTTGTCCCGGTATGGGTGGCTAAGTTGAGAATGATCAGCAGAAATCAATCACCACGAACCTTCTCCTTAGACTGTATGCAGGCTTGACATAGAGAATTTTGCTGTTACATAGGATTGTAGCATATGATACAATGATAATCTGTATTTAATCCAAACTATTAGGACAAAGTCAAGAGCACTATTTGGTGCTTACTATGCATGAGGCTTGCAACTTGCAGATATCTTATACATAACACATATGATTTATTACTACCGTTGACAAAAATTGTTTTGTTTCAAAATGAAAAACAACACAAATATAGTAATCCATATTTCCCTCTGCGAAGAGACCATTCTTCTACTTTATTGTTGAGTCAGTTCACCTACTTCTTTCTATCAAACAAACACTTGTGTAAAGTGTGTGCAGTGATTCTTATATTTACCTAACTTTTGTTATATTACTTTGTGTTGACAATTATCCATGAGATAAATATGTTGAAGTTGAAAGCAACAACTGAAACTTATATCTTCCTTTATGTTGCTTCAATGCCTTGCTTTGATTTATTGCTTTATGAGCTAACTCTTATGCAGTCTTATTGATGCTTGTCTTGAAAGTATTATTCATGAAAAGTCTTTGCTATATGATTCATTAGTTTACTCATTATCTTCATCATTGCTTTGAATACTGCATTCCATCTCCTTATACTTACAATAGTATGACCAGTTAACAGTAGCATTGTCACTTGAAATTATCTTTGTTGTACGTTTACTACTCAGAGGCGGTAGGGAACTAAGCTGAGGATGCTTGATATGTCTCAAACGTATCTATAATTTATTATGTTCCACTTTTATGGTGATACTCACATGTTTTATACACATTATATGTACGTTATTATGCATTTTAAAACACTAACCTATTGGCAGGGTGCGAAACGATTCTTTGTTTTTACTGCATATTTTTGGTTTCGAGAAATCTAGTGAAATATTCTCCGGAATTGGGTGAAATCAACGCCCGGGGGCTATTTTCCAGAAACTTCAAGTGAGAAGAGGAAGCAAAGTGGGGCACGAAGGTGAAGGCGCCACACTAGGGCGAGGCGCGGCCCAAGCCTTGGCCGCGCGCCCGGCTGACTGTGTGAACCTCATGTGATGCCTGACCCCACCCTTCCGCCTACCTGTAGTCTTCGTCGCAGGCCCAGTCACAAGGGCACGTCTGGAAAACCTTCCCGAGGCGCGGCGCGTGATCCATCTCGGGGATTCAGGAGATCGCCTCCAGCACCGGAGAGAGGAATCATCTCCCGGAGTCTCTTCATCGCCATGATCGCCTCAGGAGTGATGAATGAGTAGTTCACCCCTGGACCATGGGTCCATAGCAGTAGCTAGATGGTCGTCTTCTCCTAATTGTGCTATCATGTTCGATCTTGTGAGCTGCCTATCATGATCAAGATCGTTTATTTGTAATCCTACATGTTGTGTTTGTTGGGATCCGATGGATATTGAATACTATGTCAAATTGATTATCAATCTATCATATATGAGTTGTTTATGTTCTTGCATGCGCTCTCCGTTGCTAGTAGAGGCTCTGGCCAAGTTGATACTTGTGACTCTGATGGGAGTAATCATGCTCGATAGTGGGTTCATGTCTCCATTAAATCTGGGACAGTGACAGAAAGTTCTAAGGTTGTGGATGTGCTATTGCCACTAGGGATAAAACATTGATGCTTTGTCTAAGGATCTTTGTGTTGATTACATTACGCACCATACTTCAATTATCACATTGCTGCAACAACACGGAAAGGGTTCGGATGATAACTGAAAGTGGTTTGGGCATAGATGCAGTTGGATGGCGGTCCATGTACTTTGTCGTAATGCCTTGATTAAATCTCATAGTGATCATCATGATATGTATGTGCATTGTTATACCTTCTTCATTTGTCAATTGCCCAACTGTATTCGTTCACCCAACATGCTAATTATCTTATGGGAGAGACACCACTAGTGACCTGTGGACCCGGTCCTATTCTTTACATCTGAAATACAATCTACACCAATACTTGTTCTTCTTTGTTATTATAAACAATCATCTTTACCATCCCGGTTAATCCTTCATTACATGGCTAGAGTGAATTGACAACCTCACTCGCTACGTTGGGGCAAGAGTAACTTTGGTTAATGTTGCTGGGTTCCACGATTGGCTTGGAATCTGGTGTTGTGCACCCACTTCCACCACCATCAACCTTCAACGTGCTTCCTTGGCTCCTCCTTTGGTTGATAAACTTGGTTTCTTTAGACTTTCTATATACATCACACCCCTTCCTGCCAGGGTTCCCCAACGGACGTGTGTTAATTGCACGCATCATCCCACCAAGGTGGATGGCTATCTTCCAAGTTCTGAAGGTGGTTCCGCCAAGGAAACACCAGCAATCAAGAAATATCATTTGATCTGAAACGAAGCAAAAAAAACGAGAATGATGAAGCAATCTCGAAGCAGTTCAGAAATCCTCAGAGGAAACAATCTCATGAAGTCAAAGGACATCACAAATGTGTCCCTCGAGAAGTCCTCACAAAGTCTCATCAACTCCCGAGCAAGTATACAAGTCCCCCAGAATGCAGGGAACCACTGGAAAGAAGGCGGTTGATAGTCATTCACCACCCCTCGCCAAGGCATGAAAAGCTTTCAAGTCATTATCCCAAAACCACGTACCGCAATTCCTCCTCACCCATGTCTCTGGGTTCTTGAGGCACGGAAGGAAGCATGGTGGAGCTGTGGGGCTACTCATTGCTCCGATGGGCTAGGGTATGATTTTCCGCTGTCTCTCGGGCGCATTCCAAGCACACTACCCTCAAACACGCTACACACATACATACACACAAGGAAAAGTTGTTTTATGATCGTCATGGTCTTTCGACGGTTCCCGATGACTAAGTCCTTCGGCAGCCTTTTCTGATGTCACGCTCATAGCTAGTGTGCAAACGGAAAAGCCAACATTTTAAAAAACAAAAAAATTGTTCTTCATTCTTCCTTGATTACGTTTTATCTCGGCTTTCTCTGGGTTTTTTTTCGGACTAACTCTATGCAGCCAAGCACAAATGCAAACGGAGTGATACTCACATGTCCATACACCTACATCAACACTCGATGGCCTGCATTGTCACTGGCGTCGGGCGGCGTCACCAACCTATGTCGCCATGTCATCGACAATCTCGTGTGAGCCCACGGGAGACGGGGGCAACCATGTCTATCCATGACATTCTACAACAACACCGGGGGCAATACTATGCTCTCATCTACGATGGTGGTGGTATCCTTTGTTGCTACCACCTTCGTCGTCATACAAGTCTGTGCTTAACCCGGCGTGGCACGGGCTACCACAAAACAAGAATCGATGGGCGTTCCGATATTTTGTTTACTTAACTACATCAGGCTTAATGACGGGAGCAGTGTAACGCGCCAGTGCGGCTAGCGTGAAGCTGTGAAACCCTTCGATCTGGTCGGCTGGCACCGTGGCAGCTAGACGGTCACGACTGGATCGATAAACGCCTTCAAGGAGCGGCACGGATTTCGCTGCAAAATTGAGGATGACATCGGGATGTTTGGTTGATAGGCGTCGTGCCAGCTATACGACCCAACTGAATACCCCGCCTACTCTTTTAGCCTTTGGCACGACGATGCCCTCAGGCCAGAAAAAATGTCTTTCCCATACACACATGATGTACACGAACTTTTCAATAGAAGTTCTCGCTCGATGGCAGCAACAAAACTATTGCGCCATTTAGTTGATAAGTGTATTTCTCACCAAGCCGAGCATGTACTGCTTCGCACTCCAACTCGCCTTGGCGGGGGGCAGTATTCATGACAGTATATTCGATTTCTCTCGTTTTAATTCTCTCTGTAAGACGGAAATCACGCCCGGGGGCCTGTTTTCCCCAAGCTTCGAGAAGACGGAGACTTACGAAGTGGGGCCACGAGCGCCGCCGCTGGGCGCGCGGCCTGTGTGTGGGCCCTCGTGTGGCCCCCTGACCTGCCCTTCCGCCTACATATAGTCTTCGTGGCAGGAAACTGATACCAAGAGCCACGTCAGGAAAGCCTTACTAAGCCAACGCGCCGTCCCATCTGGAGTTCGGAGATTGCCTCCGGCACACCTTGGAGGAATCATCTCCCGGAGGACTCTTCCTCGCCATGATCGCCTCCCGAGTGATGAGTGAGTAGTTCACCCCTGGACTATGGGTCCATGGCAGTAGCTAGTGGTCGTCTTCTCCTTATGTGCTTCATTGTGGGATCTTCTGCCTAACATGATCAAGATCATCTATCTGTAATGCTATATGTTGTGTTTGTTGGGATCCGTTGGATAGAGAATACTATGTTATGTTGATTATCAATCTATTACCTATGTGTTGTTTATGATCTTGCATGCTCTCCGTTATTAGTACAGGCTCTGGCCAAGTTTACTCTTAACTCCCAGAGGGAGTATTTATGCTCGATAATTGGGTTCATGCCTCCATTAAATCTGGGGCAGTGACAGAAAGTTCGGTTGTGGATGTTCTGTTGCCACTAGGGATAAAACATTGATGCTGTATGTCTGAGGATGTAGTTATTGATTGCATTACACATATGTAATGCAATTATGCATTGTTTCATGGCTTAATGTCTTGGAAGGGTTGGATGATATGCTGAAGGTGGACTTTTAAGCATGATGATCACTTTGGATAGCCGGTCTATGTACTTTGTGCATTAATGTTAGAATTAAATCTCACTATACTCATCCTGATATATATATGTGCATGGTCATGCCCTCTCTATTTGTCAATTACCCGACCAACTTTAATTTGTTCACCCAACATGCTATTTATCTTATGGGAGAGACACCTCTAGTAATTGTGGACCCCGGTCCTATTCTTTTACATTGAATACAATCTACTGCAAACTTGTTCTTTATTGTTCTTCGCAAACAATCATCATCCATATACATCTAATCCTTTGTTACAGCAAACCGGTGAGATTGATAACCTCACTTTGTTTTATTGGAATAAAGATCTTTGGATGTGTTGTGCAGGTTGGGTTAGGCGCGGAATCCTGGTGTGCGCCCGCCCCCTCGTCCAGCCCCGCCATCAACCTTCAGCGTGCTTCTTGGATCCTCTTGGTTCGATAAACGGTTTCTTCTTGAGGAAAACTTTCTAACATTGTCTGCGCCTCGCCTTCCTCTTGGGGTTCTAGCAGCGTGTGTATTCTTGCCATCAGCCATATTTTAAGGCGCCCCGTTGCGGGAGATCAAGACAACTGCAAGGGGATTCTCCACAATCCAATCTCTTGCTTTATTTTTGTCTTATTTCTTCATTACTTTCTTGTTTGCTGCATTATATCAAAACACAAAAAAAATTAGTTGCTAGCTTTACTTTATTTACTGTCTTGCTCTCTATATCAAAAACACAAAAAAAAAATTTAGTTACTTGCATTTATTTTATCTAGTTTGCTTTATTTACTACTGCTAAAATGTGTACTCCTGAAAATACTAAGTTGTGTGACTTCACAACCACAAATAATAATGATTTCTTATGCACACCTATTGCTCCACCTGCTACTACAGCAGAATTCTTTGAAATTAAACCTGCTTTACTGAATCTTGTTGTGAGAGAGCAATTTTCTGGTGTTAGTTCTGATGATGCTGCTGCCCATCTCAATAATTTTGTTGAACTATGTGAAATGCAAAAATATAAGGATGTAGATGGTGACATTATAAAATTAAAATTGTTTCCCTTTCATTAAAGAGGAAGAGCTAAAGATTGGTTGCTATCTCTGCCCTAAGAATAGTATTGATTCATGGACTAAATGTAAGGATGCTTTTATTGGTAGATATTATCCTCCCGCTAAAATTATATCTTTGAGGAGTAGCATAATGAATTTTAAACAATTGGATAATGAGCATGTTGCACAAGCTTGGGAAAGAATGAAATCTTTGGTAAAGAATTGCCCAACCATGGACTGACTACTTGGATGATCATCCAAACCTTTTATGCAGGACTGAATTTTTCTTCGTGAACCTATTGGATTCAGCTGTTGGAGGTACCTTTATGTCCATCACTTTGGGGCGGCTAAGCTTCTTGATGATATGATGATAAATTACTCTGAATGGCACACGGAAAGAGCTCCACAAGGTAAGAGGGTAAATTCTGTTGAAGAAACCTCTTCCTTGAGTGATAAGATTGATGTGATTATGTCTATGCTTGTGAATGGTAGATCTAATGTTGATCCAAATAATGTTCCTTTAGCTTCATTGGTTGCTCAAGAAGAAAATGTTGATGTGAATTTCATTAAAAGTAATAATTTCAACAACAATGCTTATAGGAATAATTCTGGTAACAACTATAGGCCATATCCTCTGCTAATGGTAATGGTTATGGTAATTCTTATGGGAATTCTTACAACAATAATAGGAGTGTACCCCCTGGTCTTGAAGCCATGCTTAAAGAATTTATTAGTACACAAACTGCTTTTAACAAATCTGTTGAGAAAAAGCTTGATAAAATTGATATTCTTGCTTCTAAGGTTGATAGACTTGCCTCTGATGTTGATCTTTTAAAATCGAAAGTTATGCCTAATAAGGATATTGAAAATAAAATTGTTACTACAGCAAATGCCATCCAAGTTAGAATTAATGAGAATATAAGATTGATGGCTGAATTGCATGCTAGGTGGGAAAGAGAAGAAAATGAAAAACTAGCTAAAGAGAATAATGTAGCTAAAGTTTGGACTATTACCACCACTAGCAATGCTAATGCTCCACATGTTGCTGCACCTCCTACTAATAATGGTAAAAGGATTGGTGTTGGCAATGTTTCCACTTCTAATGCAAAGCGCGAAAAACTGCCTGAAACTGCTAATGCTGAAACTGCTGTGATAAAACTGCTGAAATTTTTTCCAACATTGGGGATGATGATCCCATTGCTGTAGATCATAATGGTTTAGACTTTGATGATTGCCACATCTCTGAAGTCATAAAGTTTTTACAAAAGCTTGCTAAAAGTCTCAATGCTAGTGCTATAAATTTAGCCTTTACAAAACATATTACAAATGCTCTCATAAAAGCTAGAGAAGAGAAACTAGAACGTGAAGCTTCTATTCCTAGAAAGCTAGAGGATGGTTGGGAGCCCATCATTAAGATGAAGGTCAATGACTTTGATTGTAATGCTTTATGTGATCTTGGTGCAAGTATTTCTGTTATGCCTAAGAAAATTTATGATATGCTTGACTTGCCACCATTGAAGAATTGTTATTTGGATGTCAATCTTGTTGATAATGCTACAAAGAAACCTTTGGGGAGGATTGATAATGTTCGTATTATGGTTAACAATAACCTTGTCCCCGTTGATTTTGTTGTCTTGGATATTGAATGCAATGCATCTTGTCCCATTATATTGGGAAGACCTTTTCTTCGAACTGTTGGAGCTATCATTGATATGAAGGAAGGTAATATTAAATATCAATTTCCTCTCAAGAAAGGTATGGAACACTTCCCTAGAAAGAGAATGAAGTTACCTTATGATTCTATTATTAGAACAACTTATGATGTTGATGCTTCGTCTCTTGATGTTACTTGATACACACTTTCTGCGCCTAGCTGAAAGGCGTTAAGAAAAGCGCTTATGGGAGACAACCCATGTTTTTACTACAGTACTTTATTTTATATTTAAGTCTTGGAAGTTGTTTACTACTGTAGCAACCTCTCCTTATCTTAGTTTTGTGCATTGTTGTGCCAAGTAAAGTCGTTGATAGTAAGGTTCATACTAGATTTGGATTACTGCGCAGAAACAGATTTCTTTGCTGTCACGAATCTGGGCCTAATTCTCTGTAGGTAACTCATAAAATTATGCCAATTTACGTGAGTGATCCTCAGATATGTACGCAACTTTCATTCAATTTGGGCATTTTCATTTGAGCAAGTCTGGTGCCACTTTAAAATTCGTCTTTACGAACTGTTCTGTTTTGACAGATTCTGCCTTTTATTTCGCATTGCCTCTTTTGCTATGTTGGATGAATTTCTTTGTTCCATTAATGTCCAGTAGCTTTGTGCAATGTCCAGAAGTGTTAAGAATGATTATGTCACCTCTGAACATGTAAATTTTTATTGTGCACTAACCCTCTAATGAGTTGTTTCGAGTTTGGTGTGGAGGAAGTTTTCAAGGATCAAGAGAGGGAGATGATACAATATGATCAAGGAGAGTGAAAGCTCTAAGCTTGGGGATGCCCCGGTGGTTCACCCCTGCATATTTTAAGAAGACTCAAGCGTCTAAGCTTGGGGATGCCCAAGGCATCCCCTTCTTCATCGACAACATTATCAGGTTCCTCCCCTGAAACTATATTTTTATTCCGTCACATCTTATGTGCTTTGCTTGGAGCGTCGGTTTGTTTTTGTTTTGTTTTTGTTTGAATAAAATGGATCCTAGCATTCATTGTGTGGGAGAGAGACACGCTCCACTGTTGCATATGGACAAATATGTCCTTAGGCTTTACTCATAGTATTCATGGCGAAGGTTGAATCTTCTTCGTTAAATTGTTATATGGTTGTAATTGGGAAATGCTACATGTAGTAATTGGGCCGCGATCAAGATGGGCTTGAAGAATATACATGGAAGAATATACGTGAATCGGCCTTATATGCAAAGTTTGGGCTAGTTTGCCCGTGTATCTGTAATATAGTAGGATACGTGTTGATTAGATAGAGTTTGGCCCGTGCCCGGTTGGGATTATTCCCACGTTAGAAAGTCTACGGACTATAAATATGTATCTAGGGTTTATGAAATAAACAACAATCACGTTCACCACAAACCAATCTAGGCGCATCGCCAACTCCCTTGTCTCGAGGGTTTCTTCCGGGTAAGCATCATGCTGCCTAGATCGCATCTTGCGATCTAGGCAGTACAAGTTTATTCGCTGTTCATGCGTTGCTCGTACTGAAGCCTTTTGATGGCGAGCAACGTAGTTATCTTAGGTGTGTTAGGGTTAGCATTGTTCTTCGTATCATATGCTGTCGTCGTGCAACCCTTAGACATCTAGCCGCCTTTACACCTATCTTAGGTGTAAGGGCGGCACCCCGCTTGATCATTATTTAGTAGATCCGATCCGTTATGGTTGCTCCTTGTTCTTCAAGGATTAGTTTAATATCTGCATGGTTAGGCCTTACAAACGGGTTGAAGGATCCAGTGGCGCGTAGGGTGTAGTTTGCTAGCCCTAGACAGGATGTTCCGGGGATCAACTTCGTGTTGGTTTTTAGGCCTTGTCTAGGATTGGCTTACGATCACCGTGCGTGGCCGCGAGGCTCAATCACGAGTAGGATGTTCCGATTATGTGGTGAAAACCCTAAATCGTAGTAGGTCGTTTTAGCTTTATTCTGATCAAGCAGGACCACCATATATTCGTACACCTCGTGCGAATCATGGGTGGATCGACTCTTTGAGCCGATTCACGGACAACCTGAGAGCCGATCGAGGCTCGTATTTAATGTTTACGTGTATGCCATGCAGAAACTAAGCGAGGCACATCCATCACCTTCCTGACCAGGTATAGGTCAGGTGGCACGCCCTTGCACCAGCATCGGACGTGCGTGCCGAGTCTTTGCGGGCCGTCGCTCGAGGGACCAGGGCCAGCCGCAGTCCTGGGAGCCTCCCGGCTCTACTGTGTTGCCCGTCGCTGCTCGCCGGTGGGTTTCTGACCGCAACACATTCTGGCACGCTGATACGTCTCCGACGTATCGATAATTTCTTATGATCCATGCCACATTATTGATGTTATCTACATGTTTTATGCACACTTTATGTCATATTCGTGCATTTTCTGGAACTAACCTATTAACAAGATGCCGAAGTGCCAGTTCCTGTTTTCTGTTGTTGGTTTCAGAAATCCTAGTAACGAAATATTCTCGGAATTGGACGAAATCAAAGCCCAGGGCCTATTTTTCCACGAAGCTTCCAAGTCCGAAGGAGAGACGAAGAGGGGCCACGAGGAGCCAAACCCTAGGGCGGCGCGGCCCCCCTGGCCGCGCGGCCCATGGTGTGGGCCCCCGTGCCGCCTCTTGACCTGCCCTTCCGCCTACAAATAGCCTCCGTGACGAAAACCCCAGTACCGAGAGCCACGATACGGAAAACCTTACTGAGACGCCGCCACCGCCGATCCCATCTCGGGGATCCAGGAGATCGCCTCCGGCACCCTGCCGGAGAGGGGAATCATCTCCCGGAGGACTCTACACCGCCATGGTCGCCTCCGGAGTGATGAGTGAGTAGTCTACCCCTGGACTATGGGTCCATAGCAGTAGCTAGATGGTTGTCTTCTCCCCATTGTGCTATCATTGTCGGATCTTGTGAGCTGCCTAACATGATCAAGATCATCTATCTGTAATTCTATATGTTGCGTTTGTTGGGATCCGATGAATAGAGAATACTTGTTATGTTGATTATCAAAGTTATATCTACGTGTTGTTTATGATCTTGCATGCTTTCCGTTACTAGTAGATGCTCTGGCCAAGTAGATGCTTGTAACTCCAAGAGGGAGTACTTATGCTCGATAGTGGGTTCCTGCCTGCATTGACACCTGGGACAGTGACAGAAAGTTCTAAGGTTGTGTTGTGCTGTTGCCACTAGGGATAAAACATTGATGCTATGTCTAAGGATGTAGTTGTTGATTACATTACGCACCATACTTAATGCAATTGTTGTTGCTTTGCAACTTAATACTGGAGGGGGTTCGGATGATAACCTGAAGGTGGACTTTTTAGGCATAGATGCAGTTGGATGGCGGTCTATGTACTTTGTCGTAATGCCCAATTAAATCTCACTATACTCATCATGATATGTATGTGCATGGTCATGCTCTCTTTATTTGTCAATTGCCCAACTGTAATTTGTTCACCCAACATGCTGTTTATCTTATGGGAGAGACACCTCTAGTGAACTGTGGACCCCGGTCCAATTCTCTTATTGAAATACAATCTACTGCAATACTTGTTCTACTGTTTTCTGCAAACAATCATCTTCCACACAATACGGTTAATCCTTTGTTACAGCAAGCCGGTGAGATTGACAACCTCACTGTTTCGTTGGGGCAAAGTACTTTGGTTGTGTTGTGCAGGTTCCACGTTGGCGCCGGAATCCCTGGGTGTTGCGCCGCACTACATCTCGCCGCCATCAACCTTCAACGTGCTTCTTGACTCCTACTGGTTCGATTAAACCTTGGTTTCTTACTGAGGGAAACTTGCCGCTGTGCGCATCACACCTTCCTCTTGGGGTTCCCAACGGACGTGTCAACCACACGCATCAAGCAAATTTCGGCGCCGTTGCCGATCAAGACACGCTGCAAGGGGAGTCTCCACTTCTCAATCTCTTTACTTTGTTTTTGTCTTGCTTATTTTTATTTACTACTTTGTTTGCTGCACTAAATCAAAATACAAAAAAAAATTAGTTGCTAGTTTTACTTTATTTGCTATCTTGTTTGCTATATCAAAAACACAAAAAAATTAGTTTACTTGCATTTACTTTACTTGATTCATCATGTTTCCTTTTAATTTTACCACAAAAGACATACCGGTAGGACGTGGGTCTATAGTTGGGAGAAATAATATAGAAGAATTTTTCAATCATGTTAGTACCATTGAAAATTTTGAAGATAGACACTTGGTAGACCTTGCGCCTACTTATGAAATTGCTGCCGCGCATTTAGTTCGCCTGTTGGAAACTAAATTTGTTAATCTTAATCCTATAATCCAACACATGTTTCTCACACTTGGTGATATGGAAGAAGGAGAAAAGAAAGATTTTGTTTTAGAAACCCTTCTTAGAGAATTTGGTGGTCTAGCAAGAGAAGCTAGAAAGGTCTTTGCTAAATTTAATATGCTTGGTTCTCATACTAATTTTGTTAGTCTCCTTGAAAAGATGGACATGGATAGAATAAGATACACTAATAATATTGATGATGGTGGGGAGATCAAAGCACCAATACCATGTAAACTCCTAGCTATGAATGATGCACTAGAAAATAACTATGCTTGGCTTGTTCCTGAAAATTTGTTTGATGAGAGTAGCACGCCTAAGACTAATGAAAAGGGAGATGCTGAAACTTATGTATCAAATATACTATGCCTAGTTGAGAAAACTCCACACCCCGCTGAGAATGCACCACCCTTCGATAATACTTGATACACACTTTCCGCCTAGCTGAAAGGCGTTAAAAAAAGCGCTTATGGGAGACAACCCATGTTTTTACCTACAGTACTTTGTTTTTATTTTGTGTCTTGGAAGTTGTTTACTACTGTAGCAACCTCCCTTATCTTAGTTTTGTGTTTTGTTGTGCCAAGTTAAGCCGTTGATAGAAAAGTAAGTACTAGATTTGGATTACTGCGCAGTTCCAGATTTCTTTGCTGTCACGAATCTGGGTCTACCTCCCTGTAGGTAGCTCAGAAAATTAAGCCAATTTACGTGCATGATCCTCAGATATGTACGCAACTTTCATTCAATTTGAGCATTTTCATTTGAGCAAGTCTGGTGCCATTTTAAAATTCGTCAATACGAACTGTTCTGTTTTGACAGATTCTGCCTTTTATTTCGCATTGCCTCTTTTGCTATGTTGGATGAATTTCTTTGATCCACTAATGTCCAGTAGCATTATGCAATGTCCAGAAGTGTTAAGAATGATTGTGTCACCTCTGAATATGTCAATTTATATTGTGCACTAACCCTCTAATGAGTTGTTTCGAGTTTGGTGTGGAGGAAGTTTTCAAGGATCAAGAGAGGAGTATGATGCAACATGATCAAGGAGAGTGAAAGCTCTAAGCTTGGGGATACCCCGGTGGTTCACCCCTGCATATATCAAGAACTCATCTAAGCTTGGGGATGCCCAAGGCATCCCCTTCTTCATCGACAACATTATCAGGTTCCCCCGAAACTATATTTTTATTCCATCACATCTTATGTGCTTTTTCTTGGAGCGTCGGTTTGTTTTTGTTTTTGTTTTGTTTGAATAAAATGGATCCTAGCATTCACTTTATGGGAGAGAGACACGCTCCGCTGTAGCATATGGACAAGTATGTCCTTGGTTTCTACTCATAGTATTCATGGCGAAGTTTCTCCTTCGTTAAATTGTTATATGGTTGGAATTTGAAAATGATACATGTAGTAATTACTATAAATGTCTTGGGTAATGTGATACTTGGCAATTGTTGTGCTCATGTTTAAGCTCTTGCATCATATGCTTTGCACCCATTAATGAAGAAATACATAGAGCATGCTTAAATTTGGTTTGCATATTTGGTTTCTCTAAGGTCTAGATAATTTCTAGTATTGAGTTTGAACAACAAGGAAGACGGTGTAGAGTCTTATAATGTTTTCAATATGTCTTTTATGTGAGTTTTGCTGCACCGGTTCATCCTTGTGTTTGTTTCAAATAAACCTTGCTAGCCTAAACCTTGTATCGAGAGGGAATACTTCTCATGCATCCAAAATACTTGAGCCAACCACTATGCCATTTGTGTCCACCATACCTACCTACTACATGGTATTTTCCTGCCATTCCAAAGTATATTGCTTGAGTGCTACCTTTAAAATTCCATCATTCACCTTTGCAATATATAGCTCATGGGACAAATAGCTTAAAAACTATTGTGGTATTGAATATGTAATTATGCACTTTATCTCTTATTAAGTTGCTTGTTGTGCGATAACCATGTTCCTGGGGACGCCATCAACTATTCATTGTTGAATTTCATGTGAGTTGCTATGCATGTCCGTCTTGTCTGAAGTAAGAGAGATCTACCACCTTATGGTTAAGCATGCATATGTTAGAGAAGAACATTGGGCCGCTAACTAAAGCCATGATCCATGGTGGAAGTTTCAGTTTTGGACATATATCCTCAATCTCAAATGAGAAAATTATTAATTGTTGTTACATGCTTATGCATAAAAGAGGAGTCCATTATCTGTTGTCTATGTTGTCCCGGTATGGATGTCTAAGTTGAAGAATAATCAATAGCGAGAAATCCAATGCGAGCTTTCTCCTTAGACCTTTGTACAGGCGGCATAGAGGTACCCCTTTGTGACACTTGGTAAA
The DNA here is from genome assembly GCA_030979885.1 of Lolium multiflorum. Taxonomy (NCBI): domain Eukaryota; kingdom Viridiplantae; phylum Streptophyta; class Magnoliopsida; order Poales; family Poaceae; genus Lolium; species Lolium multiflorum. The sequence continues at coordinate 24,734,923 of CM061750.1, forward strand.
AACAATGCATTGTGATGATCCGGTAGTCCAAGCTAATTAGGACAAGGTGCGGGCACTATTAGTACACTATGCATGAGGCTTGCAACTTATAAGATATAATTTACATGATGCATATGCTTTATTACTACCGTTGACAAAATTGTTTCATGTTTTCAAAATCAAAGCTCTAGCACAAATATAGCAATCGATGCTTTTCCTCTATGGAGGACCATTCTTTTACTTTCAATGTTGAGTCAGTTCACCTATTTCTCTCCACCTCAAGAAGCAAACACTTGTGTGAACTGTGCATTGATTCCTACATACTTGCTTATTGCACTTATTATATTACTCTATGTTGACAATATCCATGAGATATACATGTTACAAGTTGAAAGCAACCGCTGAAACTTAATCTTCTTTTGTGTTGCTTCAATACCTTTACTTTGAATTATTGCTTTATGAGTTAACTCTTATGCAAGACTTATTGATGCTTGTCTTGAAGTGCTATTCATGAAAAGTCTTTGCTTTATGATTCACTTGTTTACTCATGTCATATACATTGTTTTGATCGCTGCATTCACTACATATGCTTTACAAATAGTATGATCAAGATTATGATGGCATGTCACTCCAGAAATTATCTGTGTTATCGTTTTACCTGCTCGGGACGAGCAGAACTAAGCTTGGGGATGCTGATACGTCTCCGACGTATCGATAATTTCTTATGATCCATGCCACATTATTGATGTTATCTACATGTTTTATGCACACTTTATGTCATATTCGTGCATTTTCGAACTAACCTATTAATAAGATGCCGAAGTGCCAGTTGCTGTTTCTGCTGTTTTTGGTTTCAGAAATCCTAGTAACGAAATATTCTCGGAATTGGACGAAATCAAAGCCCGGGGGCCTATTTTTCCACGAAGCTTCCAGAAGTCCGAAGGAGAGACGAAGAGGGGCCACGAGGGCCAAACCCTAGGGCGGCGCGGCCCCTTGGCCGCGCGGCCCTATGGTGTGGGCCCCCTGCCGCCTCTTGACCTGCCCTTCCGCCTACAAATAGCCTCCGTGACGAAACCCCCAGTACCGAGAGCCACGATACGGAAAACCTTCGAGACGCCGCCACCGCCGATCCCATCTCGGGGGATCCAGGAGATCGCCTCCGGCACCCTGCCGGAGAGGAATCATCTCCCGGAGGACTCACACCGCCATGGTCGCCTCCGGAGTGATGAGTGAGTAGTCTACCCCTGGACTATGGGTCCATAGCAGTAGCTAGATGGTTGTCTTCTCCCCATTGTGCTATCATTGTCGGATCTTGTGAGCTGCCTAACATGATCAAGATCATCTATCTGTAATTCTATATGTTGCGTTTGTTGGGATCCGATGAATAGAGAATACTTGTTATGTTGATTATCAAAGTTATATCTACGTGTTGTTTATGATCTTGCATGCTTTCCGTTACTAGTAGATGCTCTGGCCAAGTAGATGCTTGTAACTCCAAGAGGGAGTACTTATGCTCGATAGTGGGTTCATGCCTGCATTGACACCTGGGACAGTGACAGAAAGTTCTAAGGTTGTGTTGTGCTTGTTGCCACTAGGGATAAAACATTGATGCTATGTCTAAGGATGTAGTTGTTGATTACATTACGCACCATACTTAATGCAATTGTCTGTTGCTTTGCAACTTAATACTGGAGGGGTTCGGATGATAACCTGAAGGTGGACTTTTAGGCATAGATGCAGTTGGATGGCGGTCTATGTACTTTGTCGTAATGCCCAATTAAATCTCACTATACTCATCATGATATGTATGTGCATGGTCATGCTCTCTTTATTTGTCAATTGCCCAACTGTAATTTGTTCACCCAACATGCTGTTTATCTTATGGGAGAGACACCTCTAGTGAACTGTGGACCCCGGTCCAATTCTCTTTACTGAAATACAATCTACTGCAATACTTGTTCTACTGTTTTCGCAAACAATCATCTTCCACACAATACGGTTAATCCTTTGTTACAGCAAGCCGGTGAGATTGACAACCTCACTGTTTCGTTGGGGCAAAGTACTTTGGTTGTGTTGTGCAGGTTCCACGTTGGCGCCGGAATCTCTGGTGTTGCGCCGCACTACATCTCGCCGCCATCAACCTTCAACGTGCTTCTTGACTCCTACTGGTCCGATTAAACCTTGGTTTCTTACTGAGGGAAACTTGCCGCTGTGCGCATCACACCTTCCTCTTGGGGTTCCCAACGGACGTGCCAACCACACGCATCACACGCCCGGTGGCCGGTGGGACAATCGTCGACATCAACCGCATCGCCATCTACATCTGAGATGGCGGAAGGCACTCCCGTCACGTACGAGGATCTGACTGAAGCTCAAGAAGTATGACGAGGTCAAAGCGATCCTCGAAGCCGACCTCATCGGCTCTTTTCACAGAACCCGCTCACATGGCATCAGGTGGAAAGGGTTCTCACCTGAAGGCGCGCTCGATGGAGTGGACCTGTCCGCCCCGTCAGAAGAACGCACCAGGTCCCTGCGTCAGGAGATTAACTTCATGGTGGCTCACTCGCTGCACCGCCATTCTGAGAGCCTGGTGAACACTTTGGAGCGTGTCGCTCTTCGGGTGATCCAGGAAATCATGAGGCATCAGTACTCTCCGTCAGGACCAGCTCTCGGGACTTACCAAGGAGAGATGCCACTCCAGTCCCGTCCACCGCTGCCATTCGCGTTGGCAGCACCAGAAGTGCCGAATTCACCGGCATTCGTCGTCTACAAGATCGGTGGTGACCCTAGTGACTACCAGTTCTTGCATGAGGCGCCTAAGGAGATCCCTCACGGATACACGTGCACATACGTGCCAGACTGCAGTAACTGGGCACTCACAAACCAGACTGCAACAGCAGGGACTTCTGGAACAGCAGGAGGAACTTCGGGAACAGATCTTGAGAAGCAGACGTGGCTAGCTAAGTATGCCACTCCGACAAACCTCCAGAGCTCAGCTCCTACAGTTGGCTCAGAGCTGGAAAAGCAAGCATGGCTGGCTAAGTATGCCACTCCGGCGAATCTTCAGAGTTCGACTCCTGCAGCCAGCACCGTGGATCAGATCAGTACAATCCTGAGAGACCAGTTCGGCATGGTGCCGAAAAGGAGGACAATCGGCTATTCCAAGCCGTACCCCAACGAGTACGAGTTGATCCCGCTACCACCCAAATATCGGCTCCCTGATTTCTCCAAATTTAATGGATCAGATGGTTCCAGCTCCATCGAGCATGTGAGCCAATATTTGGCACACTGGGCACGATCTCAGCATCGGATCCACTACGTGAGGTTCTTCGCACGTCCCTCACGGGATCGGCTTTGGGTGGTACACTTCCGTGCCACCGACTCGGTCCGGACTTGGAAGCAATTGGAAGAACAGTTCCACATGCAGTATCACTCAGAGGCTTCTGGCATTGCCGATCTAGCACAAGTACGTCAGAAGCGTGGAGAAACAATACATCCAGCGCTTCAGAACTGTTAGGAACCGATGTTATTCGGCTCGAGTGACTGTAAAGAAGCGGTCGGGTGCGGTGGTGGGCCTTGCATCACCGATCAAGGATATGGCCTCCCAAGCGGACTACCCTTCACTGCGCACATGGTTCAGTTATATGAACAGCGCCACCCGACATGTACCAGGACAAATTCAAGCGTGCGGTAGTCCTGTTGAGGCGATGAAGACGAAGGCTCTGCGGGGAGATCAAGAGGTAGCAGTGGCTGAATGGACTCGGGGCAGCCCCGTGTCCTGCAAATGGGTTAAGCCACCAGTCGCCCAGAGGGTTTGATTTTGACGTAACTAAAACTGAGCAAATTTTTGATCTCTTACTTAAGAGCGAGTTGAAGTTACCCGAAGGCCTCAAAATCCCCACGGTACAGGAGCTGAACGGAAAGCCATACTGCAAATGGCATAACTCGTTCTCCCATACCACCAACGACTGCAGGGTGTGGCGTCAGCAGATCCAAATGGCGATAGAACAAGGACGTCTAATTTTCAACCAGTACGCCATGAAAGTCGACACGCACCCCTTCCCCGCCGTTAACATGGTGGAGTACACTTACCCTGGAGGGTGCCAGCCAGGATTCTCGTTCAACATCAACATGGTAGGACCTGGACACCACTCTGGTAAGGACGGAGACGAGGGCAGCTGCTCTCGTAGCAAGGACACAGAGGAAGCCGTTCCACGCGATCGGCTCCGTCACGATGGCAAGCGCTACATCACAGAGGGAGAAGTGAGGAACGTGAGATATCAGCGACCTCTCTCTGATCACCTCCTCAACAAGTATGTGAGTCAATATGACCAACGCCGACGACCCAACGACGATGATGAAAGAGATCGTCTGGCTAGGGACGCCAGGAGACGTCGTCGGCATGATCGCGACGAGGAGCGATATGAGCGCCACGCCAAGGAAAAGTCGAGAGAGCAAGACGACGAGGATAGGCACTGGGACTGCCCCTTCTTCAGACACTGCTGGGATTCAGGAATGAGCCGATTGCCTACAATCGGCAACTGCCCAGAATGTAGACAGAGGGAAGGATGCAGCTAACGTGTCCGTGTTCGCGTCTAGGGCCTCTCCCACCTCGGAACAAGCACGCTGAGTCCCTCGGGTGGAAGATCTCGAGGATTTGGAAGACGATGATGAAGAAGAAGACAGGTACCACCGGCCAAGGTGGTGCCCTGATGGACTCAGCCGTTCCCAAAAGCGTAGGGTTCAGCGACTGCGTGGCTTGGAGGAAGCCGAAAGGTTATACCTGCACACGCTAAGGAAGGCGCGGCCTGATCTGGCCGCGAAAATTCAGCGAACCCTGGATGAAGAGGGTCGACCACAAAAAATGGAGTGGCGCCCCAAGCAAAGGAAAGCCGATGATGAAACATCGGCTGGCACAAACATGGTGTTCATCCTTCCGACGGAGTTTAGTGCTCCAGGATTAGACGAGGCACCCGTGGCACAACTTGACTGCGGCCCACGGCCAGTTATCTTTGAGAAGCCACGAGAAAGAAGCTACAGACATCTGAAGGCCCTGTACTTGCGAGGTTATATCGATGGGAGGCCTGTCAACAAGATGCTGGTGGACACCGGAGCGGCAGTCAACATTATGCCATACTCCATGCTACGTCGGTTGGGACGCTCTAGCTCGGATCTGATCAAGACCAACGTGACATTGAGCGATTTCAACGGCCAAGCGTCTGACGCACAAGGTGTTCTGAACGTGGATCTGACCGTAGGAAGGAAAACCATCCCTACGACGTTCTTTATTGTCGATAGCAAGAGCACCTATGCTGTCCTGCTAGGAAGAGATTGGATCCACGCCAACTGTTGCATTCCATCCACGATGCACCAATGCGTAATACAGTGGGATGGAGATGAAGTAGAGGTCGTCCATGCAGATGACTCAGCCGAGATTTCAACGGCTGGCATGAACGCTTGGGAAACAGCAGGCCAAGAGCCACTCTCAGGCATCAATTTGGACGACTGCGAGCGCATCGACGTGACAAAGGATGGGGTTAGGCTGGTCTTATCCACCGGCCTGACCGTGTAGCAAGAACAAACCTATGGACAAATGTGGCGAGGCCGATCCTTGGGATCGGCCCCAAAGATCTATGGAGGGACATTGCAAAACCTTCATTGAGCGCTTCGATCAACATGGAGGCCGATTCCAGCAATCGGCCAAAATTATCCTCACCACACATTCTGCCTGTGTTCAACGTCGATCTAATGGGTAGCGGTTTTACGTCGGCTGATGAGCTAAAAAATCAGCATTGGTCCTAATGGAGCCGACGTTCAAATACGATGCCTTTGCTAACTACGGAGCTCCGCGGCTACCTGCAGATTGGCTCGGGGCACCTAATCGGATGAACATGTGCGATACATGTGCAGTGAAATATTGGGGGCCGATAGAAAAATCAGAGGAACATGTGCGATACATGTGCAGTGAAATATTGGGGGCCGATAGAAAAATCGGCCAGTAAAAAAAAAATTCTCATGATATATAGCCGATGCACGGACATCGACTTTAGAGGGTGAACAATGAGAGCTTCCTCAGCCGCAATGAGCTGATGTTGGTGCCCGAATTTTCTCTTCGAGGACTTCCAACCCTTGCGCCTTCAGCGATCATCGGAAAGCATCAGTTTGGCACGCAAGGCAGCCTTTTGCTCATTAAGCCGTTGGTGTTTCATCTACAATATCGGCTTTCAACGGAGGAAGAGAGGCGATCGGTGGAGAGCAGAGTTTGGTTGGCTCGGCATGGTGGCTGTCTCAGAGTCCCTGAGTTCAAAGCCCTTTGTTGATGCGTCCTCACCGCTATTCTCGCCTTGGCCGAGGCTCGGGGGCGTTGGCACAGTAGATGCTCTGTTTTAAAAGCCGATTGGGGTGTCATCGGCTGATCCTTCGTCGCAACCTTCTTTAAAAAATGGTGAATTCTTGCAGAAGAGGATCACTGGACCTGGTGGGAGGAATTTAAGGGCTCTCTTGAAGACTCCACATTATCCACCAGATCTCAAAGTCATCAGTTGAAGAATTGAAGGATGGATTGTAAAGGACCGATGCGTTGCTATCGGCTCATTAAGCATTGGCTAAGGGGACAAATCGGCAAAGTCAGTATGAGGGGAAATCGGCTAAATTAGCTTAAAGGAAATCGGCAAAATCAAATTGGGGGAAGTTCTTCATTGATAAGCAGGATTTCTTACATAAAGAGCTGATTGCTCTCAAAAGGAAGTACTAAGGGTCCTATCTATGGGCCGTCGCTGCCCTCGTCGTCGCCGTCGTCGCCGCTGTCGGCGCTACTCCCGGCGGGCTCGTCGTCGCTGCTCCAGCGGCCGCCGGCCGGGCCCTCGTTGTCCTCATCCTCCTCGTCAGCGTCGTCATCGTCGCTGTCGAAGTCGCTGAGGTTCCCCGGCCAGGGGCAGAAGCATTTGGCCGGCGGCTCGTCGGAGGAGGTGTCGTCCTCCTCCTCCTCCTCCTCCTCCTCCTCCTCGGGGGAGGTGAAGTCGTCAGGAGAAGCGATCGTCATCGCTCTCCTCCTCCGTTTCCCCATCGGCGAGGAAGCGGAGGTCACTTTCCCCGTCGGTCGAGGACTTGTCATCCTCGGACCAAACGGAGAAATCGTGACTGGATTCCTCCCCGGCTTCGATGGCGCGGTGGATGTTGGCCGCATGGGCCTCCTCCGGGTTCAACTCCGGCGTCGGCTCGCGGGAGGAGGAGGATTGGGTGGAAAGACCCGATGAGCAGAAGAGGAAGAAGACATGGTGGCGCAGGAGGGCTTTTGGGAGTGCTAATGCGAAGGGGATGAAGAAACTGTTTGGAGCGGTTAAATAAAGGGGATATAGTGGAAATTCAATGCCATGCATTTCAGGAAGAGGTGCCTAACAGAAAAAAAATTGCCAGGACACGGAAGGGAAGGCAAAACATCATGATGAAGGATATCGTGAGGTTCTGCCACGACATGACCGACGAAGAAAACGGAGTGATTTTGGAATTATCAATTCCAAAACCAGGGGGCATGTGTTATCACGAGAATTTGACCGAGAGGTGGGCCGCGATCAAGATGGGCTTGAAGAATATACATGGAAGAATATACGTGAATCGGCCTTATATGCAAAGTTTGGGCTAGTTTGCCCGTGTATCGTAATATAGTAGGATATGTTGATTAGATAGAGAGTTTGGCCCGTGCCCGGTTGGGATTATTCCCACGTTAGAAAGTCTACGGACTATAAATATGTATCTAGGGTTTATGAAATAAACAACAATCACGTTCACCACAAACCAATCTAGGCGCATCGCCAACTCCTTGTTAGGGTTTCTTCCGGTAAGCATCATGCTGCCTAGATCGCATCTTGCGATCTAGGCGCATGTTTATTCGCTGCCTTGCGTTTTTCGAAGCCTTTTGATGGCGAGCAACGTAGTTATCTTAGGTGTGTTAGGGTTAGCATTGTTCTTCGTATCATATGCTGTCGTCGTGCAACCCTTAGACATCTAGCCGCCTTACACCTATCTTAGGTGTAAGGGCGGCACCCCGCTTGATCGTTATTTAGTAGATCCGATCCGTTATGGTTGCTCCTTGTTCTTCAAGGATTAGTTTAATATCTGCATGGTTAGGCCTTACAAACGGATTGAAGGATCCAGTGGCACGTAGGGTGTAGTTTGCTAGCCCTAGACAGGATGTTCCGAGGATCAACTTCGTGTTGGTTTTTAGGCCTTGTCTAGGATTGGTTTACGATCACCGTGCGTGGCCGCGAGGCTCAATCACGAGTAGGATGTTCCGATTATGTGGTGAGAACCCTAAATCATAGTAGGTCGTTTTAGCTTTATTCATCAAGCAGGACCACCATATATTCGTGCACCTCGTACGAATCATGGGTGGATCGGCTCTTTGAGCCGATTCACAGGATAACCTGAGAGCCGATCGAGGCTCGTATTTAATGTTTACGTGTATGCCATGCAGGAAACTAAGCGAGGCACCTCCATCACCTTCCCGACCAGGTATAGGTCGTGGCATGCCCTTGCACCAAAGATCGGACGTGCGTGCCGAATCTGCGGCCGCCGCTCGAGGGACCAGGGCCAGCCGCAGTCCTGGGAGCCTCCGGCTCTACTGTGTTGCCCGTAGTTTCACGTGGTTAAATTTAACAGGTTGGAATCGGGAAATGCTACATGTAGTAACTCTAAAATGTCTTGGATAATTTGATACTTGGCAATTGTTGTGCTCATGTTTAAGCTCTTGCATCATATACTTTGCACCTATTAATGAAGAAATACATAGAGCTTGCCAAAATTTGGTTTGCATAATTGGTCTCTCTAAAGTCTAGATAATTTCTAGTATCGAGTTTTGAACAACAAGGAAGACGGTGTAGAGTCTTATAATGTTTACAATATGTCTTTTATGTGAGTTTTGCTGCACCGGTTCATCTTGTGTTTGTTTCAAATAACTTTGCTAGCCTAAACCTTGTATCGAGAGGGAATACTTCTCATGCATCCAAAATCCTTGAGCCAACCACTATGCCATTTGTGTCCACCATACCTACCTACTACATGGTATTTCTCCGCCATTCCAAAGTAAAATTGCTTGAGTGCTACCTTTAAATTTCCATTCTTTACCTTTGCAATATATAGCTCATGGGACAAATAGCTTAAAAACTATTGTGGTATTGAATATGTACTTATGCACTTTATCTCTTATTAAGTTGTTTGTTGTGCGATAACCATGTTCCTAGGGACGCCATCAACTATTCTTTGTTGAATATCATGTGAGTTGCTATGCATGTCCGTCTTGTCTGAAGTAAGGGAGATTTACCGCACATTTAATGGTTAGAGCATGCATATTGTTAGAAAAGAACATTGGGCCGCTAACTAAAGCCATGAATCATGGTGGAAGTTTCAGTTTTGGACATATATCCTCAATCTCATATGAGAACATTAATTGTTGCTACATGCTTATGCATTAAAGAGGAGTCCATTATCTGTTGTCTGTTGTCCCGGTATGGATGTCTAAGTTGAGAATAATCAAAAGCGAGAAATCCAAAGCATTCTCCTTGGACCTTTGTACATGCGGCATAGAGGTACCCCTTTGTGACACTTGGTTAAAACATGTGTATTGCGATGATAATCCTGTTAATCCAAGCTAATTAGGACAAGGTGCGGGCACTATTGGTACACTATGCATGAGGTTTGCAACTTGTAAGATATAATTTACATAACACATATGCTTTATTACTACCGTTGACAAAATTGTTTCTTGTTTTCAAAACCATCTAGCACAAATATAGCGATCAATGCTTCCCTCTGCGGAGGGCCTTTCTTTTACTTTTATGTTGAGTCAGTTCACCTATCTCTCCACCTCAAGAAGCAAACACTTGTGTGAACTGTGGATTCCTACATACTTGCATAGTGCACTTGTTATATTACTTTACATTGACAATATCCATGAGATATACATGTTATAAGTTGAAAGCAACCACTGAAACTCAATCTTCCTTTGTGTTGCTTCAATACCTTTACTTTGATTTATTGCTTTATGATTTAACTCTTATGCAAATGCTTGTCTTGAGGTACTATTCATGAAAAGTCTTTGCTTTGTGATTCATTTGTTTACTCATGTCATTACCATTGTTTTTATCGCTGCATTCATTACATATGCTTACAATAGTATGATCAAGGTTATGATGGCATGTCCCTAGAAATTATCTTTGTTATCGTTTTACCTGCTCGGGACGAGCAGAACTAAGCTTGGGGATGCTGATACGTCTCCAGCGTATCGATAATTTCTTATGTTCCATGCCACATTATTGATGATATCTACATGTTTTATGCACACTTTATGTCATATTTATGCATTTTCGGCACTAACCTATTAACGAGATGCCGAAGAGCGTTGTTTTCTGCTGTTTTTGGTTTGAGAAATCCTACAAAGGAAATATTCTCGGAATTGGACGAAATCAACGCCCAGGGGCCTATTTTTCCACGAAGCTTCCAGAAGACCGGAGGACTTACGAAGTGGGGCCACGAGGCGCCGCCACAACAGGGCGGCGCGGCCCAGGCCTTGGCCGCGCGGCCCTGGTGTGTGGGGCCCTCGTGTGGCCCCCTGACCTGCCCTTCCGCCTACTCCATGGTCTTGTCGCGAAGCCCCCCCCGGTGCAGAGGCCACGATACGGAAAACCTTGCAGAGCCGCCGCCGCCAGTCCCATCTCGGGATTCGAGGAGATCGCCTCCATGCCGGAGAGGGGAATCATCTCTCGGAGGACTCTTCACCGCCATGATCGCCTCCGGGTGTTGAGTGAGTAGTTCACCCCTGGACTGGGGTCCATAGCAGTAGCTAGATGGTCGTCTTCTCCTCCTTAATAACTTCATTGTGGGATCTTGTGAGCTGCCTAACATGATCAAGATCATCTATCTGTAATGCTATATGTTGTGTTTGTTGGGATCCGATGGATAGAGAATACTATGTTATGTTGATTATCAATCTATTACCTATGTGTTGTTTATGATCTTGCATGCTCTACTTATTAGTAGAGGCTCTGACCAAGTTTTTGCTCTACTCCAAGAGGAGTATTTATGCTCGATAGTGGGTTCATGCCTCCATTAAATGTGGGACAGTGACAGAGAAGGATTCTAAGGACATGGATGTGCTGTTGCCACTAGGGATAAAACATTGATGCTATGTCCAAGGATGTAGTCACTAGTTACATTACGCACCATACTTAATGCAATTGTCTGTTGTTTGCAACTTAATACGTTGCCTGCCAAAACCCACCGGCGGGCAGCGACGAGAGCAACACGAAGAGGCGGGAGGCTGCCCAAGACTGCTTTAGGTGGGCCACAGTCCCTCGAAACGTCGTCCGAAAATGCTGGCACGTCTGTGGTCGTACGAGGGCGTGCCACCTGACCTATACCTGGTCAGGAAGGTGATGAATTGCTTCGACTAGTTTCCTGCATGGCAAACACGTAAACATTAAATACGAGCCCCGATCGGCTCTTAAGTTGTTCTGTGGATCGGCTCAAAGAGCCGATTGCCCCGTGGTTCACGTTAGATTTACAATGACACGGGGATCATGCTTTATCAATATCAAGCTAAGCTAATCTACGATAGTCTAGGGTTTTCACTGCATAACCGGAACATCCTACGCGTAATTGAGCCTAGCAGATACGTAAGATGATGGAAAACCAACCCTAACGAGGCCTAAAAACCAACATGAAGTTGATCCCCGGAACAATCCCTTTAGGGTTTAATAAACCACATCTTACGCACTACCGGATCATTCAACCCGTTTGTAAGGCCTAACCATGCAGATATCAAACCAATCCTTGTAGAACAAGGAACGACTATAACAGATCGGATCTACTAAACAAAGATAAAGCAAGATGCCGCCCTCACACCTAAAATAGGTGTAAGGCGGATAGATCGAGGAGCAACGTGGCCCCAAGCAAGCATAACATAACACGTCGGCGTAAGCCAAAACATCTAAGATAAGGGTGTTGCTCGCCATCAACAAGGCTTCAGTACAAACACATGAACAACGAATAAACAAGATTCTGCCTAGATCGCAAGATGCGATGGGCAGCATGATGCTTACCGGGAGAAACCCTCGAAACAAGGGGTGGCGATGCGCCTAGATTGTGTTTGTGTGAACGTGATTGTCCTCCTTTCTCAATAACCCTAGATACATATTTATAGTACAAGGGACTTTCTAATTCGGGAATAAACCTAACCGTGTACGAGGGTTAAACTCTATCTTTTTAATTCTAAACTAATATATACAGATACACGGGCAAACTAGCCCAAACTCTCGTGCAAGGCCGCTTCAGAGACGCTCCACGTGTATATTCTTCAAGCCCATCTCAATTACGGCCCATGTCTTGCTCTTGGCTAAATTCTGGTGATAACACATGCCCCCCTGGTTTTGGTAATGATAATTTCAAAACCACTCTGTTTTTCTTCGTAGGGTCATGTCGTGGCAGACAGAACATGTGATATCCTTTCACCATGATGCCTTGCCTTCTCAACTTCCCTGCACGATTTGACGGTTTTGGCACCATGTCTCGGAAACCACCGCAACATTAAATCTCCACTATATCACCTTTATTTAACCACATCGAACAGTTCGCTTCTTCATCCCCCTGCCCCGTACTATCCACCGGCAAAAAACCCCTCTCTGCAGCCATGTCTTCCTCCTCCTCCTCCTCTACCTCATCGGATCTTTCCTCTCTGTCCTCTTCTTCTCGCCGAGCCGGCGCAGTGGGGCTCGTTGGCTGCAACATCCTGCGCCCCAACGGCATTGGGACAGGAGGACCACGATTCTTCCGTCTGGTCCAGGGATGACAGAGCCATGACCAACGGAGAAGCCGACCTCCAATTCCTCGTCGATGGGGAGGAGACGGAGAAACGGGGCAAACCGCTTCTCTGGGACGGCTTCACCTCCTCACGAAGAGGAAGAAGAGGAGGACACCTCCTCATTCTCCGACGAGCCGCCGGCAAAACGCTTCCGCGCCGGGTCGGATGACGATGACGACGACGACGAGGAGGAGTACGGGGCCCCTGCCGAAGGCTATGGCAGCAGCGACGAGGAGCCCGCCGGCAGCAGCGCCGACGGTACCGACGAGGGCAGCGACGGCCCTTAGGCTAGGACTAGTAGCATAAGACTAGTAGTAGCAATCGGCTCTTTTGTTCTTCCTCTTTTGAGCAATCGGCTCTTCTCTGTAAAAATCCTCTTTATTAATGAAGAAAATGTTTCTATGTCGATTTTGCCTTCAAACCAATTTTGCCGATTGTCAAAGCAAGTCAACGAAAATGGAGTGGCGCGCATCGGCCTTCGCCATAAAGCGTGAGTAAAGCCAAATGGTTGCCTATTTCAACGGTAACCTGCAACCCCTACAGAGTCTCGGATCCCCAAATCGCCGTTCGAAACCAGTCCTTGGCTGCGTAGTACTCAGATCTCAATGGCTGAGTTCAAATCCATGACGACCCCAGTGGCGGAATCATCAGCATGGCCTTTCTGGGATTCACAGCTTTGAGAAGGTAATCCTCAGCAGCTCCACCATCCGAGCATAGCGTTAGAATTAACAACAACCAAACACCTGATTAATGTCATTCCGTCATTAATTTTTGGGTCTCGACATTCTGTTTGTCCTTCTTCAAGTTACTCTACTGTCTTGGCCCTCATTCTCACCAGTCCTGCCCATTTGATTTCATGCGAGGCCAACGAATTCCCTTAAATGAACAGAATCTAGATCTAACTTCTTGGTAGAAGCCCACTTCTGAGCACGGCCTAATCCTCCCGAAGATTGGGTTCCTTAATTTTGAGAGTATCAAAACCATCAAGCCACTGGAAACTACGGGAATAGCTAGTGCTTTAGCTTTATCATTGTCTCCACTTGAGAAACATGAAAACCTCCTGAAAACCATCCGGCTACTTTTGGTCTGATGCTTTGAATTGCTTTATGTTTGGCATGGCACCATGACACCAACTACTAGGCGTGGCACGTCTTTGATTAGACATTTGCACATCTCCAAAGCCATGCTGCTTTATCTTTGCAAGTTCCCTTTCACACTCTTCCAAAACGAGTGCACAAATGAGGTGCTTATCTTCGCGCCACCTGAAAAGCAAAGGCCACATGTAGGAGAAAATTACCACGGCCTTCACAATTTAATTTGGAGCACTTCATGATGCAGCCAGCCCCTTCACTACCAATTTTGCCGAATGCGAGTCAACACGCAAAGAGCCGATGGCAGCGCATCGGCCTTCACCATAAACGTGAGGCCAACCGCTTGCCTATTTTAAATCTGTGAATCAAGAATCCCTGGGTCAAGAGTCTCGCATCCCCCCAACGCTGCCTCTAACAGATCCAACTTCCACCGTAGTCTCGCATCTCAATCGCGCTGCATTCAAACTGGCACGAATTCCCAATGGCGGGAATCATCCAACGCCAACGCTACGGTTTCGCCTGAAGGTAATCCTCAACCGCTCCCCTCCATCCGAGCATAGCGTTAGAATTAACAGCGCAAACACCTGAATTAATGTCTCATTCCGTCATTAATTTTTAGGTCTCAGACATTCTGCTGCCGCATCCCTTCTCTTCCAAATTCTCTCTGTCTTGGCCCTCATTCTACCGAGAGTCCCGCCCATTTGATTTCATGCGAGGCCACTGTAATTCCCTCAGAACTGCATCTAGATCTTCTTGGGCCGACTGCTTACGAGCCTGGCCTAATCCTCCCGAAGATTGGGTTTCATGGTACAAGAGAGCATCCAAACCCATCAAGCCACCTGGGAAACCACGGGAATAGCCGATGCTTTAGCTTTATCATTGTCTCCACTTGAGAAACATGAAAACCTTCTGAAAATCGGCTACTTTTTGGTCCGATGCTTTGAATTGCTTCATGTTTGGCCATGGCCCCATGACACCAACTCTGCTAGACGTGCCATGATCACTGGTCTAGACATTGCATCTCCAAGCCCTTCTGCTTTCTGCCAAAGGTCCCTTTCACACTCTCTTCCAAAACAGAGTGCACAACCGGGGTGTGCCATTCGACGCCACCGAAAAACAAAGGCCTCCGTAATCTGAGAAAGAACACACGGCTCTTCCTGGAATTCCCCCGGCTGGAGCACTTCATACTCGTGGCCCTTCACTTGCTCCCACCAAGAATTACCTTTCCTTGGCCTATGAACTTGCCAAAGGCACACACAACCGGGCACGGCAACTGTTCCTTGGGAGAGGTCTACCAGATACCCAACTAATGTCTCACAAATTGTTTTCTTCTTAAAAAGATAGTCAAAATAGAGTCCCCCGGTGGTTTATTCAAATATGGGCCTGCCATACTTCCAGAACTACACCAAACTTCCCACTCGCCACTCAGACCTTCCGTATGCCAATGGGAAGCAAATCCGATGCACTAGCTACGGCCAAGCCTTGTACAGCCTTTCCGTGCAGCAAATTGACTCCCAAGGAAGCATCAAAATGGTTCAGCATTTTCTTCCGAGGCCTGGATAATCCTCTCTTCTTCCCTTACACGGAATCTGAGCACTTTGAGAATCCGGTCTCCTTCAGGCTAGACAGCTTTGCCGATGACACCAGCACCCGGCAATTGTATTCTACCATGATCCGTCCCTGCTTCCTTCCAGTGGGCATGAGCACCTCAAACAGGATCATCAAACCTGGCTATGAGTCTTATCAGCCGGTCGTAGCAGCCCGGCAACTTGGTCTTGGGCAGGCCTCCTTCATTTCTTTTCGTCCACCACTTAATGAGCAGAGTCGATCCGCCCGATGTCCTCACGAGTCGAGGTTACTTTTCTTGATGCTCTAGCCATCCCAATCCCTCACAACCTCTCCCTTTACCTCATCAACCGATGGTTTTGAGACTTGGTGGTCAATGTGGAAGACTCATGCCTTCAGGAGAGCTCTGGGACCATTGCTGAAACAACTTGATGCTGAATATGATATCCCTGCAGAACATGTACCACTACTCACGAATTATCTTGAAGTGTCTTGCACTGATTTCCTTCTTTTCATAATCCTGTTCTGACTTCCTGCAGCAACAAGACGGTCCAGAACCTGTCCATGATGACGGCTCCCCTTTCAAATTCCTCCCACCAGCTCCGGTGGTCCTTTTCTGCAAAAACTCACCACCCTTGAAAAAGGTCGTGATGCAGAGCCAGCCGATTTCACCAAAATCGGCTTCCAAGAGCAGAGCATCTTCTAGGCCAGCTGCCGCCTCAACTAAGGCGAGAACAGCAGTGAGGAAAGTAGCCGCCAGGAAGACCTTGAAGCGCCAAAACCCTACCCCAGCCCAAGAAAGTTTGCACGTAAGCTGATCCCTGCCTTGGTTGGCTCAATTTATCTCTCTATGCTTCTGCATCACGCTTTGTATTTCTTTTGCAGACCTCTACTGAAGAACTCTCCAGCGAGGGGACACAGTCCAGTCAAGGGGACTCAAGCTCGGGCAACTCTGGGAAAACCACCACGCAGAGCCAGCCAGACTCGCCACCGTCGGCTTCCAAGAAAAGGTCAGCTCCTGAACCTGCTGCTTCCCAAGCTCCCATCAAAGCAGGGCAGGGCGGATTACGCACAAAGAGCCGATGTATCAAGAGAGCTCGCAAGGAACCGCAAACTTCTTCATCAAACCAGGAGATCTTGGATGTAATAACTCTCCGTACTCTCCTTGGCTCATTTCATGCTAACTCGTTGTCAAGCCTATCACCAATCCCTTCTCTCCTCGCAGCTGATGACACCTCCAAATGTAAACAGAAGTATTGATGCCATCCGGGCCACTGACCTAGCACCTCCCCGGCGTTGTGGTCGATAAGGCTGCCACCTTGGCCAAGCCCACAGCAGAAACATTAAGAGCCGATCACCTCTTCACCGGCTGTTCCTGGTCTTAGGAGAGGTACACTCCTTTTCCTCGTGTCCTGCCTTTCTTTTGTCAGATACCGACGTTTTGTCGTTGTTTGCTGTACAGACCTTTCAAACTCATAACATTCGAATTTCGAACCATCGAGCCAGCTACGTTTGGGGCTGCGGTAATCAGGCCCAGCGCTACACGTGATCAACTCCAGCATCTCAAGGCCCTGCTCTCCTCCTCAATTGAGACATTGCTGAAGACCCCGAGAAGTGAAGAGCATTCTCACACATCCACCATCTCCCGCACGTTGGGCAGTGTGAAACTCCTCGCCGGGCCAGACTGTTCGCCCACAAGTCGAGGGGGTGGAAATTGGCTCGTCGGGAGAACTCAGCTCACGCTACCCTGGGGCCCGCTGAAAGCCGATATTGCAGATAAATGTCGGCGGCTTAATGAGAAAAAGGCAGCTTTGGACGCCAAACCGACACCTCCGCCAACACCGCCGAACTTGAGACCTTGCGAAAGGAGTTAGAGGACCTTGAAGAGAGGGTCCGGGCACCAAACAGCTCATCCAAGATAAGGAAGCTCTTATTGCCCACTCCCACGAGGGAAGCGTAAGGCCTCAAAGCTGAACCGAAGACCTAGGGACCACAACACGTGCCCCGAATCAATAACTCGTGGCAGCCAAGACGAAGATGATGAGTTTAAATCGCCAGGTGACTGCTCGTGCTAACACCCTCCATGCCTGAGGCATACCTTCAAAAGAGAGCCTTCCTGTAATCGTTAACTGGCTTTCAATTAGCTGCTTGTAATAAATGTACCTCTCTTTGAAACAATGGCTGCGCATCGGCTTTTTATTCTAGAGTCGATGTCTGTGCATCGGCTGTACTTCAATATTTTTTTTTACGGCCGATTGATTTATGCATCGGCCCCCATATTTCAATGTCCATCATCCCACATACTTGAGAAATATTTCTTGAGCTGGCCATTGACAGCCACTGGGCACACACTTCGTAGCCTCGTACTTTATCCGTTTAAGTGCCCCCCGAGAGCCAATTTTTTCAAGTAATTGAAGACACTGGTTCTTCACTATCCTACTATGACTACGCAAGGGATACGCTTGAGGTGAGCTCACGCTTTATTTTTTGGGTCATCGTAGGGATCAGCCTTGCCACGTACGTCCATTGATTTTGGTCTTGCTAACTCTGTCAGGCTGGTGGATAAGACCAGCCTCACCCCGCTTTTTGAAGCTTCTCGATGCGCTCTGCTGCACCGTCCAAACTGATTCCAGAGAGCGGCTCTTGGTCGTCTGCGTCCCAAATATTCATGCCAGCTAGTGAGATCTCGATCGGTAGTCATCTACATGAACGACTCTCTTACTTCATCTCCATCTCACCGTATGATGCATTGGCATTGTGGATGGAATGCAACAATTAGCATGAATCCAACCTTCCTAGCAGGACAGCGTAAGTGCTTTTGCTGTCGACGATGAAGAACGACTGTGAGGATTGTTTTTCTGTCTATTGTTAAATCTACGTTCGTAATGTCTTGTGCTTCTCGACGCTGGCCGTTGAATGCTTAATGTGACGTTGGTCTTGATCAGGTCTCGTTAGAGCGTCCCAAACGTCGCAGCATGGAGTATGGCATTATGTTGCTCCCGTGTCAACCAACATCTTGCCGACAGGCTGCCCATCGATATAACCTCGCAAGTACAGGGCCTCAAATGTTTGTAGCCCCTCTCTCGTGGCTTCTCAAAGATGATCGGTCGGGGACCGCAACAAACTGTGCTACCGAAGCACTTCCTCGTCCTTTGAGCACAAAACTCGACGGGAGTATGAATCACATCATGTTGTATCAGCCGATGCATCTCGCATCGCCGTCTGCTTGGGGCGCCACACTTTCTTTGGCGGCTTCGCCTCCAATGTTTGCTGAATTTTTACGGCCAGATCGGGCCGTGCTCTTCTCAACGTGCATGCATCGCGCTCGGTTTCTTCCAAGTTTCGTAGCCGTTGCACTCTGCGGCTGAGTCCATCATGGCACCACCTTGGCCGGTGGTATTTATCTTCTTCTTCTTCTTCTGACTCCTCGAAGTCTTCGTCTTGAGATGACTCAACTCGTTTGTTCTGAGGTGGGGGGGCCCTAGACGCTTGAACACCGAAACTTCATTTGTTCCCTTCCTCTGCTGTCTACATTCTCGCAGTTGTCAATCGTAGGCAATCGGCTCATTCCCGAGTCCCAGCAATGGAAGAAAGGACAATCCCAATGTCTGTCCAATGCCTTCTTTGCTCTCTTGATTCCTCCCTTGGTGTGACGCTCATATCTTTCGGCCGTCACTATCATATCGACGATATTTCCTGTTGTCCCATCTGACCGACGATATCTCTCATCATCCATGTCATATCGCCGACGTCGGGTTGTACTGATGCTCATATTTGTTAAGGAGACAAATGAGTGGTCGTTGACACCGCACGTTCTCACTTCCTCCCGGTCGTGTACCGGTCACGTCATTGCTATTGGGGCCGGTCGCGGCAACGGCTCTCCATTTTTATCTTTGCCACGGGAGTGACTGATGTCTTCACGTATCGATAATTTTTATGTTCCATGCCACATTATTGATGTTATCTACATGTTTTATGCACACTTTATGTCATATTCGTGCATTTTCTGAACTAACCCATTAACAAGATGCCGGGAGTGCCGCTTGTCAAGTTACTGCTTTTGGTTTCAAATCCTAGTAAGGAAATATTCTCGAATTGGACGAAATCAAAGCCTAGAAGGGCCTATTTTCTCACGAAGCTTCCAAATCCGAAGGAGAGACGAAGAGGTGCACAGGGGCCACACTATAGGGCGGCGCGGCTCCCCCCTTGGCCGCGCCGGCCCCAGAGAGGTGGGGCCCCCGTGCCGCTTCCTGACCTGCTCCTTCGCCTATAAAAGTCTCCGTACGAAACCCCAGTACCGAGAACCACGATACGGAAAACCTTCCAGAGACGCCGCCGCCGATCCCATCTCGGGGGATCCAGGAGATCGCCTCCGGCACCCTGCCGGAGAGGGAATCATCTCCCCGAGGACTCTACGCCGCCATGGTCGCTCCGGTGTGATGTGTGAGTAGTCTACCCCTGGACTATGGGTCCATAGCAGTAGCTAGATGGCTGTCTTCTCCTCATTGTGCTTCATTGTTGGATCTTGTGAGCTGCCTAACATGATCAAGATCATCTATCTGTAATTCTATATGTTGCTTTTGTTGGGATCCGATGAATAGAGAATACTTGTTATGTTGATTATCAAAGTTATGCTTATGTGTTGTTTATGATCTTGCATGCTCTCCGTTACTAGTAGATGCCTGCCAAGTAGATGCTTGTAACTCCAAGAGTGGAGTACTTATGCTCGATAGGGTTCATGTCCGTACTGACACTGGGACAGTGACCGAAAGTTCTAAGGTTGTGTTGTGTTGTTCACTAGGGATAAAACATTAGTGCTATGTTCAAGGATGTAGTCACTAGTACATTACAAACACCATACTTAATGCAATTGTCTGTTTGCAACTTAACATCGGAGGGGTTTGGATGATAACCTCAAGGTACTTAGCATAGATGTAGCTGGATGACGTCTATGTACTTTGTCAGAATGCCTCAATTAAATCTCACTATACTCATCATGATATGTATGTGCATGGTCATGCTCTCTTTATTTGTCAATTGCCCAACTGTAATTTGTTCACCCAACATGCCGTTCGTCTTATGGGAGAGACACCTCTAGTGAACTGTGGACCCCGGTCCAATTCTTATCGAAATACACCACTTAAATACTTGTTCTACTCGTTTTCTGCAAACAATCATCTTCCACACAATACGGTTAACTCTTTGTTACAACAAGCCGGTGAGATTGACAACCTCATCAAGCTGGGGCAAAGTACTTGGTTGTGTTGTGCAGGTTCCATATCTCCGGTGTTGCGCCGCACTACATCCCCGCGCCATCAACCTTCAACGTGCTTGTTGGCTCCTCCTGGTTCGATACCTTGGTTTCCTTTCTCTCGAGGGAAAACTTGTCGTTGTGCGCATCATACCTTCCTCTTTGGGGTTGCCCAACGAACGTGTGAAATACACGCCATCGTTTCCTTTTTTCTGGCGCCGCTGCCGGGGAGATCAAGACACGCTGCAAGGGAGTCTCCACTTTCAATCTCTTTACTTTGTTTTGTCTTTGCTTAGTTTTATTTACTACTTTGTTTGTTGACTAAATCAAAATACAAAAATTAGTTGTTAGTTTTACTTTACTTGCTATCTTGTTTGCTATATCAAAAACACAAAAAATTAGTTTACTTGCATTTACTTTATTTTATCTAGTTTGCTTTATTTACTACTACTAAAATGAGTAATCCCGAAGTTGAAGTTCGCACGTTTAAGCAACGAGGGGGAGAATGTTTGAGAGATGCTTGGTATAGAATTAGCGATGCTCATAATAGATGCACTAAGAAGCACTCCACCATTATTTTACTCAGGAATTTTTATGTTGGTATCTCTAGCTGGAATAGATATGTTCTTGATAGTCTCGCAAAAGGTGACTTCCTAAGTACTCCTGCATTAGAAGCTAGTTGCATTATTGAGAGCTTATTTGGAATACCCCCGTTGATAAAGTTAAAACTGAAATCTCTCTTGAAGATGTTATGAAAAAATTGGAAACCATAGAGAAAAATTTTCCAAGTATTGAAGCTAAATTGGAAATATTACTTGATAAAACTGATGAACTTGATAAATCCTTAGGAGGAATTGATGAAAGAATTAGTGTCCTAGGAACTAATGCTGTCCATGATGATCAAATCAATAGGATTGACGAACTTGAAAAAGCTATGGGAACCTTGGGTTCAACATTTTCTTCTCTTAAATATAAGGAGAAAGCTTATGTGGGTAAGGAGCAAAAGTTTATGTATGTCTCTAAAGTGCCTAGACCAAAGAAGTATTATTATAGGCCTAAAATTGACAAAGCCCTTAGTACCACTATGGATGGGGGAGCTCATGATAACGATGCACCATCTCTTGATAATACTTGATACACACTTTCTGCGCCTAGCTGAAAGGCGTTAAAGAAAAGCGCTTATGGGAGACAACCCATGTTTTTACCTACAGTACTTTGTTTTTATTTTGTGTCTTGGAAGTTGTTTACTACTGTAGCAACCTCTCCTTATCTTAGTTTTGTGTTTTGTTGTGCCAAGTTAAGTCCGTTGATAGAAAAGTAAGTACTAGATTTGGATTACTGCACAGTTCCAGATTTCTTTGCTGTCACAAATCTGGGTCCACCTCCTGTAGGTAACTCAGAAAATTAAGCCAATTTACGTGCATGATCCTCAGATATGTACGCAACTTTCATTCAATTTGAGCATTTTCATTTGAGCAAGTCTGGTGCCATTTTAAAATTCGTCAATACGAACTGTTCTGTTTTGACAGATTCTGCCTTTTATTTCGCATTGCCTCTTTCGCTATGTTGGGTGAATTTCTTTGATCCACTAATGTCCAGTAGCATTATGCAATGTCCAGAAGTGTTAAGAATGATTGTGTCACCTCTGAATATGTCAATTTATATTGTGCACTAACCCTCTAATGAGTTGTTTCGAGTTTGGTGTGGAGGAAGTTTTCAAGGATCAAGAGAGGAGTATGATGCAACATGATCAAGGAGAGTGAAAGTTCTAAGCTTGGGGATGCACCCGGTGGTTCACCTTGTATATTAAGAAGACTAAGCGCTAAGCTTGGGGATGCCCAAGGCATCCCCTTCTTCATCGACAACATTATCTTTCCTCCCCCGAAACTATATTTTTATTCCATCACATCTTATGTGCTTTTGCTTGGAGCGTGTTTGTTTTTGTTTTTGTTTTGTTTGAATAAAATGGATCCTAGCATTCACTTTATGGGAGAGAGACACGCTCCGCTGTAGCATATGGACAAGTATGTCCTTGGTTTCTACTCATAGTATTCATGGCAAGTTTCTCCTTCGTTAAATTGTTATATGGTTGGAATTGGAAAATGATACATGTAGTCTATAAATGTCTTGGGTAATGTGATACTTGGCAATTGTTGTGCTCATGTTTAAGCTTTTGCATCATATGCTTTGCACCCATTAATGAAGAAATACAAAGAGCATGCTAAAATTTGGTTTGCATATTTGGCTTCTCTAGATAATTTCTAGTATTAAGTTTGAACAACAAGGAAGACGGTGTAGAGTCTTATAATGTTTTCAATATGTCTTTTATGTGAGTTTTGCTGCACCGGTTCATCCTTGTGTTTGTTTCAAATAAGCCTTGCTAGCCTAAACCTTGTATCGAGAGGGAATACTTCTCATGCATCCAAAATACTTGAGCCAACCACTATGCCATTTGTGTCCACCATACCTACCTATACTACATGGTATTTTCCGCCATTCCAAAGTAAATTGCTTGAGTGCTACCTTTAAAATTCCATCATTCACCTTTGCAATATATAGCTCATGGGACAAATAGCTTAAAAACTATTGTGGTATTGAATATGTAATTATGCACTTTATCTCTTATTGTTGCTTGTTGTGCGATAACCATGTTCATTTGGGACGCCATCAACTTTTCATTGTTGAATTTCATGTGAGTTGCTATGCATGTCTGTCTTGTCTGAAGGAGAGATCTACCACCATATGGTTAAGCATGCATATGTTAGAGAAGAAACATCGGGCCGCTAACTAAAGCCATGCTCCATGGTGGAAGTTTCAGTTTTGGACAACAATCTCTCAAATGAGAAAATTATTAATTGTTGGTATATGCTTATGCATAAAAGAGGAGTCCATTATCTGTTGTCTATGCTGTCCCGGTATGGATGTCTAAGTTGAAGAATAATCAATAGCAGAAATCCAATGCGAGCTTTCCTTAGACCTTTGTACAGTAGAGAGGCCCCTTTGACACTTGGTAAAACAATGCATTGTGATGACCCGAGTCCAAGCTAATTAGGACAAGGTGCGGGCACTATTAGTACGCTATGCATGAGGCTTGCAACTTATAAGATATAATTTACATGATGCATATGCTTTATTACTACCGTTGACAAAATTGTTTCATGTTTTCAAAATCAAAGCTCTAGCACAAATATAGCAATCGATGCTTTTCCTCTATGGAGGACCATTCTTTTACTTTCAATGTTGAGTCACACCTATCTCCTCCACCTCAAGAAGCAAACACTTGTGTGAACTGTGCATTGATTCCTACATATTTGCTTATTGCACTTATTATATTACTCTATGTTGACAATATCCATGAGATATACATGTTACAAGTTGAAAGCAACCGCTGAAACTTAATCTTCTTTTGTGTTGCTTCAATGCCTTTACTTTGAATTATTGCTTTATGAGTTAACTCTTATGCAAGACTTATTGATGCTTGTCTTGAAGTGCTATTCATGAAAAGTCTTTGCTATATGATTCACTTGTTTACTCATGTCATATACATTGTTTCGATTGCTACATATGCTTTACAAATAGTATGATCAAGATATGATGGCATGTCACCTTAAAATATCCTGTGTTATCGTTTTACCTCGCCGACGAGCAGAACTAAGCTTAGATGCTGATACGCTCCCACGTATCGATAATTTCTTATGTTCCATGCCACATTATTGATGTTATCTACATGTTTTATGCACACTTTATGTCATATTCGTGCATTTTCCGGAACTAACCTATTAACAAGATGCCGAAGTGCCAGCTTCGTTTTCTGCGTTTTTGGTTTCAAAAATCCTAGTAAGGAAATATTCTCGAATTGACGAAATCAAAGCCCAGGGCCTATTTTCTCACGAAGCTTTTAAGTCCGAAGGAGAGACGAAGAGGGCCACTGAGGGGCCACACTATAGGGCGGCGCGGCTCCCCCCTTGGCCGCCGGCCTGTGGTGTGGGGCCCCGTGCCGCCTCTTGACCTGCCCTTCCGCCTATAAAAAGTCTCCGTGACGAAACCCCCACCGAGAACCACGATACGGAAAACCTTCCGTAGACGCCGATCCCATCTCTGGGGATCCAGAGATCGCCTCCGGCACTCGCCGAGGGGAATCATCTCCGGAGGACTCTACGCCGCCATGGTCGCCTCCGGTGTGATGTGTGAGTAGTCTACCCCCGGACTATGGGTCCATAGCAGTAGTGGTTGTCTTCTCCCCATTGTGCTATCATTGCCTGGATCTTGTGAGCTGCCTAACATGATCAAGATCATCTATCCGTAATTCTATATGTTGCGTTTGTTGGGATCCCATGAATAGAGAATACTTGTTATGTTGATTATCAAAGTTATGCTTATGTGTTGTTTATGATCTTGCATGCTCTCCGTTACTAGTAGATGCTCTGGCCAAGTAGATGCTTGTAACTCCAAGAGGGAGTATTATGCCGATAGTGGGTTCATGCCGCATTGACACCTGGGACAGTGACAGAAAGTTCTAAGGTTGTGTTGTGCTTGCCACTAGGGATAAAACATTAGTGCTATGTTCAAGGATGTAGTCACTAGTTACATTACGCACCATACTTAATGCAATTGTCTGTTGTTTGCAACTTAATACGAGGGGGTTCGGATGATAACCTGAAGGTGGACTTTTTAGGCATAGATGCAGTTGGATGACGGTCTATGTACTTTGTCGTAATGCCCAATTAAATCTCACTATACTCATCATGATATGTATGTGCATGGTCTCCTCTTTATTTGTCAATTGCCCAACGTAATTTGTTCACCCAACATGCTGTTCGTCTTATGGGAGAGACACCTCTAGTGAACCGTGGACCCCGGTCCAATTTTCTTTACCGAAATACAATCTACTGTAATACTTGTTCTACTGTTTTCTCGCAAACAATCATCTTCCACACAATACGGTTAATCCTTTGTTACAGCAAGCAAGCTGGTGAGATTGACAATCTCACTAGGGGCAAAGTACTTTGGTTGTGTTGTGCAGGTTCCACGTTGGCGCCGGAATCCCGGTGTTGCGCCGCACTACATCCCGCCACCATCAACCTTCAACGTGCTTCTGGCTCCTCCTGGTTCGATAAACCTTGGTTTCTTTCGAGGGAAAACTTGCTGCTGTGCGCATCATACCTTCCTCTTGGGGTTGCCCAACGAACGTGTGAAATACACGCCATCAACTGCTTTCTCCTTTATCTTTGCCATGGCGATCTACAGGCCCTGCCATGTTGATATCGAACGAGAAAACTGGTTGATGCTTCGTGGCATGGTTGAGTTCCACCAGGTTGACGCCAGGGAACGGCTGCGTGTCCACTTTCATGGCAAACTGACCGAAGAACTCGGCCTTGTTCTATCGCCATTTGAATCTGTCCGCAATACTTTACCGTTGGTGGCGTGGGTGAACGTGTGATGCCATTTGCATATGGTCTCCCGTTCAACTCTTGCGCCGTAGGGATTTTATGGCCTTCGGGTAACTTCAGCTGTTTTTCCTTTAGCAGCAAATCAAAAATCTGCTCAGTTTTGCTTATATCAAAGTCAAACCCTTTTGCAGGCCCTGGTTGCTTCACCCATTTGCAGGACATGGGCACTGCCACCCGAGTCCATTCAGCTACGGCGACTTCCCCGATCTTTTGCAGTAGTCTTCAACTTCTTCCTCGCTTCGACCAGCCATCGGGCGCTTGAACTTGTCTTGCACACTCCTGATGGCGCCGCTTCATACGATGTCTCTGACCATATGCGCCAATGAATTGTACTCCACTTGGAAAGTCGTATCTTGAGTGGCGCCGCGAGGCCTGCCACCGCCAACTCGTTTCTTTTCGTATGATAAACGAACCGAAACATCGGTTCTATGCTCTAAAACGCTGAATGTATTCGACACCATCTCTCCCCGCCTTTGCCGCACCTACGTCAGATCGGCAATGCCAGCGTAGCTTCGAGATAGTGATATGAAACTGTCTCTCCACTGCTTCCACGTCCGAACTGAATCTGGTGGCACCAGGTGTACCACCCAAAGGCTGACCCGTGAGAGATTGCAAAGAACCTTACACGCAGCTGATCCGATGCTGAAACCATGCCCAACCGTGCCAAATATCGGCTCACGTGCTCAATTGAGCTAGACCCTTCGGCCCACTGAATTTTGTGAAGTCGGGAGCCGATACTTGGGCGGCAATGGGATCAGGTCATACTATGGGGATACGGCTTGGAATAGCCGATTGTTCTCTTCTTCGGCAGGATACCGAACTCTCTCAAGATTGCACTGATCTGATCCACGGTATGAGCTGCAGGTGTTGAGTTTACAATCTGCCCGGTAGCATATTTAGCTGGCCACGCTCCGTAACCCGTAACTCCCTCCCGATCCAGGAATCCCTCCCGCTGCAATCTGGTTCGTGTGCGCCCATTGTTGCAGTCCGACACGTATGTACACACGTATCCATGTGGGATCTCCTTGGGCGGCTCATACAGGAAATGGTAATCGCCAGGATCACCTCCAACCTTGTAGACAACGTATGCCGGTGAACCTTGTTGCTGTGGAGCTGCAAACGTGAATGGCAGTTGCGACTTGGTGTGGAGCGGTATTTCCCCCTGGTGAGTTCCCAGGGCAGGTCCTGACGGAGAATACTGATGCTTCATAATCTCCTGAACCACGCGAAGCGCAACACGCTCGAAGGCGTTCACCATGTAGAGAATGAGCCACCATATAGTTAACTTCCTGGCGCAGGCTCGGTGCGTTCCTCCGAAGGAGAGAAGATCTAGTCCCTCGAGCACGCCTTCGGGTGTGAATCCTTTGAACCTAATGCCATGTGAACGAGTTTTAGAGAGCCGATGAGATCGGCTTCGAAGACGGCCTTGAGCTCATCATACTTCTTCTTGTGCTCTTCAGCAGATCTTCGTTTGACTGGTTCATCCCGCACTGTAGATGTTGACGGTTGCTGCAGAGTGTCCCACCGGGCGTGCCGTAATGTGTTGCCTGCCAAAACCGACCGGGCAGCGGCGAGCAAACACGAAGAGCCGGAGGCTGCCAAGATCGCCGGTGGCCCTCGTCCTCGACGTCCCAAAGCCTGCACACGTCCCGACGGTCGGGCGTGCCACCTGACCTATACCTGGTCAGGGAGGTGTTGGATTGCTTCATTTAGTTTCCTGCATGGTAGACACGTAAACATTAAATACGAGCCCCGATCGGCTCTTAAGTTGTTGTGTGGATCGGCTCCAAGAGCCGATTGCCCCGTGGTTCACGTTAGATTTACAATGACACGGGGACCATGCTTTATCAATATCAAGCTAAATCTACGATAGTCTAGGGTTTTCACCGCATAACCGGAACATCCTACACGTAATTGAGCCTAGCAGATACGTAAGATGGTGGAAAACCAACCCTAACGAGGCCTAAAAACCAACATGAAGTTGATCCCCGGAACAATCCCTTTAGGGTTTAATAAACCACATCTTACGCACTACCGGATCATTCAACCCGTTTGTAAGGCCTAACCATGCAGATATCAAACCAATCCTTGTAGAACAAGGAACGACTATAACAGATCGGATCTACTAAACAAAGATAAAGCAAGATGCCGCCCTCACACCTAAAATAGGTGTAAGGTAGATATCGAGGGCAACGTAGCTAAGCAAGCATAACATAACATGTCGACGTAAACCTCAAAACATCTAAGATAAGGGTGTTGCTCGCCATCAACAAGGCTTCAGCACGAGCAACACAAGAACGAATAAACTTGTACTTTAGATCGCAAGATGCGATCTAGGCAGCATGATGCTTACCCGGAGAAACCTCGAAACAAGGGGTGGCGATTAGAGTGTTTGTTGTGAACGTGATTGTCCTCCTTTCAATAACCCTAGATACATATTTATAGTCCGTAGACTTTCTAATTGGGAATAAATCTAACCGTGTACGGGTTAAACTCTATCTTTTTAATTCTAAACTAATATATGACGGGCAAATAGCCCAAACTCTCGTGCAAGGCCGCTTCAGAGACGCTCCACGTGTATATTCTTCAAGCCCATCTCAATTACGGCCCATGTCTTGCTCTTGGCTAAATTCTGGTGATAACAAATACTGGAAGGTGTTCGGATGATAACCTGAAGGTGGACTTTTTAGGCATAGATGCATGCTGGATAGCGGTCTATGTACTTTGTCGTAATGCCCAAATTAAATCTCACTATACTCATCATATCATGTATGTGCATGGTCATGCCCTCTCTATTTGTCAATTGCCCGACTGTAATTTGTTCACCCAACATGCTATTTATCTTATGGGAGACACCTCTAGTGAACTGTGGACCCCGATCCTATTCTTTTACATTGAATACAATCTGGCAATACTTGTTTTACTGTTCTTTGCAAACAATCATCCACACTATACATCTAATCCTTTGTTACAAGAAGCGGTGAGATTGACAACCTCACTGCTTCGTTGGGGCTACTTTGGTTGTGTTGTGCAGGTTTCACGTTGGCGCAATCCCGGTGTTGCGTCGCACTACATCCCGCCGCCATCAACCTTCAACGTGGTTTTTGGCTCCTACTGGTTCGATAAACCTTGATTTCTTACTGAGGGAAAACTTGCTGCTGTGCGCATCATACCTTCCTCTTGGGGTTCCCAACGAACGTGTGTATTACACGCCATCAGACGGCAGCAACAAAAATAATTGCGCCACATAGTTGCTAAGACTATATCTCACCAAGTCGAGCCTAATATGCTTCGCACTCAAGCCCGACTTGGTGGGGGGATTTGTTTGACAGTATTTTGTACCAATATATTCCTAAGACATGGGCACCATTGGTTCAAATTGCGTCTGCTCCGTTGAAAAGAAATTCTTTACACCAAGTCAAGTTCGAATCGCTTCACGTTCGAACTTAACTTGGTGTGGGGGCATTTGTTTGATGATATTTTGTGCAAATGTCCTCATCATATTTGGTACTAATATTCGTGAACGGAGCGACAAGCGCCCGCGAAATTATTATTAAAAATGCCATGTATATATACGCGTGTGCAAAATGAATACATAAAATAATCTTTATTATGGGCTAGAGCTTAATTGATGAAGCCTGGCCGTATTTATTTAATCAACTGCCCAGAGATATCGGTGATTTGGATTCCATCCATCCTACAGCATATACAAATAAGAAAGTAACCGGACTAGACACTTTGTACGGGTAGTTTCGGAAGCAAATCAATACCCGGCCGGATTACATGTGTCGCGGGAATAGCTAGAGCCTTCTCGCGAAATCTGATGCGTGCAGCTCACGAAGGAGATTTGAGGAGTCAAAGGTGGTCACGTATGTATTTTCCATGTATACTCTACTTACCATCTAAAGGCCAGACCCTCTGCTTATATAAACAGCCGCGAGCGACACGCTGGGGACAAAGAAAATCTCCAGGCAGAGAGAGATCATCCCCACGCATACGCACCCAGCCAGAACAGCGCGAGCTTCTCGCCTCAAGACCCACGAAGAACTTCGCCTTCTTCTCGCGCAGGTGGCCGAGATAAGAGGGCGACTTGGTGTGCGCCGTGAGGAGCACGAGTGCACCGCAGGCTAACCAGTTTGCCGGAGATCGAAGATCATGCTGGTCGTTTTCGCCAAGGGTGAGAAGCAACGCTAATATTTATATATATTTTTCTTTCTTGCATCTAGCATGGTGGCGCTGATGTCTCTGCCGGCCGAGGAGCGGCTGGCACCATGGAGAGATCGTTGTGTCCTGCATGATCTAGCGGGGTGTGTATCCTCTCGCAGTAGGGAAGGAGCGGTGGTCCTGCGAACTGTCTCCGCCATGGACAGAGGCGCGGTCGACGGGTCGGAGGTTGCCGATCTACGACCGCCCTTATCTACCTCGTTGACTACCTCAACCACGCAGCCGAGGTGGTACCGAGCCCGGTACATGCTCGTATGTCGTCGCCTCCGGCGATGATGTTGATCCCGGCATGCTCGCCGATATGAACAACTCGCTCTGTTGATGGAGGCGCCATTGACTGGTCGCTCCAAGCACAGCTGCGACCGTTCATACCACGGCGGCGATAGCGCTGCCATCTTCACCTTCATCAACTTCCGAGTCGCACGGTTTACGGCTAAGCTGTCGCGAACTTTGGACGGCTGGCCGTGTTCTACGGAGTTGTCATGCAGCACCTAGCCGACCCATCTTCAAATCCTCCGGCAAGCCGTGCAATGTGGCCGGTCGTGCTGGAGATCGGCGTGGCGCCGGTGCGGGGCGGATGTCGCTGCCATCGGCGGTGCGTCATGCGCCGGGCTCGTCGTGTACCCGGTCAGCTGGGCATGGGGGTATAGATGTGGAAGTTATCGCCCGCTGTGGTTGCCATTATTGCGGCCATAGCCGCGTCGCCGTCATGTTCGCTGGGCTCTCGGAGCTGCAGCTTGCGGACATCGTTTGGCTGCCGACGCTGTTCCTCACCATCATCATTACGGGCTGAAGAAGCTGTCGTCCGATCGCTGGGCTACCAACCGGCTTTCCGTTGGCCAAGCAGTGCTCTTGCGGCTTTACCAGCGCGAGACGTACGCGTAATGTAATGCCAGTTTACTCATACGCTGCTCCAGACTCATGTATTGGTGCATGAGTACATGAGCCAAAACGTTGCTTATGCTTAACTCGCTCATGCACGTGCCAGTGCATGGGCATGGACATACGTGGGCGAGCGACTGCCTGTCGTCATTCGTCGTTGTGTTCATCTTCTCACTTCTCTTAAAACGACTACCTTTACTTCCGCGGGGTGTACCTCTCGCACTTTCGGCGAAACTACAAAGCTGTCCCGACGTCAAGCGAAGCTGAAGCATGCATGCTACCTCAACACCAACACCGACGCCGCTCAAGACCGACGAGGCTAGACGGCGAGGCGGGCATGGCCGGAGCAAAGGCCATGCTATCCACCGCGCGTGTACACGCTAGTGCACGGACTTTGCTGTCGTCAACACACACCATCACCATGCATGAAGAACGCGAAGCAAAGACCGAAGACGACGACCAATCAGCTTAATCGTAGGTGTCTCGCGGTTCTATCCGCGGGAGTAATTAACCGGGTGTCTTCCGAGGCCCCGGGAACCAGGAAACCACAATCGCCTAGTCATACTGGCCGCGCCAGCAGGCCATACGGAGCGCACACTCGGGATATGTTTATTAGTCGCGATGATTAATATGTATCTTTTCCCTTTTATTTTTGTGTACTTGTACACTGGCACGCCCGCACATTTTATTTTCCCCCGGCGTACGGGAGACGCGTTTTTCTCTTCCTCCTATGGAAGAGCGTTTCTTTTCGTGTCAAACACATCCGACAGCCGATTGGTTTTTGCAGGTACTTTTAGGGTGTGTTCGGTTTGGAGATGGGGTGGAACGAAATGGAACCGTTTTGCACCCAGAGCCCGTTTCTGCGTTCGGTTGCAAACTGGAATGGAATGAAGTGGTTCCTCCAAATGGAATATTCCCTCCAGATCCGTAATGAAGTGGTTCCTCTGATTCAGCCGGACGAGGTTGAACGGGTGACTGTCACACGCTGATTAATTAAGTTTAGCAATAATTAACCAAGTTTAGCAATAATTAATTAAGTTTAGCACTACTTAATCAAGTTTAGCAAATAATTAATTGAGTTTAGAATAATTAATCGGGTGATTATCTAACCCATTCCATTCCATTCTCATCCCATTCCAAAACCGAACACAATGATGGAACCGTTCCGTGACTATTTTTTTGTCCAAACCAAACACAGGGATGGAACGGTTCCGTCCCAGTGGAATGAAATGGTTCCATTCCATTCCACCCCATCCCCAAACCGAACACACCCTTAGCTTCTGCCGTCCAAAAAGCCATAGGTGAAAACTATTGGCGATGCTATTTGAATGCAAAGTACATAATGATGATACGAGTTTTACCAATACTGTCTATTCTCTCGAAGTTTCAATAATTATGCTTACCCAATCATACACTAAAATTTCTATTAAGATATTGTTTAGACCATATGCTTTAGATATATCTACCATAAATATGTATACATTATATAGTTTATGCATTTACTGGAAGTTGAGTGATGAAGAAAATTATTTTACAAAATATAGTTTAATTCTAGCACGATGAAAATGTATATCAACTATATGTACATAAAAATATATAATTATAAAACTAGGATTTAGCAATTTTGTTTAGTGCTTAACTCTCGTACAACATGCTAAAATTAAGTATAAAAGTTCAATGTAAATTTTGCTTACCCTACGTATTAATTTCTCGAACACAAAGAAACATTGTTATGTAGTAAAGATCTCTTCACTTCATCACATAAATATCATTCCTCCATCTCTAATTCCTCCTAAGGCTTTTGTAGAAACATAGGGTGCACATGCCAGACTTATACAACAAAACATTTGGACTCGGGCGGAAGTCCATTTATTGGACAATACATGTTTCATCACCTCATAAACAGAAATTGACAGCATACGGACAAGTGGGTATGTGCCTTAAGTACCCTAGGCCGTTGCAGCTGCTCCTGTAGTGATATGAACAAGTCGAGGTTGTGCCTCAATCCCCTGAACCTCAAGTACCCTAGTAGGCGTGAAAACGGAACGGATTATTTCCGACCGACAGACCGACTAAGGTAAACATGGATTTGGTCGGATAGTTGACGGATACGATCACAGATGCGGTTAGTAGTAAATGGATACGGAAAAGCATGTGGGTTTACTTATATCCGTCCGTATTCGAAGATATACTTTCACCATTATTACTTTTGTTAGAGATGAATCTTGTAAGCACGGGCACCGTATCCATGAAATTGAGAGTGTTGTTATATGTAGTACTTCCTGCATCCCATGAAACTTGTTTTAGACTTGTCTAAATTTGAATATATCAACATACAATATTGTTTTTTACACGTTTAAATTTTAACAAATCTAAAACAACCTTTAGAAAATAAAGATACTCAAGAAAATATCCAGTGTCGCATGGTGGTCTTCTAGAAGGAGATGGACAGAGGTGTAAGTGCGGTGTGTGCATTACTGCTGACCACCTAACCAATCCCAGAGGCCCAAGGGGTTGCTGTAGCCGTGAACACGAACTGACACATTCATAAACCCACACCGCTGCTCTTCGATCCATCTTCTTCTTCCTACCTCAGACACACCTCATTATGTTTTCTTAACCACCACCTACAAATTATCACTTCTGTTCGACAAAATTAAATTCCTAATGAAATGGTAGTGCAGCAGATTGACTTGGCAGGCGGCTGCAGATCAATGCCTTTGGCAATTATTGGCAAGTGAAACCGAAGAAGGCGGTCGATTCATTTCATGCTGAAGTCTGTCCGATTCAGTTTCCAGCAGAGAATGTAGAAAACTTGCACCGATCCGACAGGCCCTGAAGAAGCCCAAGCCCAGCCCAGTGTACTGGTGGGCATGATGAGTTCAACTATAAAAGCTTCCATACGGACACGGACACGGCGCACCGAAAAGCAAACAAACGCCGAGCAGCCGAGCAGCCGAGCAGCTACCTCACTGACACAGTGACACTGCCTCGATCTGTGCCTCACTCGATCGCGCGGCTGACGTGATGGACTTGCCCGGGGCCGTCCGCTCCCTGTCCCTCCTCCTCCCGATTCTCCTGGCCGCCGCCATCACCGTGGCCGCTGCCGCGGCGGCGCCGGCACCACCTTCGCCGTTCCGGACGGTGTACGCGTTCGGCGACTCGTTCACGGACACGGGCAACACGCACTCCACGACCGGTCCCTACTCCTTCGGCTACGTCTCCCACGCGCCATACGGCGCCACCTTCTTCCACCGCTCCACCAACCGCTACTCCGACGGCCGCCTCGTCGTCGACTTCCTCGCCACCGACGCCCTCCGCCTGCCCTCCTTCCTCCCGCCCTACCTCTCCACCCTCTCCGCCTCCAACTCCTCCAGCTCCGTCGCCGCCACCAACAACCCCGGCGGGTCGGTCAACTTCGCGGTGGCCGGCGCAACGGCCATCGAGCACGAGTGGTTCGTCAAGAACAACCTCAGCTTCGACATCACGCCGCAGTCCATCATGACGGAGCTCGGCTGGTTCGACGCGCACCTCAAGGCCCGGCGGATCGCCCAGAAGGACGTGGGCGAGGCGCTGTTCTGGGTGGGGGAGATCGGGGCCAACGACTACGCCTACAGCTTCATCGACGCCGCCACCATCCCGCGCAAGCTCATCCGGACCATGGCCGTCGACAGGGTCACAAACTTCCTCGAGGTACTGTAAACTTTCGCTCAGTTAGCTAGTTAGTTACTACTTCGATCTACATATGTGGATATGCAGTAGTTAGTTTCTCTCATTTCGTGTTTCTTCGATCTCACTCTTTGTCTTTGACACCACTTATGAGAGACAGCCACACACATGACACACCTACACGCATGATGCAGTAATCTAGACCACAATGAGCATAGATGTTCTTAAAGTTTACCAGAAGTAGTGCAAATCAGCTTTGAATGCTTGCTGGATCTCCCAACTTAAGGGCTGTTACAGTAAGTGATCCATATATAAGTACTCTGTATAGTAAAATGCAGTTAGCACAGTGTGAGAGTGCTTAGAACTTGAGACTCCATGCATCTTGTGATCGATGTGTCCCTGTCACAACATTTCATTTGACAGATCGGTGCATTTACTTAGAGTAAACCTAGCTACTGACCTGTCCTAGTACAAGGAGTGACCGATAGTACTATTAATAACTTCTAGAGAGGTTCTCTACCTTTCCATGGTTGTGACTGAAGTGAGTGAGTGAGCTGTTCTTCCTGATACTGCCCAATAGTGGATAGATCTACGGCTGCCTTTTCGCTGTCCCTGCCAACACTTGCTAGCTGCTCCCTCTTCAATGTTTTTCCCTGGATAATAATGCAGCTATTTGGAATGCAAATTGCAATGTAAACAACATTCTGAAAAAAAAGAGTAAACTCTATGTTCCATTTTTTTTTGCGAAAAACCACCTAATTCATAGTAGTACACAAAATATATAAAAAATACAAATAAATCTTTAGACCACCTAGCGGCGACTACAAACACTAGGGCGAGACAAAAGAGCGCCGCCGTCCCTGCTCAGGCCGGAGTAATACCCCTCCATCACCGGAACCGGGTAAAACTTATTGTAGTAGACAAATGTAAAATCGTCATGGTAAGGCCCTAGAAGATCAGGGCACCCGAGCAGCAACCATTATGAAATGATGAAACTCGTAGATCGGTAAAACCAGACTTGAAACCACACTAAGTCAGCGTTAGACCAACAACCAAAGCGAGGATAGGACGGAAAGAATCTTATTCTGACTTCATGATGTAGTTACGGCCCGACTATCTCGTAGAAGCCACTAAAAATAACCTAAACAAAAAAGAAACCATCGCCTCGGACGAGGTGGCGGTGGTCTGCCACGCCTCCAAAACCGTGGAGGATGCTTCAGGATCTTCTTTCTCTTCTGTCTCACCTAAACTCTACGTTGAATTAACTATGCATTATAATTCACAGCTGAATTCCTGGTCTGAATTTGGTTCGTTGTTGTTCGGTAGATCTATACTGATGACAAACAAGAAGTAACATGCTGGTTAAATTCACTGCACGGCCCACGCATTAGTACGAGTGTCTCCAGACCTAATTTGATGGCCATTTACTGCATTGTCTCTGTCTGCCACCGCTGCATCGTGTACATACAGTACCAGCCTCAAATTCTGCTACCTACTCAAGGGAGAAGCACCGCTGATATGAATAAGGAAACTGGTGGAGATTGCTGCAATCATGGGTCGTTGCTCATTGTTATTCATGCAGTCATCAACTAGTACTACTTTTGTACAAAGAATCATGCATCTGTTTGTAATTGTGTTGTGTTGAATACCAGCAGGAAGAAATCTGATTTACCTTGGAACATGATAATTTCTCTTTGTTGAATTGAACTTCTTTTGCAAAATCCCAGAAGTTTGCAATGTGTCGTTCAGTTATGAAAGTACTGCCATTTTATTACAATCACAGATTGTCTGAAACACTTGGAAGATTTCTCTGCGACTGACAAAATAACATGGAAAAATATGACAGGGTCTGCTGACGAGAGGGGCGAAGTACGTGGTCGTGCAGGGGCTGCCGCTCACGGGCTGCCTGACGATGGCCATGACGCTCGCCAAGCCGGACGACCGGGACGACCTCGGCTGCGCCGGTTCCGTGAACCGGCAGAGTCTCGCTCACAACCGCCTCCTCCAGGCCAGCCTCCGCCGGCTCCGCCGAGACCACCCGGGCGCCATCATCGCCTACGCCGACTACTACGCCGCGCACGCCGCCGTCATGAAGAGCCCGGCGCAGTACGGCTTCGCGGAGCCATTCAAGGCCTGCTGCGGCAGCGGCGGCGGCGACTACAACTTCGACGTCTTCTCCACTTGCGGCTCCCCGGAGGTGCCGACGGCGTGCGCCCAGCCGGCCCGGTACGTCAACTGGGACGGGGTCCACATGACGGAGGCCATGTACAAGGTCGTCGCCGGCATGTTCTTCCAAGACAACGCCGGGAAGTACTTCCGGCCGGCGTTCGGCTCCTTGCTGGCCAGGAAAGGCCACGGCAACTGACCATCGCCTATTTCACAATAAGCAGGCAGCAGCAGCAGTGAACTGGAGTACGACCATGTCACGCACTCCATAATGATGGGCTACGATGGGCCTCGGAGGAATGGGCTTTTAACTAGGCATGCACTCCATAGTGGACGGTACTCTGCCAAGTTTATTGGGCCAGTGGGCCCAACTGAGACACACCTCTCTTTTTTTCTGAACATGGGAAGAACCTAGATGCATTCATTTTGTATTATATGTGGAGTTACAATTTATATTAGGGACCAGTAGAAAAATAAGAAAATACAAACATGCCAGACAAAAGACCACATATCTAAACCAAGAAAAGCAATCGGGTCTAGCTCTATCTCCGAAGCGCGCATTGCATCATTGCAACACAGTCAACTGTCTCTATGTCGGAAACAAAACCACTTGGGATAGGTCGGCGGGAGCCTGCTGTCCCGGGGGCAAAGGGGTCTCCATCCTGGCATGGCATCTCCTGGAGGTTGTTTGAATCTGTTGCTGGCCAGAAGAAACCGAAGAAACCGAGGGAGGTGATTGTGGTCACCCTTCGATCATCGAAGACGGAAGCTACGCAAAAAAAAAGATGGAAGCGAACGCAGCGCTACCACGGGTACATTTCCGAGAGAAGGATCGTTGCTTCAATGATGAAGATCCACCCAGTAGAAGCAAGCTTGAGTTCCCAGCATGTTGACATCACCTTGTGTCCCCTCGCCTCCACGGTCGTCGGAGAAAGAAGAAGTACCGGCTCCACGCCATCACCACATATCTCACCACGATTATTTGAAAAGATGTTGCTATATTCACCCAGATCAACATGTTGCCCCACGGCAGTTGACCGGACAGCATATCCGGTGTCTCACAGCAGCTCACGGTGACGTTGAGGATCCACTCTCCATGCTATAAAGCTAAAACACCACTCGAGCGAACCCTAATCTTACCCCTTGATGTCTACGTGTGCTTCTATTCTTGTAGACAGTGTTGGGCCTTCAAGAGCAGATGTTTGTAGAACAGCAGCAAGTTTCCCTTAAGTGGATCACCCAAGGTTTATCGAACTCAGGGAGGAAGAGGTCAAAGATATCCCTCTCAAGCAACCCTGCAATCACAATACAAGAAGTCTCTTGTGTCCCCAACACACCCAATACACTTGTCAGATGTATAGGTGCACTAGTTCGGCGAAGAGATAGTGAAATACAAGTGGTATGAATGAATATGAATGGTAATAGCAATCTGAAATAAAGATGGCAGCAAGCAAACATGTAACAGAACTTGTTGGAAATGGTGTTTCAATGCTTAGAAACAAGGCCTAGGGATCATACTTTCACTAGTGGAAACTCTCAACATTGATCACATAACTGAATAAACAAATACTACTTTCTACACTCTCTTCTTGGATGACAAACACCATTCATTGCGTAGGGCTACAAGAGCACCTCAATGCCGGAGTTAACAAGCTCCACAACATTTGATGTTCATATTTAAATAACCTTAGAGTGCATAATAGATCAACGCAATTATACCGAGTACTAACATAGCATGCACACTATCACCATCACACTATGAAAGGAGGAATAGATCGCATCAATACTATCATAGTAATAATTAACTTCATAATCTACAAGAGATCACAATCATAGCTTATACCAAGTACTACATGATGCACACACTGTCACCATTACATCATGAAGGAGGAATAGACTACTTTAATAACATCACTAGAGTAGCACATAGATGATATTCAACTAGATCACAAAGCTCATGATCACATAAAGATCACACAGAGATGAAGACAGCTATAGAGAGCCCTTAGCCTCGAGGGAGAACTACTCCCTCCTCATCATGGGAGACAGCAGCGATGAAGATGGCGGTGGTGTCGATGGAGATGCCTTCCGGGGGCACTTCCCCGTCCCGGCGGCGTGCCGGAATAGAGACTTCTGTCCCCCGAATCTTGGCTTCGCGATGGCGGTGGCTCTGGAAGGTTTCTCGTACCGTGGCTTATTCGTCTCGAAGATTTAGGTCAGGGGGCTTCTTATAGGTGAAGAGTCGAGTCGGAGGGCTGACGAGGCCGCCGACAGGGGCGCGCCTCTTGGCCGCGCCCACACGTGTGGCCCCCCCAGGGCTCCCCTCTGGTGCCTCTCCGGTGTTCTGGAAGCTTCGTGCAATTATAAGATGTTGGGCGTTGATTTCGTCCAATTCCGAGAATATTTCCTTACTAGGATTTCAAACCAAAAACAGCAGAAACAGAACTGCACTTCGGCATCTCGTCAATAGGTTAGTTCCGGAAAACGCATCAAAACGATATAAAGTGTGAACAAAATATGTAGGTATTATCATAAAACTAGCATGGAACATAAGAAATTATAGATACGTTTGAGACGTATCAAGCATCCCTAAGTTCCTACTCACCCGAGTAGGTAAACGATAACAAGGATAATTTCTTAAGTAACATGCTACTAACATGATCTTGATCAATACTATTGTAAAGCATATGCAATGAATGAAGTGATTCAAAGCAATGGTAAAGACAATGAGTAAACAACTGAACCATATAACAAAGACTTTTCATGAATATTACTTTCAAGACAAGCATCAATAAGTCTTGCATAAGAGTTAACTCATAAAGCAATAGATTCAAAGTAGAAGGCAATGAAACAACACAAAGGAAGATATAAGTTTCAGCGGTTGCTTTCAACTTGTAACATGTATATCTCATGGATAGTTGTCAACATAAAGCAATATAACAAGTGCAATAGGTAAACATGTAAGAATCAATGCACACAGTTGACACAAGTGTTTGCTTCTAAGATGGAAGGAAGTAGGTAAACTGACTCAACATAAAGTAAAAGAAAGGCCCTTCGCAGAGGGAAGCAGGGATTAAATCATGTGCTAGAGCTTTTTGAGTTTTGAAATCATATAGAGAGTATAAAAGTAAAGTTTTGAGAGGTGTTTGTTATTGTCAACGAATGGTAGCGGGTACTCTAACTACCTCATCAACCAGACTTTCAAGAGCGGCTCCCATGAAGGACGTTATCTCTACCAGCAAGGTAGATCATCCCTCTTCTCTTTGTTTACGCATGTACTTTAGTTTAGTTTATATTTTTTTATTTTTTTAGATGACACTCCTCCCAACCTTTGCTTTCTCAAGCCATGGCTAACCGAATCCTCGGGTGCCTTCCAACAATCACATACCATGAAGGAGTGTCTATTTGCAAAATTAAGTTGCTTACTGATGATCAGCAGCAAAACATGTGAAGAGAATTATTAATGCAAGTTAATTAATTGGGGCTAGGAACACCATTGCTAGCTCTTTTTGCAAAATTATTGGATAAGCGGATGTGCCACTAGTCCATTGGTGAAAGTCTGTCCTAAGTAAATGACAAGATCGAAAGATAAAACACCACATACTTCCTCATGAGCTATAAAACATTGACACAAATAAGAGATAATAGCTTTTGAATTGTTTAAAGGTAGCACATGAAGTATTTACTTGGAATGGCAGAGAAATACCACATAGTAGGTAGGTATGGTGGACACAAATGGCATAGTTTTTGGCTCAAGGGTTTGGATGCACGAGAAGAATCCCTCTCAATACAAGGCTAGGCTAGCAAGGTTGTTTGAAGCAAACTCAAGTATAAAACGGTGCAGCAAGACTCACATACGAACATATTGTAAGCATTATAAAACTTTACATCGTCTCCTTGTTGTTCAAACACCTTAACCAGAAAATATCTAGACTTAGAGAGACCAATCATGCAAACCAGATTTTAACAAGCTCTATGTAGTTCTTCATTAATAGGTGCAAAGTACATGATGCAAGAGCTTAAACATGATCT
The DNA here is from genome assembly GCA_030979885.1 of Lolium multiflorum. Taxonomy (NCBI): domain Eukaryota; kingdom Viridiplantae; phylum Streptophyta; class Magnoliopsida; order Poales; family Poaceae; genus Lolium; species Lolium multiflorum. Next base: position 24,776,086 of record CM061750.1, read on the forward strand.
ATATGAGCACAACAATTGCCAAGTATCAAATTATTCAAGACATTATACCAATTACCACATGCAGCATTTTCTCTTTCCAACCATATAACAATGAACGAAGCAGTTTCAACCTTCGCCATGAACATTAAGAGTAAAGCTAAGAACACATGTGTTCATACGCAACAGCAGAGCGTATCTCTCTCCCACACATGCATGAATTTATTCAAACAAAACAAAAACAAACAGACGCTCCAAGTAAAGTACATACGATGTGACCGAATAAAAATATAGTTTCAAGAGAAGAAACCTGATAAATTGTTGATGAAGAAGGGGATGCCTTGGGCATCCCCAAGCTTATATGCTTGAGTCTTCTTGAAATATGCAGGGATGAACCACCGGGGCATCCCCAAGCTTAAACTATTCACTCTTCTTAATCATATATCATCCTCCTCTCTTGACCCTTGAAAACTTCCTCCACACCAAACTCAAAATAAACTCATTAGAGGGTTAGTGCATAATTGAAAATTCATATATTCAGAGGTGACATAATCATTCTTAACACTTTTGGATATTGCACAAAGCTACTGAAAGTTAATGGAACAAAGAAATCCATCAAACATAGCAAAACAGGCAATGCGAAATAAAAGGCAGAATCTGTCAAAACAGAACAGTTCGTAAAGACGAATTTTTCAGGGGCACTTAACTTGCTCAGATGAAAATTCCCAAATTGAATGAAAGTTGCGCACATATCTGGGGATCACGCACGTAAATTGGCAGATTTTTATGAGTTACCTACAGAGAACCCTGCCCAAATTCGTGACAGACAGAAATCTGTTTCTACGCAGTAATCCAAATCTAGTATCAACATTACTATCAAAGACTTTACTTGGCACAACAATGCAATAAAATAAGATAAGGAGAGGTTGCTAAAGTAGTAACAACTTCCAAGACACAACAAAACAGTAGCAAAATAAAGACATGGGTTATCTCCCAAGAAGTTCTTTCTTTATAGCCATTAAGATGGGCTCAGTAATTTCAATGATGCACTCCCAAGAAATAAGAGTTGAAGCAAAAGAGAGCATCAAAAAGCAAATTCAAAACACATTTAAGTATAACCCACTTCCTATGAAAAGTAATCTTGTAAATAAATAAATTCATGAAGCATAATGCAGCAAGCATAGCAAGATAAAACAAGAGTAACTTCACAATTCTCAACATAAAGAGGGGAAACTTAATATTATTAAGATGCATATAACCATGTTTCCCTCTCTCATAATAACTTTCAGTATCATCATGAACAAACTCAACAATATAACTATCAAATGAAACATTCTTATCATGAGCTATATGCATAAAATTATTACTCTCCACATAAGCATAATCAATTTTATTAGTTGTAGTGGGAGCAAATTCAACAAAGTAGCTATCATTATTATTCTCATCAAGTGTAGGAGGCATAGTATAATCATAATAAAATTTACTCTCCATAGTAGGCGGCACCAAAAGACCACTATCATTATAATCATCATAAATAGGAGGCAAGGTATCATCAAAGAAAATTTTCTCCTCAATGCTTGGGGGACTAAAAATGTCATGCTCATCAAAACCAGCTTCCCCAAGCTTAGAATTTTCCATATCATTAGCAACAATGGTGTTCAAAGCGTTCATACTAATATCATTGCTACTAGCATGCAAATAAGATTCCATAGGTTTTTTAATTTTCGCAGCAAACAATCCATGTCTTAACTCAGGAAATAGCTTAAAAAGCTCATAGTTGCTTTCCATTATGCCTAACTAGTGTAAACAAGAAATAAAAAGATGCAATTGCAGGATCTAAAGGAAATAGCTTCGAGCACTCACACACCGGCAACAATGCTAGGAAATAGCTTAGTAGTCGGAGGATGTGAATACCTTTTACCTTACCTCCCCGGCAACGGCGCCAGAAAAGTGCTTGATGTCTACGTGTGCTTCTATTCTTGTAGACAGTGTTGGGCCTCCAAGAGCAGAGGTTTGTAGAACAGCAGCAAGTTTCCCTTAAATGGATCACCCAAGGTTTATCGAACTCAGGGAGGAAGAGGTCAAAGATATCCCTCTCAAGCAACCCTGCAATCACAATACAAGAAATCTCTTGTGTCCCCAACACACCCAATACACTTGTCAGATGTATAGGTGCACTAGTTCGGTGAAGAGATAGTGAAATACAAGTGGTATGAATGAATATGAGTGGTAATAGCAATCTGAAATAAAGATGGCAGCAAGCAAACATGTAACAAAACTTGTTGGAAACGGTGTTTCAATGCTTAGAAACAAGGCCTAGGGATCATACTTTCACTAGTGTACACTCTCAACATTGATCACATAACTGAATAAACAAATACTACTTTCTCTACACTCTCTTGTTGGATGACAAACACCATTCATTGCGTAGGGCTACAAGAGCACCTCAATGCCGGAGTTAACAAGCTCCACAACATTCGATGTTCATATTTAAATAACCTTAGAGTGCATAATAGATCAACGCAATTATACCGAGTACTAACATAGCATGCACACTGTCACCATCACACTATGAAAGGAGGAATAGATCGCATCAATACTATCATAGTAATAATTAACTTCATAATCTACAAGAGATCACAATCATAGCTTATACCAAGTACTACATGATGCACACACTGTCACCATTACATCATGAAGGAGGAATAGACTACTTTAATAACATCACTAGAGTAGCACATAGATGATATTCAACTAGATCACAAAGCTCATGATCACATAAAGATCACATGGGAGAGAGAGATGAACCACATAGCTACGGTAGAGCCCTTAGCCTCGAGGGAGAACTACTCCCTCCTCATCATGGGAGACAACAGCGGCGATGAAGATGGCGGTGGTGTTGATGGAGATGCCTTCCTCCCACTCCGTCCGGTGGGGTGTGGGCAGAGACTTCTGTCCCCCGAATCTTGGCTTCGCGATGGCGGCGGCTCTGGAAGGTTTCTCGTACCGTGGATTATTCATCTCGAAGATTTAGGTCAGGGGGCTTCTTATAGGCGAAGAGTCGGAGTCGGAGGGCTAACGAGGCCGCCGACACAGGGGGCGCGCCCCCTGGCGCCGCCACACGTGCCCCCCCCAGGGCTCCCCATGGTGCCTCTCCTGTTCTGAAAGCTTCGTGCAATTATAAGATGCTGGGCGTTGATTTCGTCCAATTCCGAGAATATTTCCTTACTAGAATTTCTGAAACTAAAAACAGCAGAAAACAGGAACTGGCACTTCGGCATGTCGTCAATAGGTTAGTTCCGGAAAACGCATCAAAACGATATAAAGTGTGAAGAAAACATGTAGGTATTGTCATAAAACTAGCATGAAACATAAGAAATTATTGATACGTTTGAGACGTATCACCCCTATACCTAGAAAGGGGACTATGTGTGTACAAACAAGGAGGAGGCTAACCTTCTCTCAACGACCCACTCCAGCTGGCAAGGCCGACGAAGTTAGGGGTGGGGAGGAGTAGGGGAGATAGTGGGGACTCTCAAAGAGGAGGGAGTAACGACATGGGGGTGGGAGGGACTACCTCATATAAGATAGAACTTATGAAAACCAATGATAAAGATTGAACCACTCTGCATGCAATATCTCTCTTGACATAAGTTCTCACTGGGTAGGCTATTCCAACGTCGATCTGGCTACTGGAATTTTCGATGTCCATTCCCCCACGCATATCAATGCTTATTTTCCCAGTCGATTCGGCTAAGCTAGGAGTCAACCGGTCTGGGAGTTATGTGGGGCCTGCTAGGGTTCCTGAGGTCGAGGGATCCTATGATTGTCAGGTTGGAAAGTCCTAGGGAGAACGAGGAGAAGAAGAAGGAGAAGAAGAAGAAGAAGAAGAAGAAGAAGAAGGAGAAGGAGGAGAAGGAGGAAGAAGGTGTTTGATGTGAACGAGATGTTGAGGAACCTGAAGCTACATGGCGATAAACTGAACGATGTGGTCCTCGGTAAAGAAGAAATCAAGCGATAACCGGAGGTAAAGTGGTTGGCGGCGATGAAGGTTCTAACCAAAAAAACTTTCAACATGCATTCACTCAAGAACATGATGTATGCAGTATGGAGTCCAGCCCGTGATGGTACCTTCCACATGGTGGAAGCCATTATGTTTGTGATGCATGCTTTGTTAATTGGAATAGGACTATGAGAAGGGGTTGTGGCTCTTCCATTGAAGTTCTCCTATGTTCGAGACCTTCGACGAGTAAACTATGTTTCCTACTATTATCCGAAGCCGTGTCCAAGCTTGGGTACACAAGATTCTCTCATTTTTCCACAAGAAGAAGATCTTGGAAGAACTAGATAACATGGTGGAAAGGTTTTGGCTATCGAAACACTCGTCCTGCAAACCAGAGGAAATTTCCATCTAGTTTGAGTGAAGCTAAACTCGGTTAAACTTCTCAGTCATTTTGTTCCACTCGCTTAGGAGGAATCATAATGCATGTTCTTGCAAGTTATATATGAGAATTTCTCAAAATATTGTGAACACTGTGACCTCCATGGGGCACACCTACATGGAGTGTGGCATCGGGAGTATGAAGATGCCGGTCTTCAGTTTGGCTAGTGGATTGCTTCGGAGGAGGCACACTCGGGACTTGGAACTCATGTCATGCATGCTTGCCAAGTATACGAAGCTATGGACATGACCATATGGGAGACTGTGGTGCTGGCGTGTCAAGCCGGAGACTAGGAGCTGATCATAACTAGCGCGGATGTGTTCTAAAGGATGGATCAAACACCAATAACAACCCCCACAGGATAAATTCTGAGGAAGCCGGTCCGGAGATCTAGGCTCACTGATCTAATGGATACCACAAGAAGTCCACTAAAATAGCCAACGGGAGATGCTTCGGCTGATAATGCTCATGTTGGTTTAGGTGCAAAGGATAAATTAACTCGACATGCTTGTGAGCTAGAATAAACATACCTCCTCCCACACAGTCTTATGTACCGTCGAAAGAACTAGAGAGGTAGAAGAAACCTGTGATCTCTAACATGGCTGATCACCAAAAGCCATGAGTTGCTTGAGCCTCAACTATCGCAACATGGGCAGTGTTACGATAGCCAGAGAACTTCGCGAGATGGCGAAGGAATATGCTCCGATGTGCTTTGTGTTCTTGATTCTCATTTGCATAAGAAACGAGTAGAAGGACTAGCACGTACTACATGCTATGATAATAACTTTGCTGTAAGAAAATCATGCCAGAGTGGCGGCCTTGGAATTTTCCAAAATAATGAAGTTAATACATAATTTTTGCCTTGCCCTCAACACCACATTGATGCTACCCTCTTTTCTAATCAAAGCATGATCACATCCAAGTTGATCCATGATCCTATGTTGTGTATATTGATATATAATGTCCTCTAGTCTAAAGTGTGGAAATCCAGAGTTCTTCTTGAAACTCCCAAGTTAAGTTCAAAACATTAAATTGCCTCACCCAAGCGGTGAAGGGAAACATTTAAAAAATGTTTGGTTTGTCTAGTAAGAAGGTAGGAAGATAACATCATTTGACGATTTAGTTTAGGATTTTCTCTTTATTGCTTCCTATAATTTTCCTCTTCTTCTGAAGCTTGCAAAACATCATGTAAAAATAATCTTGTAATAAAGAATATTCCCTAATTTTACTTATTTTTATGTTGTGTAATTTTTAATATAAATATTTATATTTGAAATCAATTTGAATGTATGATTCTAAAGCCTTTTTGAATTCAAATACCAATCTCTTACGATATGAACATTTAATGAGTTGTAGTACCTTCTTGAGTCAATGACTCTACATAGATTAATTTGTGTATTCAAATTTCAAATGTATCCAAAGTTTTAAAATAAGCAAGGTCATGATAAAATTTATAGCACTCACTTGATGATTTATTCCTAATTCAAAAGGAATTTCAATCACTTAACTTTCTTAAACAAAAAAGTTCAATTTTTTTCCTATGCATGATATGCCTTCAAGTTTATTTGTGTCAGACTTTTATTACCTTCATTTCACTCTCAAATAAGCTGTGGGTACATGTTCCTTTGACATATGCCTATACTCCTTGTTTCTTAAGCGAAAATCAGAAAACAAGTATGGTCATTCCACAGCTTCACCGGCCCTAAAAAAGCATGCCTACCTACTACCGCTGCTCTTGAGTATCCAATAGTTCTAGCTGCTTGACAAGCAGACCACAGAGACAACGAAGTATCATGTGACATGTCCACAGGTAGCAAGCATGCATGGGGTACCGTTAAGAAAGTAGGGACAATACTATTAGAACAATTTCACGTCTCCATACATTACTAAGATGTAGTCTTACAGCATAATGGAATACTACTACAACAAATTCATATCCATACAGATCGAAGATTTAAGCATATAGCGGTCTGGATTTCGAAATCTTCGTTCTCGTCCCATCCAGTCTCGAAGTCGAATAAGTGACGGTCGGTTGGGATAGAATAGTCGATAGATATTGTTTCTGATAGGTTCAATACGAGCTCCCCCTTAATATGCAGACATGATCCAATTGGCACCACAAGGGGTGATCGGTCCAACGGAAGGCAAAATTCCGTGCCAATACACTACGGCAAAATCAGGCGCTGCCGTGCAGCCAAGCTTTGCCGTGAGCTGCTGCACGGCAAAGATTTCTTTGCCGTGCGTAGCAAGAAGAGCGCACGGCAACGCAAAAATGCACGGCAAAGTATGAGAGCAGCGCACGGCAAAGAAACATAGCACGGCAAAGAAAGATATGGCGCACGGCAAAGAAGTTTCTCACGGCAAAGAATGGGAGCAGCGCACGGCAAAGATTTTAGGACGGCAAAGTCCCTGCAAGCCGCACGGCAAAGAAACAGCGCACGGCAAAGGCCTGGGCACTGCCGTGTCCCGCCCCTTTGCCGTGCAGACAGACCAGTTGCACGGCAAAGGGTCCTTTGCCGTGCGCTTCTCCCTTTGCCGTGCGCCAATATACATTTTATTTGTTTTTCTAACTATTTTATTTCATCTACTACTTATATTTATTTTGTTAATTAGTTTTTCTTTTTGATGACTATTTATTACACTATGTGAAATACAAAATTAGTCTCCATGCTCATCCCCCACATATATCAGGGTTCCGGTGCTCCGGCGGCCGTCCCCCTCCTTCCCCCCAAAACAGCGGGACGGCGGGTCTACCCCCAGATTTCTCCGCGCGAGGTTCCACCAATATACCTTTTCATAGGTTTAGGTTTGTTTAGTCCATGGACATATGGAAAACCATGTGTGGTACCCTTTGGCACAGTCTAGCCCCCGATATACCCGCGGCGGGACACTTCACCGTACACGTCCAGGAATCTGTTAAGTGTTATCGCCCGAAGGTGAGGAATGTCAGACCGGGGATCCATGCCATGCACCATTTGGTGAATTACACCTAGATCACACTTTGAAACATAGAATAGGTCCACATGCAAGGTTTGGTGGGGTTCCTGCTCCGCGGTCGTTATCCCCCTCCTCCTCCCCAAAACAATGGAACGTGTGCCCCGGCGGGTCTACCCCCTAGATTTCTCCGCGCGAGGGTGCACCAATGTAACTTTTCATTCTTTTAGGTTTGTTTAGTACATATACACATGGAGAACCAATATTGGGACCCTTTGGCACATATACCCGCAGCTAGAGCCATTATCACACGATCGACGGTGTGCCTGATCTACTCGGTTAGGGTTAGGTAGGGTTAGGGCTAGGGTTTAGGGGTTAGGGCTAGGGTTTAGGTTAAAGGGTAAGTATTTATGGTTAGGTACAGGTTTAGGGTTTAGGGTTAGGGTTAGGGTTTATGATGCATGGTTCTGCAGCTCCAGCGTCGTGGTTTAGGGATTTAGAGGGGTTTAGGGCTAGTTACACTTTAGGGTTTAGGGTTTAGGGAGCTACTTTTGCACCATTACACCTTGCATCACACTTTGAAACATAGAATAGGTCCACATGCAAGGGTTGGTGGGGTTCCGGTGCTCCGGCCGTCGTTATCCCCCTCCTCCCCCCAAAACAGCGGAACGTGTGCCCCGGCGGTCTACCCCCTAGATTTCTCCGCGCGAGGGTGCACCAATGTAACTTTTCATTCTTTTAGGTTTGTTTAGTACATATACACATGGAGAACCAAAGATTGGGACCCTTTGGCACATATACCCGCAGCTAGAGCCATTATCACACGATCGACTGTGTGCCTGATCTCTGGTTAGGGTTAGGTGTAGGGTTAGGGCTAGGGTTTAGGGGCTAGGGCTAGGGTTTAGGTTAAAGGGTAAGTATTTATGGTTAGGTATAGGTTTAGGGTTTAGGGTTAGGGTTAGGGTTTATGATGCATGGTTCTGCAGCTCCGGCGTCGTGGTTTAGGGATTTAGAGGGGTTTAGGGCTCGAAGCCTCCCGTTTAGGGTTTAGGGTTTAGGGGAGCTACTTTTGCACCATTACACCTTGCATCACACTTTGAAACATAGAATAGGTCCACATGCAAGGTTTGGTGGGGTTCCGGTGCTCCGGTCGTTATCCCCCTCCTCCCCCCAAAACAGGAACGTGTGCCCTGCGGTCTACCCCCTAGATTTCTCCGCGCGAGGGTGCACCAATGTAACTTTTCATTCTTTTAGGTTTGTTTAGTACATATACACATGGAGAACCAAAGATTGGGACCCTTTGGCACATATACCCGCAGCTAGAGCCATTATCACACGATCGACGGTGTGCCTGATCTACTGGTTAGGGTTAGGTGTAGGGTTAGGGCTAGGGTTTAGGGGCTAGGGCTAGGGTTTAGGTTAAAGGGTAAGTATTTATGGTTAGGTATAGGTTTAGGGTTTAGGGTTAGGGTTAGGGTTTATGATGCATGGTTCTGCAGCTCCGGCGTCGTGGTTTAGGGATTTAGAGGGGTTTAGGGCTCGAAGCCTCCCCAGTTTAGGGTTTAGGGTTTAGGGGAGCTACTTTTGCACCATTACACCTTGCATCACACTTTGACACATATCATAGGTCCACATGCAAGGTTTGGTGGGGTTCCGGTGCTCCGGCGGTCGTTATCCCCCTCCTCCCCCCCAAAACAGCGGAACGTGTGCCCCGGGTCTACCCCCCTAGATTTCTCCGCGAGGGTGCACCAATGTAACTTTTCATTCTTTTAGGTTTGTTTAGTACATATACACATGGAGAACCAAAGATTGGGACCCTTTGGCACATATACCCGCAGCTAGAGCCATTATCACACGATCGACGTGCCTGGTCTACTGGTTAGGGTTAGGTGTAGGGTTAGGGCTAGGGTTTAGGGGCTAGGGCTAGGGTTTAGGTTAAAGGGTAAGTATTTATGGTTAGGTATAGGTTTAGGGTTTAGGGTTAGGGTTAGGGTTTATGATGCATGGTTCTGCAGCTCCGGCGTCGTGGTTTAGGGATTTAGAGGGGTTTAGGGCTCGAAGCCTCCCCAGTTTAGGGTTTAGGGTTTAGGGGAGCTACTTTTGCACCATTACACCTTGCATCACACTTTGAAACATAGAATAGGTCCACATGCAAGGTTTGGTGGGGTTCCGGTGCTCCGGTCGTTATCCCCCTCCTCCCCCCAAAACAGGGAACGTGTGCCCCGGCGGGTCTACCCCTAGATTTCTCCGCGAGGGTGCACCAATGTAACTTTTCATTCTTTAGGTTTGTTTAGTACATATACACATGGAGAACCAAAGATTGGGACCCTTTGGCACATATACCCGCAGCTAGAGCCATTATCACACGATCGACGGTGTGCCTGGTCTATGGTTAGTAGGTAGGGTTAGGGCTAGGGTTTAGGGGCTAGGGCTAGGGTTTAGGTTAAAGGGTAAGTATTTATGGTTAGGTATAGGTTTAGGGTTTAGGGTTAGGGTTAGGGTTTATGATGCATGGTTCTGCAGCTCCGGCGTCGTGGTTTAGGGATTTAGAGGGGTTTAGGGCTCGAAGCCTCCCAGTTTAGGGTTTAGGGTTTAGGGGAGCTACTTTTGCACCATTACACCTTGCATCACACTTTGACACATATCATAGGTCCACATGCAAGGTTTGGTGGGGTTCCGGTGCTCCGGCGGTCGTTATCCCCCTCCTCCCCCAAAACAGCGGAACGTGTGCCCCGGCGGGTCTACCCCCTAGATTTCTCCGCGCGAGGGTGCACCAATGTAACTTTTCATTCTTTTAGGTTTGTTTAGTACATATACACATGGAGAACCAAAGATTGGGACCCTTTGGCACATATACCCGCAGCTAGAGCCATTATCACACGATCGACGTGCCCTGATCTACTGGTTAGGGTTAGGTGTAGGGTTAGGGCTAGGGGTTTAGGGGCTAGGCTAGGGTTTAGGTTAAAGGGTAAGTATTTATGGTTAGGTATAGGTTTAGGGTTTAGGGTTAGGGTTAGGGTTTATGATGCATGGTTCTGCAGCTCCGACGTCATGGTTTAGGGATTTAGAGGGTTTAGGGCTCGAAGCTCCCCGCTTTAGGGTTTAGGGTTTAGGGGAGCTACTTTTGCACCATTACACCTTGCATCACACTTTGACACATATCATAGGTCCACATGCAAGGTTTGGTGGGGTTCCGGTGCTCCGGTCGTTATCCCCCTCCTCCCCCAAAACAACGGAACGTGTGCCCCGGCGGGTCTACCCCTAGATTTCTCCGCGCGAGGGTGCACCAATGTAACTTTTCATTCTTTTAGGTTTGTTTAGTACATATACACATGGAGAACCAAAGATTGGGACCCTTTGGCACATATACCAGCAGCTAGAGCCATTATCACACGATCGACGGTGTGCCTGGTCTACTGGTTAGGGTTAGGTGTAGGGTTAGGGCTAGGGTTTAGGGGCTAGGACTAGGGTTTAGGTTAAAGGGTAAGTATTTATGGTTAGGTATAGGTTTAGGGTTTAGGGTTAGGGTTAGGGTTTATGATGCATGGTTCTGCAGCTCCGGCGTCGTGGTTTAGGGATTTAGAGGGGTTTAGGCTCGAAGCCTCCCCAGTTTAGGGTTTAGGGTTTAGGGGAGCTACTTTTGCACCATTACACCTTGCATCACACTTTGACACATATCATAGGTCCACATGCAAGGTTTGGTGGGGTTCCGGTGCTCGGCGGTCGTTATCCCCCTCCCTCCCCCAAAACAGAACGTGTGCCCCGGCGGGTCTACCCCCTAGATTTCTCCGCGCGAGGGTGCACCAATGTAACTTTTCATTCTTTTAGGTTTTTTAGTACATATACACATGGAGAACCAAAGATTGGGACCCTTTGGCACATATACCCGCAGCTAGAGCCATTATCACACGATCGACGGTGTGCCTGATCTACTGGTTAGGGTTAGGTGTAGGGTTAGGGCTAGGGTTTAGGGGCTAGGGCTAGGGTTTAGGTTAAAGGGTAAGTATTTATGGTTAGGTATAGGTTTAGGATTTAGGGTTAGGGTTAGGGTTTATGATGCATGGTTCTGCAGCTCCGGCGTCGTGGTTTAGGGATTTAGAGGGGTTTAGGGCTCGAAGCCTTTAGGGTTTAGGGTTTAGGGGAGCTACTTTTGCACCATTACACCTTGCATCACACTTTGACACATATCATAGGTCCACATGCAAGGTTTGGTGGGGTTCCGGTGCTCCGGCGGTCGTTATCCCCCTCCTCCCCCAAAACAGCGGAACGTGTGCCCGGCGGGTCTACCCCCTAGATTTCTCCGCGAGGGTGCACCAATGTAACTTTTCATTCTTTTAGGTTTGTTTAGTACATATACACATGGAGAACCAAAGATTGGGACCCTTTGGCACATATACCAGCAGCTAGAGCCATTATCACACGATCGACGGTGTGCCTGATCTACTGGTTAGGGTTAGGTGTAGGGTTAGGGCTAGGGTTTAGGGGCTAGGGCTAGGGTTTAGGTTAAAGGGTAAGTATTTATGGTTAGGTATAGGTTTAGGGTTTAGGGTTAGGGTTAGGGTTTATGATGCATGGTTCTGCAGCTCCGACGTCGTGGTTTAGGGATTTAGAGGGGTTTAGGGCTCGAAGCCTCCCCAGTTTAGGGTTTAGGGTTTAGGGGAGCTACTTTTGCACCATTACACCTTGCATCACACTTTGACACATATCATAGGTCCACATGCAAGGTTTGGTGGGGTTCCGGTGCTCCGGTGGTCGTTATCCCCCTCCTCCCCAAAACAGCGGACGTGTGCCCCGGCGGGTCTACCCCCCTAGATTTCTCCGCGCGAGGGTTCACCAATGTAACTTTTCATTCTTTTAGGTTTGTTTAGTACATATACACATGGAGAACCAAAGATTGGGACCCTTTGGCACATATACCAGCAGCTAGAGCCATTATCACACGATCGACGGTGTGCCTGATCTACTGGTTAGGGTTAGGTGTAGGGTTAGGGCTAGGGTTTAGGGGCTAGGGCTAGGGTTTAGGTTAAAGGGTAAGTATTTATGGTTAGGTATAGGTTTAGGGTTTAGGGTTAGGGTTTATGATGCATGGTTCTGCAGCTCCGGCGTCGTGGTTTAGGGATTTAGAGGGGTTTAGGGCTCGAAGCCTCCCCAGTTTAGGGTTTAGGGTTTAGGGGAGCTACTTTTGCACCATTACACCTTGCATCACACTTTGACACATATCATAGGTCCACATGCAAGGTTTGGTGGGGTTCCGGTGCTCCGGCGGTCGTTATCCCCCTCCTCCCCCCAAAACAGCGGAACGTGTGCCCCGGCGGGTCTACCCCCCTAGATTTCTCCGCGCGAGGGTGCACCAATGTAACTTTTCATTCTTTTAGGTTTGTTTAGTACATATACACATGGAGAACCAAGATTGGGACCCCTTGGCACATATACCCGCAGCTAGAGCCATTATCACACGATCGACGGTGTGCCTGATCTACTGGTTAGGGTTAGGTGTAGGGTTAGGGCTAGGGTTTAGGGGCTAGGGCTAGGGTTTAGGTTAAAGGGTAAGTATTTATGGTTAGGTATAGGTTTAGGGTTTAGGGTTAGGGTTAGGGTTTATGATGCATGGTTCTGCAGCTCCGACGTCGTGGTTTAGGGATTTAGAGGGGTTTAGGGCTCGAAGCCTCCCCAGTTTAGGGTTTAGGGTTTAGGGAGCTACTTTTGCACCATTACACCTTGCATCACACTTTGACACATATCATAGGTCCACATGCAAGGTTTGGTGGGGTTCCGGTGCTCCGGCGGTCGTTATCCCCTCCTCCCCCCAAAACAGCGGAACGTGTGCCCCGGCGGGTCTACCCCCTAGATTTCTCCGCGCGAGGGTTCACCAATGTAACTTTTCATTCTTTTAGGTTTGTTTAGTACATATACACATGGAGAACCAAAGATTGGGACCCTTGGCACATATACCAGCAGCTAGAGCCATTATCACACGATCGAGGTGTGCCTGATCTACTGGTTAGGGTTAGGTGTAGGGTTAGGGCTAGGGTTTAGGGGCTAGGGCTAGGGTTTAGGTTAAAGGGTAAGTATTTATGGTTAGGTATAGGTTTAGGGTTTAGGGTTAGGGTTTATGATGCATGGTTCTGCAGCTCCGGCGTCGTGGTTTAGGGATTTAGAGGGGTTTAGGGCTCGAAGCCTCCCCAGTTTAGGGTTTAGGGTTTAGGGGAGCTACTTTTGCACCATTACACCTTGCATCACACTTTGACACATATCATAGGTCCACATGCAAGGTTTGGTGGGGTTCCGGTGCTCCGGCGGTCGTTTCCCCCTCCTCCCCCAAAACAGCGGAACGTGTGCCCCGGCGGGTCTACCCCCCTAGATTTCTCCGCGCGAGGGTGCACCAATGTAACTTTTCATTCTTTTAGGTTTGTTTAGTACATATACACATGGAGAACCAAAGATTGGGACCCTTTGGCACATATACCCGCAGCTAGAGCCATTATCACACGATCGACGGTGTGCCTGATCTACTGGTTAGGGTTAGGTGTAGGGTTAGGGCTAGGGTTTAGGGGCTAGGGCTAGGGTTTAGGTTAAAGGGTAAGTATTTATGGTTAGGTATAGGTTTAGGGTTTAGGGTTAGGGTTAGGGTTTATGATGCATGGTTCTGCAGCTCCGGCGTCGTGGTTTAGGGATTTAGAGGGGTTTAGGGCTCGAAGCCTCCCCAGTTTAGGGTTTAGGGTTTAGGGGAGCTACTTTTGCACCATTACACCTTGCATCACACTTTGACACATATCATAGGTCCACATGCAAGGTTTGGTGGGGTTCCGGTGCTCCGGCGGTCGTTATCCCCCTCCTCCCCCAAAACAGCGGAACGTGTGCCCCGGCGGGTCTACCCCCCTAGATTTCTCCGCGCGAGGGTGCACCAATGTAACTTTTCATTCTTTTAGGTTTGTTTAGTACATATACACATGGAGAACCAAAGATTGGGACCCTTTGGCACATATACCAGCAGCTAGAGCCATTATCACACGATCGACGGTGTGCCTGATCTACTGGTTAGGGTTAGGTGTAGGGTTAGGGCTAGGGTTTAGGGGCTAGGGCTAGGGTTTAGGTTAAAGGGTAAGTATTTATGGTTAGGTATAGGTTTAGGGTTTAGGGTTAGGGTTTATGATGCATGGTTCTGCAGCTCCGGCGTCGTGGTTTAGGGATTTAGAGGGGTTTAGGGCTCGAAGCCTCCCGTTTAGGGTTTAGGGTTTAGGAGCTACTTTTGCACCATTACACCTTGCATCACACTTTGACACATATCATAGGTCCACATGCAAGGTTTGGTGGGGTTCCGGTGCTCCGGCGGTCGTTATCCCCTCCTCCCCCCAAAACAGCGGAACGTGTGCCCCGGCGGGTCTACCCCCTAGATTTCTCCGCGCGAGGGTGCACCAATGTAACTTTTCATTCTTTTAGGTTTGTTTAGTACATATACACATGGAGAACCAAAGATTTAGGTTAAAGGGTAAGTATTTATGGTTAGGTATAGGTTTAGGGTTTAGGGTTAGAGTTAGGGTTTATGATGCATGGTTAAGTATTAATGTGTTAGGATTTATGGTTAAGTATTAATGTGTTAGGATTTAGGGTTAGGGTTTAGGGTTAGGGTTATGATTTAGGGTTATATGATTTAGGGTTATATGATTTAGGGTTAGGGTTATGATTAATGTGGCTAGATCAATGGGTTAGGATTTAGGGTTAGGGTTAGGGTTATGGTTAATCACACATTTCTTGAAAAACATGAAACATATAGTATTAAATAATACACATTTTGAAAAACAAGTTTAATATAATTTACAAATAAAACTTAATGTTATTGATAATTTACAAATAAAATTCTTAGTGTTATAGAAGTGGTAAAAAAAAAAATTTTTGTCGCAGCGCACGGCAAAGGCAACTCGCGCACGGCAAAGCTGCCCCGACGGCAAAGGCTTGCCGCACGGCAAAGAAGGCCGCACGGCAAAGAATGAGGATAAGGCGCGGTCGGGACGTCCTGAGCCAGAAAACTTTCTCCCCATCCTCCACGCATCCCGACGCCGCCGCATCGACCTCCCCACACGCCGCCGCCGCCACCTCGACCACGCCGCCGCCGCCACCTCGACCACGCCGCCGCTGCCCGGCCCCACGACCACGCCGCCGCCACCTGCTGCTCCTCCCAGCGCCGCTGCCCGGCCCCACGACCACGCCGCCGCCACCTCCTGCTCCTCCCAGCCGCCGCTGCCCGGCCCACGACCACGCCGCCGCAGCCCCTTCCCCCGGCCACCTCCTGCATTCCTCCCCCACGCCGCCGCAGCCTTCGCGAACCAGTGCATTCCTCCCCCCTGCAATGTGCGGGGTTAGCGATCGGTTCCTGTAACTACTGTTGTTACTACAGCATAGTTAGGTGACTAGATTACCTATTCCAGGGTGCTGTTCTGAGTTGTGTGATGATGAGCAATTGCTTTATTTCAAATTTCAGTCGGATGCTAGAAACCATCTCAAACAGCCGTTTATTGAGGATATATTTGTCAAGTTAGTTAGGGTGAATAAGGCTATCCTGTGATTCAGTGCAGATACCAGATAACGAAATTACAAGAACCAGTGAATTGCTTAATACAGCAGATTCTTTGGTTCCGCATGTTTATTTTACTTACTGATTATTCAGTGCCAACGACTTTGTATCTTTGTTTGCTTATTCACATTTTTGCATTGCGAGAAATCCTGAACTTCAGCTACATGGTGCTAAACAAAACTAGCAGTTAGTTATTGAAACTTGTGTACTATGTTGCACAATGTTGGTATCAGTAATACTCTGTGCTCTTCTCTAGCTTCCATTTCTACAAGTATAAACATGATGTTTAGACCATCAGCTTATGCAAGAGTGAGAAACAGAATGCTCTTGGCCTCTTGCTCAACAACCACGGCGGGCGACAAGAAGCTCTCCGGCTCGCCGGACGTGCTCGCCGGATTTTAGTGTAGATGATTTTATTGTATAGATGATTTTATTTAGGGGATTTCATGTTCACTTGCATGACAATTTTATTTTCTCGCTATGCAGGTGAAGCTTTGAGGTGGACACGGGGGGCGGCGTCGTGGGGGTGTTTGACGGGGGGCGGCGTCCCAAATCTTCTTCGACGATTCTCTCACGCGTCTAGGGTATAAATCTCCGGCCCTCCCAGCTTTACATGTACCTAGGTTTTTTTTGTGTCTAGGTCACCAAGTCTGTCGCGATACCTAGGCGTCTCTTCCCGACCGTAAGGGTTACGCGGATAAATATGCATTAGTGGTCTCGCATATTATGAACCGTAACTCTTACGGCATTTATCGGGACAGCCGGCGGATGCGTAGTTGGGTACGTTCTCCGTGCTCTACCCCGATCCGAGACAGGATTTCGGTAGCGCCTCCCCGTTGTTCTCCGGATGCACACCCCTCTCGGCTTTTTGCCGAGACGTGTATCGGGAGAGCAGCGGGGAGGTGCTGCCGAAATTCTGTCTCGGATCGGGGTAGAGCTGGGAGAACGTACTCAATCTACGGATCCGGCGGCTGCTAGGAGCCCACCTAGTAGAGTTTCAGGTTGATGCACGCGTAAAATAAATAAATATATGATGCATTTATTTCGTATTTGATATATAAATGCTATGTTCGTCTGTTTTGTTGCTGATTAGAGGATGGATAATCGTGGCTGGATGTACGATGGCAGAATCAGTCAGTGGAACTATACTGATGAATGGGGAGAAAAGACCGAGCAGTTTGTGGATAGGGCGTTTGCCATCCCTAGCAGACCTATAAGTGTTTGGTGCCCTTGTAGTAAGTGCGCTAACCGAAAGGCACAGGACAAGGAAACTATGAGTATGCACCTGATCAAGTTTGGGTTCACACCGTCCTACAGGATTTGGACTTACCATGGAGAAAAGGCAAAGAAACGTGCTAGGAAGGAGGTGCGGCAGATTCAACCTAGGGGGAATATGACACTGGTTTTGATAGGTGCTTAGAAAACTTGGCTAATGGTAATGTGCCTGAAAGCTCTCATGTAGAGGTGGAGACACCTCAGGATGCGGAGACAAGTGAGGACCCGGAGGAAAACACAAAGGAGTATTATGAGGCTCTGTTTGCTTCGCAGAAACCCCTACATGAAAATACAGAGGTTACCCAACTAGATGCCATCGCTCGCCTTATGGCCTTGAAGTGCCATAGGAACTTGTGCAGAGATGGGTTCGATGAACTTCTGGTCATCGTAGGCAGCCTTCTGCCGAAAGGGCACCTCTTGCCGCAAAACTTCTACTATTCGACCAAATTGCTCAGTGACCTTAAGATGTCATCTCAGCAGATACACGCTTGTCCAAAGGGATGCATGCTATTCAGAGAGGAGCACGCTGACACAAATTATTGCATCAAATGCAATTCCTCTAGGTACTTTGAGGTAGACCGCAATGGTGATGGTCAGAAGAGGCAGACCACGGTTGCCAAGAATATCCTCCGCTATCTTCCAGTTCTACCGAGGATCCAGCGGCTCTTCATGACCGAGGATACTGCCCAGCAGATGAGGTGGGCCGTGGAAGGAAACAGATACACCGACAAGATGATACATCCGTCGGATGGTACTGCATGGAAGAACTTTGTGAAGAAATTTCCACTGAAAGCAGGTGACCCGAGGAGCGTAGCAGTTGCGATATCAACCGATGGGTTCAATCCATATGGTATGTCGGCTGCAGTATACAGTTGTTGGCCAGTGTTTGTTATTCCCATGAACCTCCCCCCTGGCGTCTGCATGAGATCAGAGAACATGTTTGTGTCGATGATAATCCCAGGGCCCAAATACCCGGGCAAGAACATGAATGTGTACCTGGAACCGCTGGTGGATGACTTGGTTCGTGGCTGGGAAGGTCGCGGGATCCGAACATATGACGCATCAAAGAAGGAGTACTTCGATATGTATGTGTGGTACCACACGTCCCTGCATGACCTGCCAGCACGTGCTTTGTTCTGCGGGTGGTGTACACATGGGAAGTGGCCTTGCCCACAGTGCAGGCAGGCCGTGACTTTCTTCTGGCTAAACAAGGGAGGCAAGTATTCATGCTTTGATGAAGCTCGACAGTTCCTTGAGCGGAGGCATGCATACAGGAGTGATGTAAAGAGTTTCAAGAAAGGCCGTGTTGTCCGTGGCCCGAAGCCAATTCCGAAGACCGGAACGGAAATCAAGGCCGAGTTAGATGCTCTTCAGCCTAGCCCTGATGGGAATGGTTTCTTAGGATATGGGGAGACACACCAATGGACTCACAAGCCGTGCTTATGGAAGCTCCCTTACTTTGAGTTTCTCGAGCTCCCGCATAACATTGATGTAATGCACACCGAGAAGAATATCAGTGAAGCCATTTGGAGCACGATTGTGGACACTGAGAAGACGAAGGATAACATAAAGGCTCGAATTGATCAAGAAATGTGGTGTGATAGGCCGGAGTTGAACATGCAGCCACCTAATGGTGCCAAAAAAACTTGGACTAAGCCACACGCTCCGTTCTGCCTCACAAAGGCCCAAAAAAGGGAGGTCTTCCAATGGATGAAGGACTCCTTGTTTTTCCCCGATGGGTTCGCAGCCAACTGGATGAGGGGCCTGAACATTGAAACGCTGCGAGTACAAGGACTGAAGAGTCATGACTACCACATATGGCTTGAGCGGATAATGCCGGTGATGATTCGAGGCTATGTCCCTGAGAAGACTTGGCGAGTGCTAGCGAGGTTGAGTTTTTTCTTCCGCCAGATTTGTGCTAGGGAGTTAGACACTAAAGTGATTGAGAAGCTGGATGAAGAGGCACCCGTGTTGCTTTGCGATCTGGAGAAGATCTTTCCTCCAGGGTTTTTTAATCCGATGCAACACATGATCCTGCACCTCGCGGAGGAGTGCTTAAAGGGGGGCCCGAATTGGGGCCGTTGGCAGTTTGGTCCCGAGAGAGAAACACAAAAGCTTCGTCAAATGACTGGCAATAAATGCAAGATCGAAGCATCCATAGCCGAGGCAGTCCTGAACGTGGAGGTGGCAAACTTCACCACTAAGCACTATGATCCCAACATTCCCACAAAGCACAACCCGGTCCTCCGTTACAATGCCGCCAACAATGAAGAAGTACCCAAGCTTAGCATCTTCGTGGGGCTTGGTGGCAAGTCAAGTGGCTCGAAGCCGTACAGAACGGACCTACATGAGCGGACCTTGATCCACTCGTATGTCTTAAACACCATGGTCGAAGTGAAGCCGTACATCGAGTAAGTGCGAACCATTTAATTATTCGCAAACATTCACTCGTATGTTCGTGGCTAACTCTTCCTCTTTTCATCGGTATAGGAAATTCAAGGCTATACATTGGAAGAATACCCACAGGGAGCCTACCCCGGAAGAATCCAAGCAAATTTTCGATAAGGGAGGCGGTTTCGGTTTCAGTAGCTGGTTTTGTAATTTGGTACTATTCTATCCAAATTAGCTAGCACTTCCGACATTTATCGGTCATTTCTCGTTCTAAACTTCTTGTGCTAAACTTGTAGGCAAGAGCTGACAAAGAGATGAAGTCAGAGCTAAGAAAAATTGCTAGGGGCTTTGACCATTCCGTAGAAGCGTTCAACTCCTATGACGTGAACGGGTATCGCTTCCAGACCCATCAATACACAACAAGCCGGCCCAACGCGAAGACAATAAATAGTGGGGTGGTATGTCAAGGTGATGATGGGCTCCATTACTATGGAAGAGTCGAGGGTATATACGAGCTGAATTACGGGTTTCACAAAGGGCTAAATCCCGTCGTCTTCAAATGTCATTGGTTTGACCCACGTCGGGTGAGACGGGATCCTGAAATTGGGTTGGTCGAAGTTGAAAGGAACTCCGTTTATAAGGGAGAGGATGTGTACATCTTGGCAACCCAGGCCTTTCAAGTATTCTATCTCCCGTACGCGTGCAGAAACCCGACAAAACGTCTACATGGATGGGATGTTGTGATGACGGTGCCTTCACGCAATAGGCCGCCCCCGCCAAACAAGGACGATTACCGCCGCGTAGACCCCGCAGCAAGGAGTGTCGAGTTTTATCAGGAAGAAGGGCTCCCCGGCCATTTCACAATCGGCTTGCCGACTATCGATGACATGGTCGTAGACGATGAACAAGAAGACGCGGGCATGGATGGAGACAATGCAGAAGATGAAGCTGAGGATGTCTGTGCCCCGGAAGACCTGAGTTTGCTCGAGGCGTTCAAAGCAGGGATTGACCTCGATGCAGATGGACCACCTCCAGGTTTCATTGATGATTATTGGTTCGCCGAGCCTGATGACGATGAGGAGACACGCGGTCCAATCACGGATGGCGACACAGGCTACTGATCTATGTAGTAGTAATTGTGAGGCTAGCCTATTTGTAATAACTCCGTGTAATAGAGATTGTCTAGCTAGGTTATTTGTAAGAACTCCGTGCTATGTTTGAGAGAACTCTATGGTAGCTATTTGTTGCTTCCACTAATTAATGTTCATCCTTTTGCATTATTTGTTGCTTTCATTAATGTTCATCTACTTATATTTCTGTTGCTTTCACTAATATTTATCTCTTTACAATATTGCGTACTAATAAACCACTCTCTTCATTTGTGTTTGCAGGTGATTGAAGCATGCCGCCAAAAAAAGGGGTGGCGGTCTTAAAAAGAAGCTCAAGGACTTGGTAGGTGTAGGGACTTCGAGGCGGGGCCGAGCTACTACCCCCCTCCTAGCCCCCCTCCTGTCGCTCCCACAGGGCGGCCGCGTAGGAAGAATGCGACGCGGGTACTCACTCCTAGTCCTAGCCCCCCTCCCGCAGCCGATGATGATGACGAGGAGGAGGACCAGGAGCACCACGGGGGTGGGGAGGACCAGGAGGAGGAGGTGGGTGGGGAGGACCAGGAGGAGGAGGGGGGTGGGGAGGACCAGGAGGAGGAGGGGGACGAGGAGGACCTCTCGGAGGATGAGGGGTTGGGGAACTTAGTGTTCGATCCTGATCCAAGCCTAGAGTGGTGTGAGCCGGAGGATTACCAGTACGTTCCAGCTTTGGAGAGGCTGAGGCCACGTGATAGGAAGCCATATCGGCGTGGGATAACACAGCTCCCCTCGCTGAAGAGCTGGCGCTACAGGCACGTTGTTCTTGTGCCCTATGGAAGGAGGTACATGTTATTTTTTGGCATTTCGTTATCGCAATTTTGTCATTATCAAAATTATTATCACATACATATTGATGTTGTCGTTTCATGGTGCAGCTCGTTCCAGTTTGAAGACCCGACGCAGAGACCGCCACGTGGGTACTCGAACATCCTTGGGGGCCTACTTAGATGGTATTTCCCTGGGATAGTCAATTTCCCTACTGGTGGCTGCGACGTAGCTTGGAGGTGGGCGCACTACAGCCTCGCGGAAGATCCTCTTGGCCGCGGCACCGCGGCGGATATGGTTGTTGCCAAATTCTGGGTACGTGACTTTTGACTTCTTACCATTCATACACTCTCCTTGGTTCACAATAATTGCACTAATGCCCCTTGTTTTACCTATGTGCATGGTTGCAGAAATACTTCAAGAG
The DNA here is from genome assembly GCA_030979885.1 of Lolium multiflorum. NCBI lineage: Eukaryota > Viridiplantae > Streptophyta > Magnoliopsida > Poales > Poaceae > Lolium > Lolium multiflorum. The sequence goes on from CM061750.1 coordinate 24,798,010, forward strand.
GGCCGAGGGCAAGGAGAATGCGTGCGATGATGTCCTACACCAGCTTGCAAGGAAGAGGGTGACTGGCATGCACTACGAGGCACGTATTCAATGCGTCCGCGACTGGCACGCCGACCGCTTCGTCCACATGAGTAAGGAGGACGCTCGCGACACGCTCATGCAGCCGTGGCAGTACTTGCAGGTATTTGCATTTATGTGTTATTGATTTCTTTATCGCCATGTAGTTTATTTTACCATAATGGGTTTATCTTGTGCATGTAGAACCCTCCTCAGTACGTCGGCAACGACGATAGGTGCTTTCGTGCGATGGTCATGTGGTGGACATGCCCCCAGTACCTCAAGAAGCACGAGGAGGGCAAGGCGAAGCGGGCAGAGATGCGAGGTGGATCGCATATCCAAGGCAGCATCCCCATCTCTCTTCACCTGCAGAAGGAGGTGAGCAAATTAATGGTTCCTTCATTCTTTGAATTCATGTTATATATTTGTTAACTCCGCAAGGGTGTGTCACTTCACTCAATTACATGTTCTCTTTTGCAGGAAGTCAGGACAGGAGCGAAGCCTAACGTCTTTGCCGTGCTAAAGAAGATGAAGCAAAGGAAGACGCCTGATCCTGAGACGGGGTCCGTGTGGGTTAACCCGCAATCCGAGACCCAGTGCACGTCGTATGTCTCCAAGTTCAAGCAGAAGTACGGCGAGGAGGCCAATCCAGAGGCCGAGGACTTTGACCCTGAGGTCGCGGTGCTTGCGGGAGAAGGCTTGAAGCATGGCCGCCTATGGTTTGGTGACGGGTGCGTCGACCCAGCGAGGGTTCCCTCTCTCCGCCAGATCCGTCGTGGTCGTAAGAGCGGCCAGCCTGAGGTAGAGCCCCGGCCACGGGCTTCGGATCTAGCTGTCGAGCGGTTACGGGTATGTTCTTCCTCGGGTCTCTACATTTCCTTTACATGCTTTCCATTGAAATGTTAATGACATCGCGGCAACACAACGTAGGAGGAGATGGCAGCGAAGGAGCAGGCGGCCCAGGAGCAAAGGGCGCAGATGGAGCAGCAGATTCTGCAGTACCAGCAGCAGCAGACACAGATGATGCAGCAGATGCAACAGCAGCAGCAGATGATGCAGCAGCAGCAGGCACAGATGAGCTGGCTGATGAGCCAGACGGCTCTGTCTTCTCCACCGGGGAGTCTTCCTCCTCCACCTTACTCCATGCCGTGGATGCCGCCACCGCCCACTCAGACCCCGGGGACACCTATCACCGTCAACAACATGAACATCATCCGGAGCATGAACCTCGGTGAGTCCTCTTGTGCCCAACCCGCTACTTGTACTTGTTCAAGTGTTCAATATGCAAATGCAAATGCAAATGTTCATTCCATCAACCTTATAGATAATTATTCACAAGGCAATGACAATGAGGCCGGCGGAAGCGGAGGAGGACAATAAGGTTGATGGCATGGTCTTGATGGATTTGTGGACATTACACTTGTTATGGATTGTACTTGTACTTGATGTGTGTTGATGTATTTGTGGACATTGCACTTGTACTTGATGTATTTGTGGACATTGCACTTGTTATGCATAAACTATGTGTGCTCGATGTATTTGTGGTGTTGTTCATGTGTTTGGTGATGCTATGGTGAATATATATGTTGTATATGTTATATATATGTGAAATGCAATTTTGAAATGCAGGGATTAAAGAAAAACAGAAAAAAATGAAAAAACCAGGGGCCTTTGCCGTGTGTATGCACACGGCAAAGGACATTTGGTCACTTTGCCGTGTGCATACACACGGCAAAGGCGCCACGTGGCGCAAGCCTGTAGACCTGGTATGCTGTGGGCGTGCCTGGAGGGAGTTTTGCCGTGCGTGCTGGGGCGTGGCCGCACGGCAAAGTGTGGCCACGGCAAATTGTTGCCGCACGGCAAAGGGTGGCGCACGGCAAAGGATCTGCCGCACGGCAAAGAAAAGCGCACGGCAAAGAAGCGACGCACGGCAAACGAGGTCGCACGGCAAAGCGGCTGCCGCACGGCAAACGCCGCGCGACGGAAAAGCCTTGCCGGGCATGTTGGTCAGGCGCACGGTGTTGTTCTTTGCCGGGGACAATGCCGCGTGCAGACGTTGCCGTCGCCGACGCAGCAAAGCCTTTGCCGTGCAAAATAGGCTCTTTGCCGTGCGATCGGTCGCACGGCAACGCCTGTTTCTCCCGTAGTGATACCTACTCCTAATTGCGGATCGGTGAAGGGGATATCCTCCGGCTCATCGGAGCCTCTTCTGAAGATTGTATTCCAACCTCAAACGTGCCGATGTATGCCGTAACATGACCATGCACAAAGGCGGAAACGTGCAACCAGGGCAGGCGCACCATGACCTTCAGACTGGCCTGCACGGCATCACTTAGCACCGCACACGTCACGTACAAGGAGCCCATGTTTGTTGTGATGGTTATAGTGTCGGGCTTGTCGTGCATGCTCAAATAGTCATCAGGCGAATCATAGCATGCTACGTACTACTCGTCCGTCCCAGTGATGGAGGCAAACATGCTGAACCGCAAAATGCCGATGGAACGACCTGGTCCAGTGAGCAGCAGCTTACTCTGCATTCATTTATATATGTGTGTGTGAGTGAGCGCTACCACATCAATTAAATCGCAATCTAGCTAGCAGTCTGCTAAGTGAGAGCAAATGAGCAATCATATAAGTATATATATATATACCTTGAATTCGAGTCGGCGTGTGTTGTTAACCATTCTTTCTTTTGCGAGTAAAAATCTGCATCTGAATCCAAACCCAACGTCTGTAGAGATAGTTGGAAGTACTCCCGTCGAAGATAGTAATGGTGCCCCTGAAGGGGAAGTCGGAATATGCAGCAAATACCTCCACGAGGAGTTGGCCTAAGTGTGGAACGCTGGCGCATTGTGGCGGCAACTGATGGAGACAGGAGCAAAGGTGCCGAGGAAGGTGATGCCAAGGAGGAATGCGGTGGCGTATTGTGGCGGCCAACTGACGGAGACACGAGCAGAGGTGCCGAGGAAGGTGGTGCCAAGGAGGAACGCGGCGGCGCATTGTGGCGGCCAACTGACACAGACAGGAGCAGAGGTGCCGAGGAGGAACGGGCGAGGTCAATGAGACCCAGTGGTGGAGCAGTGAAGTGGCGAGGAAGGACATTGACAGTAGTAGCAGCAGGCCACCGGGAAAGGACGAACTGAATCATCAGTCGCAGCGCCAAGGAGCAGACGAGGTCAGACAGCAGCTTCGAAGATGGAAACGTGTTTTTCTCGAGCTCGGCCTGTTTCAGAATCAAACAATCAATGAGCTTTCGTGTTAGCAATAATAATGGTATCACAAGAAAAAACAATCAATTTCAAAGCATACATAGTAGGTCGAAGAAGGGGCTTCATCCCCATCACGGATGCGGCCGACTATCTCTCTGTCCCTGCTTCTGATTCTGAAGCCCCGGATGAAGAAGACCTTGCTGCTCCTGTGCGGCCGGACACCGTCGCCGTCTACATGCCCTTCGTCAACATGCGCCACTTCGACAACCTTGCATACGCCTTCGTCAACCCTCCCATGGAGTGCTCTGATAGCTTCATCTCTCAAGCCGCTGATCTTGGGTGCGGCCCGGACCGCGTCTCTTTGTTCCCCTCTTCTGAAGGTGCTCGCCTTGCTATTTTCTCCACGCCTCCCGACCGTGAAAATGCTGTCAACAACGGCCCTTTCATTGGCGTTGAGGCCTCCGTCTTCTTCCGGCGCCATGGCGAAACCGATAATCGCTTCCTCTTTGAGCACGAATCCATGGCTGCTCTCTCTTGCAATCGTTATCCCATGGAACATTGGCGCCGCCACCACATTTCCCACTCCTCTGGACCCTTTGCTAATCCACACGCCATCGACCCTATCTGCCTCGCCGGAGTCGATTTTGAGGCTGTTCTTGTCACTGTCAAGGCAGAATCGATCTCGGACATCCCCTTCACCCTTGCAGTCAAAAACCACTGCAGCACTGGCTCCTTCTCTGATGTTACCATTGTGGGCTTTGAAGATCTTGCGCCTGGCTTCGAAGGATCCTCTGGGCCAGACCTAGACCCCATCCCCGAGGCCTTCTCCTCTGGTGAAGAAGATGAAGACTTCATCCAGCTTGAAGGCGGCACGGGCTACGCCGAGTCCATGGAAATCTTGGGCATCCCTCCGCCTTTGGTGCCCCATGGTCAGCCCAGCAGTGCGGCTCCTGCTGCGCTGATCGTCGTCGACGCCCTCGCCAACGCCCCTCCTCTGCCCATTGTCTCCGGCAGCCCGATTCTCTCCAAGCCAGCTCGCGTCGAGGTCAAGCTCCAGCTTGGCTTCTTCGACGTCCTCGTGGTGGGCACCGATGGCGCGCGGCTCTCCTTCCGGCTGCCTCTCCGCCGTGCCTCCTCTGACCCGGGCTGCAAAGTCCTCCTTGTCGCCAACTTCGCCACCGCGTCCGCAGGGCTGATTGACTCCATCGCCTTGGTGGTCCCACTGCGCCGGCCTACCCTCTCCGTTCGGGTCCTGGCACGCGGCGCTGCGCCGGCCCAAAGCCTGGAGGTGCCTTTGGCGATCGCTGAAGCTCTCGTCCTCGGGCGCAATCTTGAGCTTGCGGCGGAGGAAGGGAGCCCTGAATCCACCCCGGCACCAACCTCTCTGAGCCCCCCTGCTGCTGCCTCACCGACCATCTCCTCCCTCGTCATGGAGCTCTCGCCGGTGCGCGCCACTCGCTGGACTGAACCGCCTTCGTCTGCTGTTCGGCCCGCTCGTCGTTGCTCTCGGCTTGCTGGTGACAAAGCCTATGTCTCCATTGTTGACAAGGCTGTCCAGCGGAAGAAAGCGCTCAATGCCCCCGTGGTTCATCCCTGCATATTTCAAGAAGACCCAAGCGTCTAAGCTTGGGGATGCCCAAGGCATCCCCTTCTTCATCAACAATTTATCAGGTTTGTTCTCTTGAAACTATATTTTTATTCGGTCACATCTTATGTTCTTTACTTGGAGCGTCTGTTTGTTTTTGTTTTGTTTGAATAAATTCATGCTTGTGTGGAGAGAGACACGCTCCGCTGTTGCATATGAACACATCTGTTCTTAGCTTTACTTTTAATGTTCATGGCGAAGGTTGAAACTGCTTCGCTGATTGTTATATGGTTGGAAATAGGAAATGCTTCATGTGGTAATTGGTATAATGTCTTGAATAATTTGATACTTGGCAATTGTTGTGCTCATATAGATCATGTTTAAGCTCTTGCATCATGTACTTTGCACCTATTAATGAAGAACTACATAGAGCTTGTTAAAATTTGGTTTGCATGATTGGTCTCTCTAAGTCTAGATATTTTCTGTTAAGGTGTTTGAACAGCAAGGAAGACGATGTAAAGTCTTATAATGCTTACAATATGTTCATATGTGAGTCTTGCTGCACCGCTTTATACTTGAGTTTGCTTCAAACAACCTTGCTAGCCTAGCCTTGTATTGAGAGGAATTCTTCTCGTCCAAATCCTTGAGCCAAAAACTATGCCATTTGTGTCCACCATACCTACCTACTACATGGTATTTCTCTGCCATTCCAAGCAAATACTTCATGTGCTACCTTTAAATAATTCAAAAGTTATTATCTCTTATTTGTGTCAATGTTTTATAGCTCATGAGGAAGTATGTGGTGTTTTATCTTCCGAATCTTGTCATTTACTTCAAGACTTTCACCAATGGACTAGTGGCATATCCGCTTATCCAATAATTTTGCAAAAGAGCTGGCAATGGGGTGCCCAGCCCCAATTAATTAACTTGCATTAATAATTCTCTTCACATGCTTTGCCCTGATCTATCAGAAGCAACTTAATTTTGCAAATAAGACACTCCTCCATGGTATGTGAATTTGGAAGGCACCCGAGGATTCGGTTAGCCATGGCTTGAGAAAGCAAAGGTTGGGAGAGTGTCATCTAAAAAAAATAAAAATATAAACTAAACTAAAATACATGTAAACAAAAGAGAAGAGGGATGATCTACCTTGCTGGTAGAGATAATCTTTCATGGGAGCCGCTTGAAAGTCTGGTTGATAGTAGTTAGAGTACCCATTACCATTCGTTGACAACAACAAACACCTCTCAAAACTTTACTTTTATGCTCTCTATATGATTTCAAAACTTAAAAAGCTCTAGCACATGATTTAATCCCTGCTTCCCTCTGCGAAGGGCCATTCTTCTACTTTAATGTTGAGTCAGTTTACCCACTTTCTTTCTATCTTAGAAGCAAACACTTGTGTCAACTGTGTGCATTGATTCTTACATGTTTACCTATTGCACTTGTTATATTGCTTTATGTTGACAACTATCCATGAGATATACATGTTACAAGTTGAAAGCAATTGCTGAAACTTAATCATCCTTTGTGTTGCTTCAATACCTTCTACTAAGAATTTATTGCTTATGAGTAACTCTTATGCCAGTCTTATTGATGCTTGTCTTGAAAGTACTATTCATGAAAAGTCTTTGCTATATGTTTCAGTTGTTTAGTCATTGTCTTTACTATTGCTTCGAATCGCTGCATTCATCTCATATGCTTTACAATAATGTTGATTAAGATTATGTTGGTAGCATGTCACTTAAGAAATTATCATTGTTATCGTTTACCTACTCGAGGGCGAGTATGACTTGGATGCTTGATACGTCTCAAACGTATCTATAAGTTCTTATGTTCCATGCTAGTTTTATGACATTACCTACATGTTTTGTTCACACTTTATATCGTTTTGATGCGCTTTTCCGAACTAACCTATTGACGAGATGCCGAAGGGCCGTTGCTGTCTGCTTGGTTTCAGAAATCCTAGTAAGGAAATATTCTCTTAATCGCAAAAATCAACGCCCATTTAGAATTCCACGAAGCTTCCGAACACCCGAGCCGCCGAGGGGAGCCTCCGGGGGCCACTGTGGCCGGCGCGGCCTGTGCCCCGGCCGCGCCGCCTCATTGTGTGGTGGCCCGTACCCCTTCCGACTCCGCCTCTTCACCTATTTAAAGCTCCCTGACCTAAATCTTCGATACGCCACGTACGAGAAAAGTTCGAGTCGCCGCCATCGCGAAGCCAAGATTCGGGGACAGGAGCTCTGTTCCCAGCCGCCGGACGGGAAGTCCCCGAAGGTTTCTCCAACGACACCACCGCCATCTTCATCAACGCTGTTGTCTCCCATGAGGAGGTAGTTCTCCATCGAGGCTAAGGGCTGTACCGGTAGCTATGTGGTTAATCTCTCCTATGTACTTCAATACAATGATCTCATGAGCTGCCTTACATGATTGAGATTCATATGAGCTTTGTATCACTATTAGTCTATGTGCTACTCTTGTGATGTTATTAAAGTAGTCTATTCCTCCTTCACGGTGTAATGGTGACAGTGTGTGCATCGTGTAGTACTTGGCGTAGGTTATGATCATAATCTCTTGTAGGTTATGGAGTTAATTATTACTATGATAGTATTGATGTGGTTTATTCCCCTTCATAGTGTAAAGGTGACAGGTGTATGCTATGTTAGTACTCGGTTTAAATTGCAAAGATCTATTATGCTCTAAGGTTACTTAAATATGAATGCCGAATGTTGTGGAGCTTGTTAACTCCGGCATTGAGGTGCTCTTGTAGCCCTACACAACGAATGGTGTTCATTATCAAACAAGAGTATATGTAGCACAAAGGAAGAGAACTTATTTATTTATGTGATCAATGTTGAGAGTGTCCACTAGTGAAAGTATGATCCCTAGGCATTGTTTCCAAATACTGCAATCATCGCTTGTTTACTGTTTTACTGCATCTTTACTTCCTGCAATATTACTACCATCAACTGCACGCCAGCAAGCACTTTTCTCGTGCCGTTGTACTGCTCATATTCATTCATACCACTTGTATTTCACTATCTCTTCGCCGAACTAGTGCACCTATACATCTCACAAGTGTATTAGGTGTGTTGGGGACACAAGAGACTTCTTGTATCGTGATTGCAGGTTGCTTGAGAGGGATATCTTTGACCTCTTCCTGAGTTCGATAAACCTTGGGTGATCCACTTAAGGGAAACTTGCAGCTATTCTACAAACCTCTGCTCTTGGAGGCCCAACACTGTCTACAAGAATAGAAGCACCCGTAGACATCACCTCCGCTGCCCCGTCCTCCAGTATGCTGATGACACCCTCATCATCATTCGTGCTATCCCTGGCCATGTCACCAATCTTAAAAAGGTGCTCGATGACTTCTCTGCTGCTACCGGCCTAGCCATCAACTTCCACAAAAGCACTTTTGTTCCCATCAAAATGTATACCCACGTTGCCACTTCCATGGCTGTCACCTTTGGGTGCGAGGTATCCTCCTTCCCTCAAACCTATCTTGGCCTCTCGCTCTCCCCATACAAGCTGCGCTTCGGCGATTTCGCCCCCATTATGACAAAAAGTGACATGCGCCTCTCTGGTTAGCGTGGCCGTTGCCTCCCTATTGGAGGCCGCTTGATCCTTGTCAACTCGGTCCTCACCTCCATGCTCTCACATGCCATGACCGCTGGGCTCCTTCCCGTTGGGGTTATTGAGGCCATTGACAAAAGGCGACGTGCTTTCCTCTGGACCGGCGAAGAAACCTGCCATGGCGGCCAATGCAAAGTCGCTTGGGAGGATGTTTGTGTCCCAAAAGCCCTTGGGGGGCTCGGGGTCCTCTCCCTCCCAGCCCAAAACTCGGCCCTCATGTCCAAATTCCTCACCAAGCTTCACTCTGACACTTCGCCCCCCTGGGCTTCCTGGTTCCGTCGTATGTATGGCTGGAACAGCTCTCGAGACTTGGGGGATCGTCACCACCTTGACACCCCCATTTGGAAGGACATCGTGGCTAGGCTCTCCTTCTTCCGCTCCATTTCTAAAGTTTCTCTTGGCAACGGCTCCTCCACGGCCTTCTGGCTTGACCGGTGGCTGGGCGATCAAACCCTTCAGGAGCGCTTTCCAAACCTTTTTCTCTCACTCCACCCGCCCCAACATCAAGATTGAGGCCACCCTCTCTCTCGGGCTTCGCAGCTATCTTGGACCGCGCCTCACTGCTGCCGCAGAAGATGACTTTCGAGTCTTGGCTATCGAGCTAAACCTGGTGGATCTCCGCCTCGATGTTTCGGACCTACGGGACACTCACCTCTCTAACAAAAAACTCTCAAACAAGTGTTTCTATGTCAACTCTTTCAGACATTTGCAGACAGATGACGTCGCGCCAATGGTTTGGAGGAGTGCGGCCCCCTTGAAGTGCAAGATCTTCTGTTGGCTTGCCCGGAAAAGGCGTCTACCCACGAACGAACGACGGTTCAGGCACCACCTCTCCACCTCGGCGGCCTGCCTCTCCTGTCCCCTCGATGAAGACACTGACCACCTGCTGCTCTTCTGCCCCCAAGCGACAGAAGTCTGGGGGCACTTCCACCGCGGCTTCGACCCCGGCATACTCCGGATTCTCTGACTTCTGCCTACAACGCAACTGCGCCTATGAAGAGGCCACCATCAACACGGCCATTGCCTGGAACATCTGGAAACGCAGAAACGCCTTAACATTCAATGGCGTCACTGAGCACCTGCCTTTTGTTTCCCGCAGATGTATTGAGGATATTAGACTATGGGCTTATAGATGTACCACCCCCTCCTCCACCTCCTTCCTTAATTCCTGGTGTAATGGTTATGACCCTCCCTGAGCCCCCTCTCTACTATTTTCTGCTCCTCTGCTCCCTCTCAAGTGTTGTAAAGAAACCATGTATGCTCCTTTTATTGGTATAAAGTTGTTCAGGCTGGCGTAAGCCCGCCGTAGTCCAGGTCAAAAAAAAAAACTAACACATGCTTAATTGGACCATAGAATACAGAGCTACAAGAAGATATGGATGTCTTACCAGCAGATCGCGCAAACAACCACATTGACATGATCTTTCCGTCGGCGGTGGTGGCTCCTCTGACATGTTGTAGCTCACACGGAAGCGGCGGCAGGCAAACCGTAGACTAGATGATGCTGGTTGCTGGGGCTGGCCACCTTTATTTCGGAAATCCGCAAGGTGAGTTAGGGCCGGAACCGGGAACCCCACTAAAACCCTCCACCGATCTGATCAGAAGTCGATTTAGGCGGCGCTAAAAGACGGCTCCGGGAGGACGGAGGAGAGAGATTGGAGGATATGTCGGGAGGGAGCATGGTAAAATGTGTAAAAACGTTTTTTAAATGCTCCTGATTTTTAAAATGCATTTAATCCTATTTTAAAATGTTAAAAAGATATGGCAAAAAAATCGCGAGTACATCTTACATCTTGATGATCTATGCCCAAAGTCATTTCACGGAAAACTGATATCTTTGGTGTCATATGTAAAAAAAGAACAAAATTTGGTGCTAAGAAAAGACTCTTCGTGAGACATTTCTTTTTCTTTGTTATGCAGGACACAAAATAAGTTGATTATCCACAAAACTTGGCGTTTGCACATAGAATGTTGATATGTGTGCGCCAATTTTTTGTTCAGATTTTTTTAGCACTTTAAACTATTTTTACGGTAGCAGGAGCATATGCACATATGATCAAATGTGCATTTCCATAAGATAGAGCTATTCCTGAGCTAATAGTCATATCTGGATACTACACCTCAAATTTTAATAACTTTTCTCGCTATGACATTATTTATGAAATAAACATCGAAAATTCAATTCGGCTTCCAGGTGCGTATGCTCTCTCTACCAACAAATTATTTCGAGTTGACGAAAAAATTTGACAAAAAATTCTACATATACATCTCTATAATATATGTGTGTTTGTCAAGTTTCACGAAAAAACAATATTTTTTGTGACCTATGTAAAAAAGAAAACAATTATCTTGTAAAAAGCATTATTTTTAGCAGTGAGTTTTGTCTTTTTTACACACGTCACATGACAAGTTCATTTTTTATGAAACAACTTTGTGAGCGCATAACACGCGAAGATGTATGTGCGAATTTTTTGTTTAATTTTTTTAAAAATCAAAATATGTATAAGATGTATTTCAAAACAGAGGGAGCATATACTCCCATGTTCCAAAACACCACTCCCAACATCAGAAATTCAATTCGTCTTTCAGGTGCGTATGCTATATTGCTCTAAAACCTTATAAGGAAATTGCATTATTTTTCCATTCTAATGGCAAGGCCTCGCGCTTTACTCCTTAAGAAGAGAATTGTTTTTTGTTTGTCAAAAGAACAACTTGTTTTCGGTTTACCTTGGTGATGGCGATGATTTTCAATATGCCGGTTTCTCTTTTAAATCCAAACATAACATCATTAATACTGATAATTCTTAATAGGTAATTTATGTTATGTTTTTGCCATGTGAGATGTTGATGTTAGACTTCTAGAAAATTAGAGAATTACTTTTGTATATGTGGTTATGTATGTGGTGGTGGCGATTGCGACTCTCTCTCTCCCCTATTTTGCAGCGTGTGGAGGTTGAATTATATAGGGGTCCCTTCATGAAAGTTGCTACGGCTAAGTTAGCCGAGACGGTGGCACTCGCTATGTGCGGCCATAGGGGGGCTCTGCCCGTATCACTGCTTGTTAAACTTCCTGTTGGTCTTTTTCGCGAGGCCTTTGACTTGCACTACTAGAAAAATGCTTATAGCCACACAGGTGTCCCGAGCTACCGTCGGCGCGTGATGCGTGCAGTTAACACACGTCCGTTGGGAACCCCAAGAGGAAGGTGTGATGCGTACAGTAGCAAGTTTTCCCTCAGTAAGAAACCAAGGTTATCGAACCAGTAGGAGTCAAGGAACATGTGAAGGTTGTTGGTGACGGAGTGTAGTGCAGCGCAACACCAGGGATTCCGGCGCCAACGTGGAACCTGCACAACACAATCAAAGTACTTTGCCCTAACGTAACAATGAGGTTGTCAATCTCACCGGCTTGCGTAAACAAAGGATTAACCGTATAGTGTGGAAGATGATGTTTGCTTGCGAAGAACAGTAAAGAACAAGTATTGCAGATTGTATTCATATGTAAAGAATGGACCGGGGTCCACAGTTCACTAGTGGTGTCTCTCCCATAAGATAAATAGCATGTTGGGTGAACAAATTACAGTTGGGCAATTGACAAATAAAGAAGGCATAACAATGCACATACATATATCACGATGAGTACTATGAGATTTAATCAGGGCATTACGACAAAGTACATAGACCGCTATCCAGCATGCATCTATGCCTAAAAAGTCCACTTTCAGGTTATCATCCGAACTCATTCCAGTATTAAGTTGCAAACAAAGACAATTGCATTAATAGCGAATGTAATCAACACAAATATCCTTAGACAAAGCATTGATGTTTTATCCCTAGTGGCAAAAGCACATCCACAACCTTAGAACTTTCTGTCACTGTCCCAGATTCAATGGAGGCATGAACCCACTATCGAGCATAAATACTCCCTCTTGGAGTTGCATCAACTTGGCTAGAGCCTCTACTAGCAACGGAGAGCATGCAAGAACATAAACAACATATATGATAGATTGATAATCAACATGACATAGTATTCCATATTCATCAGATCCCAACAAACACAACATGTAGCATTACAAATAGATGATCTTGATCATGATAGGCAGCTCACAAGATCTAACATGATAGCACAATGAGGAGAAGACAACCATCTAGCTGCTATGGACTCATAGTCCAGGGGTGAACTACTCACACATCGATCCGGATATCATGGCGATGAAGAGCCCTCCGGGAGATGATTCCCCTCTCCGGCAGGGTGAGGCGATCTCCTGAATCCCCGAGATGGGATTGGCGGCGGCCGCTTCTGGAAGGTTTTCCGTATCGTGGCTCTGCACGTGGGTTTGGGTAACGAAGGCTATAGGCGAAGGTCGTAGGTCGAGGGCTGACGAGGGCCCACCCCATAGGGCGGCGTGGGCCCCTTAGGTCCGCGCCCTATGGTGGCGGCTCGTGGCCCCACTTCGTATCCTCTCCGGCCTTCAGAAGCTTCGTGGAAAATAAGACCTCGGCGTTGATTTCCCAATTCCGAGAATATTTCCTTTGTAGGATTGCTGAAACCAAAAACAGCAGAAACAGAATCACTTCGGCCAACAATAGGTTAGTGCCGGAAATGCATAATAATGACATAAAGTGTGTATAAAACATGTGAGTATCATCATAAAAGTAGCATGGAACATAAGAAATTATGGATACGTTTGAGACGTATCAAGCATCCTCAAGCTTAGTTCCTACTCGATAACAAGGATAATTTCTGAAGTGACATGCTATCATAATCTTGATCAATACTATTGTAAAGCATATGAGATGAATGCATTCGAAGCAATGGTAAAGACAATGGTTAAACAACTAATCATATAGCAAAGACTTTTCATGAATAGTACTTTCAAGACAAGCATCAATAAGACTTGCATAACTTAACTCATAAGCAATAAATTCTTAGTAGAAAGCTTTGAAGCAACACAAAGGAAGATATAAGTTTCAGCGGTTGCTTTCAACTTCAACATGTTTATCTCATGGATAATTGTCAACATAAAGCAATATAACAAGTGCAATAGGTAGATATGTAAGAATCAATGCACAGTTGACACAAGTGTTTGCTTGTAAGATAGAAAGAAGTAGGTAAACCGACTCAACATAAAGTAGAAGAATGGCCCTTCGAGAGGGAAGCATGGATTACTATTTTTGTGCTAGAGCTTTGATTTTGAAAACATAGAAACAATTTTGTCAACGGTAGTAATAATTCATATGTGTTATGTATAAGACATCCTATAAGTTGCAAGCCTCATGCATAGAATACTAATAGTGCCCGCACCTTGTCCTAATTAGCTTGGATTAACACGGATTATCATTGCATAACATATGTTTCAACCAAGTGTCACAAAGGGGTACCTCTATGCCGCCTGTACAAAGGTCTAAGGAGAAAGTTCGCATTGGATTTCTCGCTTTTGATTATTCTCAACTTAGACATCCATACCGGGACAACATAGAAAAATGGACTCCTCTTTAATGCATAAGCATTCAACAGATAATATTCTCATAAGAGATTGAGGATTGTTGTCCAATGAAACTTCCACCATGGTTCATGGCTTTAGTTAGCGGCCCAATGTTCTTCTCTAACAATATGCATACTCAAACCATTTGATCATGAAAATCGCCCTTACTTCAGACGACGAACATGCGCAACTCACATGATATCCAACAAAGGTGTAATAGTTGATGGCGTCCCCAAAACATGGTTACCGCTCAACAAGCAACTTATAAGAAATAAGACACATAGCAACATATTCAATACCACAATAGTTTTAAGGCTATTTTCCTGAGCTATGTATTGTAAAGGCAAAGAATAGAATTTTAAAGGTAGCACTCAAGTAATGTACTTTGGAATGGCAGAGAAATACCATGTAGTAGGTAGGTATGGTGGACACAAATGGCATAGTTTTTGGCTCAAGGATTTGGATGCATGAGAAGAATTCCTCTCAATACAAGGCTTAGGCTAGCAAGGTTGTTTGAAGCAAACTCAAGTATAAACGGTACAACAAAGCTTACATAAGAACATATTGCAAGCATTATAAGACTCTACATTGTCTCCTTGTTGTTCAAACACCTTAACCAGAAAATATCTAGACTTAGAGAGACCAATCATGCAAACCAAATTTTAACAAGCTCTATGTAGTTCTTCATTAATAGGTGCAAAGTACATGATGCAAGAGCTTAAACATGATCTATATGAGCACAATAATTTCCAAGTATCAAATTATTCAAGACATTATACCAATTACCACATGAAGCATTTTCCGTTTCCAACCATATAATGATGAACGAAGCAGTTTTCAACCTTCGCCATGAACATTAAAAGTAGCACTAAGAACACATGTGTTCATATGCAACAACGGAGTGTGTCTCTCTCCCATACAAAGAATGCTAGGATCCGATTTTATTCAAACAAAAACAAAAACAAAAGCAAACAGACGCTCCAAGTAAAGCACATAAGATGTGACTGAATAAAATATAGTTTCACTAGAGGTGACCTGATAAGTTGTCGATGAAGAAGGGGATGCCTTGGGCATCCCCAAGCTTAGATGCTTGAGTCTTCTTGAAATCATACCTTCCACTTGGGGCATCTGATACGTCCAAAACGTATCTACTTTCCCGAACACTTTTGCTATTGTTTTGCCTCTAATTTGTGCATTTTGGATGCAACTAACACGGACTAACGTTGTTTTCAGCAGAATCGCCCGGTGTCTCGTTTTTGTGCAGAAATCCAACTTTCGGGAAAATCCTCGTAATTTATGCGTAAGGCCCTATTTTCCCGTAGAACCCACGGAGCCAGAAGGACAAACCAGGTGGAGGCCCGAGGGCCCCACACCATAGGCGGCGGCGGCCAGGGGGCCCGCGCGGCCATGTGGTGTGGCCCCTCGGCCGGCCTCCGACGCCCTCCTTCGGACTATTTATCGGCCTCGACCTAAAACGCACGAGAGAGAGGTCGAAGTCGCCAAACCCTCCGAACGCCGCCATCGCGAAACTCCGCGTCGCGGAGAAGTCTCCGTTTCCGGCACTACGGGACGGGGAATTAGAGGAGATCATCGCCATCATCACCAACGCCTCTACATCAACCAGCCATGTTTCCCCCATCCATGTGTGAGTAATTCCCCCGCCGTAGGCCGAAGGGGATGGTAGGGATTGGATGAGATTGGTCATGTAATAGCATAAGATTGTTAGGGCATAGTGCCCAGTGTCCGTAATTGGTACTTTGATGATATTGTTGCAACTTGTTATGCTTAATGCTTGTCACTAGGGCCCGAGTGCCATCTCAGATCTGAACATGTTATTGTTTCATCAAGATAATCATTGTTTATGGTCTTACCTATAAGTTGTATACACATGTCGCTGTCCGGAACCAATGGCCCCGAAGTGACAAGAATTGGGACAACCGGAGGGAATGGTAGCGATGTGAGGATCACATGTGTTCACTGAGTGTTAATGCTTTGCTCCGGTACTCTATTAAAAGGAGTACCTTAATATCCAGTTTCCCTTGAGGCCGGCTGCCACCGGCTGGTAGGACAAAAGATGTTGTGCAAGTTTCTCATTACGAGCACGCACGACTATATATGGAACACATGCCTATTGATTGCTTTGTACTTGGACACCGTTTTATTATTATTTGCAAATGCCCTGCTATGATTGTTACATGAGTTTCTCTCATCCATGCAACACCCGTCATCCGTCCCCGTGCCTACGTATTTTAATCCTGCTGTTTACTAAAATCATTATCGCTGTCTATGTTACTCCTCGTTATTTCACTACCTCACTATAAAATCCTCTTACCGATAAACTTGCGAGCAAGTCTGTTTCCAGGTGCATGGAATTGACAACTCACATTGTTAAGGCTTCCAAGTGTTCTTTGTCTCCCCTTGTGTCGAATCAATAAATTTGGTTTTACTTCCCTCGAAGACTGCTGCGCTATCCCCTATACTTGTGGGTCATCAAGACTATTTTCTGGCGCCGTTGCCGGGGAACATAGCTTTATTTGGAAGTTCACTTGGATTAATATTGTTCGCTGCAAATTCTCCATCATGGGTAAACCTCGCGATACTAAGGTCGTCATATTACCATCCACTACAAGAAAAGGTACAATTCTGAATACCTCCGCTACACTTGATTCACCATCTGTGATTGATAAACTTGTTTCACCGCCACATGCTTCACATGCGGGTACTTCTGCTGAATCTGAAAACTCTCATGATATTGATAATATTTCTGCTGTGCTTGATGATAGTGGTTCTTTGGGATCCTTTCTAGATGCTACAATTGCTAGGTCTAGACAAATTGAAAATACTGAAACTCCTAATGCTACTACACCTGTTAATTCACCTGAACTTGATTATTTTAGTGATGATCCTGATGAAGATTATGTGGAGCTTAATGATGATTTTATTGAAAAATGCAATGCTACTACGATGCAAGAAAAATTAAAAAGTTGCTTGCAGAACATGCTGTTAGATATAAACTGTCTCCTGATCCTAAGTTTGCCACATCTCCTATAAACATTAAGGATAAGGATTATGATTTTTCTCTTGATCTATCTCATATAGCTATTGTTGAGAAAACACCCTTTTGTGGTACTGAAAAAGAGAAGTGCTGTTGAACACATGATTGAGTTATCTACTCTAAGTAGCTTGTTTTCTGATGATGTCAAGATGCGTACTTACTTTGTTGCTAAAATCTTTCCATTCTCATTAAAGGATGACACTAAAACTTGGTATAATAATTTGCCACCTAATTCTATTAAAAGTCCAAAAGAATTGCTTGATGTTTTCTTCCGTAAATACTTTCCTGCTAGTGCTCAACATATTGCTTTGCGAGAATTTATAATTTTGACCAGGAAGATGGAGAGAAATTGCCTGAGGCTTGGGCGAGATTTTGCTCTCTTATTAGAGCTCGGCCTGATCATGATTTGGAAAAGCATGATTTACTTGATATATTTTATAGCGGACTAACCATTGAGTCTAGGGCATACCTGGATAGTTGTGCTGGTTGTGTTTTCAGGAAAAGAACTCCAGACGACGCTGAAGAATTATTAGCTAAAATAGGCCGGAATCATGATGATTGGACTACACCTGAACCAACTCCAACGCCAATATTGAAGAAGAGGGGTTTAATTAAATTGAATGATGAAGATATGAGGGAAGCCAAGAAGTCTCTCAAGGAGAAAGGTATTAAATATGAAGATGTGAAGAATCTTCCCCCCATAGAAGATATATGTGAGATAATTCCCCCTTCATCCATGATTGAGGTAATCCAACGCTTTACTAGGAAGATATTCCGTATTCAAAACCTCCTGCAATGCTTAGATGAGTTTGATAATTATATTGTTAAGCAAAAAATTTTAATATGAGAGTAGAGAATCATTTAATGGAAAATTCTCGAGCTATTAGTGAATTGCATGATATTGTAGAAAGAACCTCCAATGATGTTAAGATGCTTGTTAAACATTTTCATATGGTTCAAACTCAAATAGATCAACTCACTAAAGTGCAAAATGACTTGTTAGGGAATAATTCTAAAGAGAAACATGCTTATGAAGTAACAACTAGAGGTGGTGCACTACTGCAGAATAGGCCTCTAGTGACAGGCACAAATGGCTTGTTAGTGACAGGCAAAGCGCCTGTCACTAATGACTAGTCACTGGTTGTATCAGGTTACTAGTGACAGGCAAAGTGCATGTCACTAGTGTGTGATACTAATGACAAGCAAAAGAAGATGCCTGTCACTGGTTTGAATTTCGGTAATAAAAAAAATACTTTTTCCACGAATATTTTAGATAGCACAATTATAAAAAATAAGATACATTTCCAAATACTTCATATTGCACAATAAGATGTTGTACCAATAATACATTCATATCACCCAATGTGACATAACATTTGCACAGATGTTGCAACCTATCTCATCAAGCTCTTCATGCACATGCTCTCCATGAACTCAATCTCATCAGCCTAATGTGAAAAAAAAAAATCCAGGCTTTCCAATCCATTATATCCGCAGCAGTCGCAGGCCACAAAGAGGAAAAGCTTCCAACACGACGTGCATCGCCTTCTTGTTTTCGCTGCTGCCATACACGTACATGATGAACACCTCGCCCCCATGCACGGCTCCAATTTCATTCGCACCCAAGCTCTGGAATGCATCCGCTGCTATCCAAGGAAGAACTGGGGTTGAGATGCTTGCCTCCGTGTTGATATATTCTTTTCCATCTTCATTTGATACCTATGGTTTGTTCAATGGTAGGAGCTAGTCGAGCATGGCCTCACACTCCTTCACAATCTGGTACATGATGTCAATGGTAAAGAAAGGCTCAACCAGCACATTTTGAATGAAGGGGAGGCAAATAAGGGGCCCCAAGTCTGTTGTCATACTCCTTGAATCTTCACCGATCCTGTAATGGCAAAAGGGAACATAAGCATAGTAGTTAATCATAGAGCATCAATGAACTTTTATCCTCAGCCAAATTTTAGAAAAGATTAGGTGAAATCTATAGAAAACGAGAAAAATATGAAAATAAACATTTGGTCTATAATGTATTTCTTCATTTCACTAATAGGCTACACTACAGATCACGTTCATCTGTCTACTTCAGCCTGTATCAGCCTCCTGCGCGTTCCGCAACAAAGCCAAACCAGCACAGACCACTTGGCCCAATTATTCGCTTCCGATAAAGCGGACCATGGCTGAATTGAAGTGTCACGGCTCCATCTAGCTCCTCAACTGAGGTCTCCAACTAGCAACACATTTCCGTTCAATTTTTATTTCATTTAAACTGGGAACACATCCCACAGGCAAACATGAACTCGAAATTCTATACAAAGTGTGGACTTCAGCGACCACTAGAGCTAGGGTGCAAGTCAGCGAGGAAGTATCCCTTCCTAATATATTCACCTGCCTAGGAATGTCATCTGTCTTGCCAAATTTGATATAGTCGCATTAAGTGTTCTCCACTGGATGTTGTGCTGGAATAGAATCATGTGTGGTCTGAATTTGTGGAGGACTATGCTAGGACATCGACAGAGAGTTCTGTACAACAGTAGAGGACTTCCTCAGCACCTCAAGGTAAAGGAGTAACAGTCTTCTTGTTTGATCAACTGGAAAGTTTCCAGCATGGTGGTAATACATATGCTTTCTCTGTGTTTTTTTCCGCAAGGAATGACATCGCACCAATCAGTCAGTTACTAAGAAAAAATGTTTATCTAATTTTTGATGCCACAATACAAAATATGTTGCTTCCTGTTTTCAACTAGCTTTAGTGTTAACTGATTTCCACTATTATTAATCATGACGAAAAAACATGCATTTCAAGCTGACCAAATATATGATGAATAAAATGCCCCATACCTAATCCGGTGATCATGCATGCTTGATCAATTGGGTTGCAGCCGCCTTTTTTGCGTGAATCATGAACCTCCGGCGAGTCATCACCGCCATAGAAAACTCCAGATTCTGAGGCAACCTCCAAGCATGATATTAGAATGTACTCTACCTAAAATTTTCTTCCAATCAGGGTACTGATTTTTCAGGAAGATATACTAAATGTTCCTGTTGGTCATGCTCAGATATATATCTAAACCAATAGTGCCTTTCTTTAATTATTTGTACGACTGTATGAAAGTGGAGCTATACTTATAGGAAATTGTGTCTTAGTTGACAGATTTAAAGTATACCTCATATAATTATTTGTACGACTGTATGAAAGTGGAGCTATACTTATAGGAAATTGTGTCTTAGTTGACAGATTTAAAGTATACCTCATACACCTCATAAATAATTATTCCCTTGAGCTTAAGCTGATTATCCATTGAAATCATTTGTGTATGAAATTTTACTTATTGTTCTTGAGAGAGCAACGTATGGCTTATGACTTCTCTTGCATTAACTTGATGATTTCGACTTCACTGTTCATCTGTTCAGATGTCTAGCAGAACAATTTTCAGATTGTAATATTATGTTCTCTACTACTTGGTCAACAGATAAAGTACAAAGCTTATACATGGGTTTCCTTCAGAGTTCACTAAGAGAGCTTCAAATATTATCACTTTTAGTTTTAGCTTACATCAGATGTAGGCGAGATCGGTTGAAGGAATATGGCTTGCATGGGAACAAAACTGCACTAGATTCTGAATCATGACACTCTGTGTCCGTGGTGACACTGTTGAACACTCTCAGTGTGTACATTTATTTTAGATGTATTCTGAATCATATTACAGCAGCTTATGCCAATCTTCTACCGTTACATTGCTGCACTCCCTTACCTGTTACCGTCTAGCAGATGCTATCTCAACACGATTTACCAAACTGACAAGAAGTTCAACATCCAGCTACAGAACAGAGAAAGTGTTGGAACGGCATCAGGTACCTTCAGAGGTAGTACGGATCGGAGGAGCAGTGGTGCAGAGGCGTCCCCGGACGGCGGCGTTCTCGCGTAGACTGAACGGGCGGCGCAGCGTTGGGGATGCAGGACGGAGCAGAGGAAATGGTGCGGCGTTGGAGATGCAGGGCGGCGCTGGGATGCAGGGCCGCGCGTGGCTTAGGGCGTCGGTCGCGTAGGGGGAGGGGGTCCTCGCGTCGACCGGCGGCGTTGGACGGGGCGCAGGGCGGCCGGCTACCGGCGACTGGCGCGGAGATGCGACCGGGAAGGACGGCTGCGGTTGGGATTGGGAGGGCTCGGGATAATGGAGTAATGGGATTTTTTTTTCGCTAAGTCTCAGCTAGACTTTTTAGCTGTAAGAAAAAGAATGTAAATTCATAAATCGTAACAACATTTGTTCGACTCGATCGACT
Source organism: Lolium multiflorum (assembly GCA_030979885.1). Lineage (NCBI taxonomy): Eukaryota > Viridiplantae > Streptophyta > Magnoliopsida > Poales > Poaceae > Lolium > Lolium multiflorum. The sequence goes on from CM061750.1 coordinate 24,819,319, forward strand.
CTGGTTGCGTTGTTTCAATCGTAACAACCTGAGCTAGGCTCTGGTTGATTTTAATGGGCTGGCAGCCGCTGTCCATTAAAGAGCTAATGACGGGCTCTTTTAAGTTCCTATCGCTAGCATATTTTTAGTTCCGGCCGGCTTTCTGCAAAAAATTCAGCGACATCCCTTTTTATGCGCCTGTCGCTGATGTTTTGTACCAATGACAGGTTTGTATATGCCTGTCACTGGTATACTTACTAGTGACATGTATAATTTTGCCTGTCACTAATCATATGGAGGCTATAAGCATTTCTGCAGTAGTGGTGTCTCTACCCAGGATCCTCTATATCCTGAAGGGCATCCCAAAAGAATTGAACAAGATTCTCAACGCATTGAACCTAGTGCTCATTCTAAGAAGAAAAAGAAGAAGAAACATAAAAATGTTGTAGAATCCTCTGAACCTGTTAATGATCCTAATAGTATTTCTATTTCTGATGCTGAAACTGAAAGTGGTAATGAACATGATAAAGATAATGATAAGAATGATACTCCGATAAAGAAGAGGTTGAAGAAGAACCTGAAAACATGCTAAAAATAAAAAGTACACTAAAGAAGATTTTATTACAGAAACATGGTAATGAAAGAGAACCTTGGGTTCAAAAGCAAATGCCTTTTCCTGCTAAGAAACTAAAATCAAAGGAAGAAGAACACTATAATAAATTTTGTGATTGGATGAAACCTTTATTCTTGCAAATCCCTTTGACTGATGCTATTAAATTGCCACCTTATTCAAAGTATATGAAAGATATTGTTACTAACAAAAGGAAAATCCCCAATGAGGAAATTTCCACTATGCTTGCTAATTACTCTTTCAATGGCAAAGTTCCAAAGAAGTTGGGCAGGTATACCTACTATTCCTTGTTCTATCAAGAATAATTATGTTAAAACTGCTCTATGTGACTTGGGAGCCGGTGTTAGTGTTATGCCTTTTCTCTTTATAAGAGACTTTACTTAGATAAGTTGATACCTACTGATATATCTTTGCAAATGGCTGATAAATCTACTGCTATTCCTGTTGGTATATGTGAGGATGTTCCTGTTCAAGTTACTACTAACTGCTTGATATTAACTGATTTTGTTGTGTTGGAAATGCCTGAAGATGATAATATGTCTATTATTCTTGGGAGACCTTTTCTTAACACCGTAGGGGCTGTTATTGATTGCAATAAAGGAAAGGTTACTTTCAATGTTGATGATAAGGAGCATACCGTTTATTTCCCCAAGAAGATTGATAAAGTATGTGGAGTTAATACTATTTCTAATGTGAGAACTATCAAAGTGGGAACTATCGATTGTCCTATATATGAGCCTAAGGAAGAATATCAAACTCTCGTGATTGGATCCATATCAATACAATTCAAGGTAACATGATTGATTTGAGGTTTATTTCTTCTTATGCTATGTAAAATTTTTTGGTGGCAAGACTTGATCAACCTTGTTAACAAATACTTTTTATATGCATAGAGGAGGTAAACAACATCTCTTTCTTCCTCCACTTGCTCTAGTTGCTGTAGCATTTTTAATTTGCAAAGTTCCTTAGTTAATTGAGATTTCAAAAATTTTCCTGCCAGTAATAATAAATTAAATACCCAGAAATGTGCATTTTTCAAAGTTTTCAAAAATTCACAAAAATTATACCGTTGGTCCTATTTTTCGACGAGGCACCTGGGAGCACTGAGGATGACTGTGGGGCACCAGAGGGTGCCACACCACAGGCGCGGCCAAGGAGGGGCGCGCCACCTGTGGTGTGGGCCCCTCCTTGCCCCACTTTGCCATCTCTTTCTCCCAGCACCTTCTCTCTCCCGAAAAACTCGTACCAAGTTCCTCTCACTCGCGTTTTTGCTCAAGAGCTCCAGATTTCTTGATCTCTTTGCTCAGCCCAGATTTCCTGCTGAAATTTGGCACATTTGCTCCTTGGTATGTGACTCCTCCACCCATCCAAGTAGAATTTTGTTTGGTTGAGTATATCTTGAATATTTTGCTGCTGTAGGTAACATGTTTAGTGAGCTTGCATGCTTGTTCTAAGTGGTACAAACTAGTTTTGATGCATGATTAGTACTCTAGCAAGTTCCTATGGTAGTTTCCCTCAATTATATGTCACCAAATCAAATTTTTATATTGTTTGTTGAAATTTCAGAAAATGGAGTGGAATAGATATCAATTGAACCAACAAGAATTGGAAGTCCAACAAGTTATGAGAGTCAATCGTGAAGAGGGAGTATACCCCTCTTACTACCCGTGCGCGGATTTCATGAGAAGCGCGGGAATATTTGAAGATGTTCAAAGCCTAATTTCTCGTGCAGGGCTGAGTGACTTTGTTGAAGGAGAGCCAAGACAATATGTAAAATTAACTATGTCTTTTGTGCAGGACTTCAAGTTCAATTGGTCGCGATCTAACCCTATGGTCCATTATAAAATTTACAATAAAGCAACTTGCCATTCAGTGATTTTTGTGCAGCAATTAGAGTACCGCAATGGGGATCATGCGAGAAGATAAGGGGATCGCCGCAAGAACTCTTGAACCTCTTCAAGATGATTTGCTATGGAAGGAGTTTCTCAGAGGATAGTGGTAAAATCACTAGCATTCAGCTCCCGCTATCCGCTACTTTGCCTATTTTATTACCAAATGCGTTCTTGCTAAAAAGATTGGTGGTAAACTTTCTATCCCGGATTTAGCTTTTCTAGCTGCGGCACTGCAAAGTAGTAGGACTTATAATTTGGGGGCATTGATAGCTTATAGACTTGCTACTAACCGTGAGAAAGGTGGAATTTGTGGAGGTCTCATCGCCTCTCGTTTACTAGCTTTTCATAATGTAGAACCTCATCATTTTGATATTCCATTCCCCATAGAAAAACTTGACATAGCCTCTATGATTAAACATGAATTTGTTTATGATTCCTCCAACTTGGGTAACCTGTTTTACAAGATGACATTTTATAAGAAAGTCTGGAGAATAACTAAGAAAACTGAGAAACTAGTAAGATTGCCTGCGCCTGTTCTGTCTAACCTTGATTCCAGGGGAGATTGGTCGGTCACAGAAGGTGCACTGGATGCACACATAGAGAGAGGAGGTCAACATGCAAGAGACGACACGGAGGTCGAGGAGCACCTCGACTCATCATCTGATGCAGCAAGTTCCTCGCATCAACATGTTGGACATGTGGAGCCTCCACGCTTTTCTTCTGCACAGGAACTTTACTATGACTACTCCATGAATTACCCACCGGCGAGGAACAACGATCCTCGTTGGGGTTGAACTCCACTTAGGCCAAAAGCCTAAGCTTGGGGGGAGGTATACCGGCATCACTCAGTATTTGCATATTATGGTTGCTGGATACTTGTACATATTTGTTTTGTTCATTTGAGTGGTTTTCTAATGAGAGGAAGATGATATTTGGGGAAGTGCTGCCTGAAAACAGATTCTGGACTGTTACTAGAAAACTTCGTGCGCACAGCCAGAGCATTATTTTGAGTTGCCAATTTTCGTGCAGGTTCCCCAGGTTGTTATCTAACTTTCATTAGTTGAACACTTTTCGATCTGAGCAACGTAAGATTTTTGTAAAAATCGATTTCTGTACTGCTGTCAGGTTTTGGCAGATTTCTGCCATCTCGCTTTTCTGTGTTTCTTTTAGTTTGCTATTTCTTGTTCTCGCTTTGTTTCCTTCCCAAAACACAAAAAGACCAAAAATATTTCTGTTGTTTCTCTTCACCATTTGTTTGCTTTGGTTTCTTGCATTTGTCTCGCTTTATTTGCTTTTGCTAGTTTGCTATAAGAAAACCCAAAAAGATTTTGCTTTGTTTGCTTGTTTCCTCTTGTTCTTGTTCTCAAATTCGAAAACACCAAAAATATTTGCTGTTCTTCTTTGGTTTGTAAAGTTCTTTATGAGTTCAATGGTCTTCGGTGGCTGGAGCGTGGTTTTCATTTCATATTATCCAAGCTACACAAGTGAAAATGCAATAATGACGATCTACGACAATCTGATTATGGTGAGAGGCTGGTATGAACTCTATTTGTTTTCATTTTTGTACATATACTCATCCATGTGAGCATGCTTAGTTGGTTCATGTGAGGTATATGTTATTTGAGAAAGTCTAGTAGTTCATGATCTCTCATGTTTAACTCCAATCTATTAATATGAGTAGCATGTCATGGATGTTTGTTTGCATTGTTTTATTCATAAGTAAGTATGGCATTGTGGTATCCTCCTCTGAATAATTCATTTAATCGACTTGGCACATGCTCACGCATGCATATGACTGAACAAAAGTCAATTAAGCCTCGATGATTTATATTGCTTCAGAGTTCTTGTATCACTTTTATGCCTCCGTTAATTTATTTTGCCGCAAGCATGATTATGACAGTTACTCTCTTGATTTGTCGCTCCCTAGTCTATTGCTAGCCTTCACTTGTACTGAGCGGGAACGCTGCTCGTGCTTCCAAACACATGAAAACCAAGTTGTTCCAAAAGTGTCCACCATAAATACCTATGCATGGCATTTCAAACCATTCCAAGTAAATTCTCATGCGCTACCTTTAAAACCTTCAAAATGCTTCTCAATTTGTGTTTATGTTTCATAGCTCATGAGGAAGTATGTGGTGTTTAGCTTTCAACCTTGTCATTTACTTTTGACGGACTCTCATATGGACTAGTGGCACATCCGCTTATCCAATAATTTTGCAAAAAGAGCGGGCAATGGGATTCCCAGTCCCGAATTAATTAACTTAAATAGACACTCCTCCATGGTTTGTGATTGTTGGACGGCACCCGAAGGATTCGGTTAGCCATGGCTTGTGTAAGCAAAGGTTGGGGGGAGTGTCATCATCATAATAAAAATAAAATAAAAAGGCACTCCTTCATGGTATGAGATTGTTGGCGGGCACCCGAGGATTCGGTTAGCCATGGTTTGTGTAAGAAAGGTTGGAAGGAGTGCCAAATAAATATGCAAATAATTCATGGGAGCCGCTCTTGGAAGTCCGATTGGCGAGGTAGTTAGTGTACCCATTACCATTCGTTGACAACAACAAACACCTCTCAAAATAATTTTACTCCTGATTTCAAAAATGAAAAGCTCTAGCGCATGTTAATCCCTGCTTCCCTCTGCGAAGGGTCAATCTTTTACTTTTATGTTGTGTCTCCATTATTTCTTTGAGCACTATCTTGAGAGCACAACTGTCATTCTTAGTATAATATGCTTGTCTCAAAATAAGATTGATTGCGGTATAACTTTGATGCTTTTATCTTTGACAATCACTACTTCTAGTCTTTCTATGAACTTGAGAGGTGCCCGGGTATTTATGTTTTTCCAATCAAATACAGGCAAGCGAGATACCACTTTATCATGCTCTCTTATGAACATTGCAATCCTGCTTATATACATGGTTCATGATGCTTATTATTAATTGTTGGTACCTCTCCATGATTGACATAGCTGTTAGATGATCTTATTTGCATGTATCTCATTATGAATTGCTTAAGTATTAGCCATAGCATGAGAATATATACATCATATGAGCAAATGTGTTCGTGAAAGTTCTTTTATCGCTCAGTTGTTAACTGAATTGCTTGAGGACAAGCAATAAGCTAAGTTTGGGGGAGTTGATACGTCCAAAACATATCTACTTTCCCGAACACTTTTGCTATTGTTTTGCCTCTAATTTGTGCATTTTGGATGCAACTAACACGGACTAGCTGTTTTCAGCAGAACTGCTCTGGTGTCTCGTTTTGTGCAGAAATCCAACTTTCGGGAAAATCCTCGAATTTATGCGTAGGCTCCTATTTTCCGTAGAACGACGAGCTGAAGGACAAACCAGTGGAGGCCCGAGGCCCCACACCATAGGCGGCGCAGCCCAGGGGGCCCGCGGCCATGTGGTGGCCCCCTCGGCCGGCCTCCGACGCCCTCCTTCGGACTATTTATCGGCCTCGACCTAAAAACGCATAGAGAGAGGTCGAGTTGCCAGAAACCTCCCGAACGCCGCCACATCGCGAAACTCCGTCGCGGGAGCCAGAAGTCTCCCGGCACGGGACGGGGAATTGGAGGAGATCATCGCCATCATCACCGCCAACGCCTACATCAACCAGCCATGTTTCCCCCATCCATGTGTGAGTAATTCCCCCGCTGTAGGCCGAAGGGGATGGTAGGGATTGGATGAGATTGGTCATGTAATAGCATAAGATTGTTAGGGCATAGTGCCTAGTGTCCGTAATTGGTACTTTGATGATATTGTTGCAACTTGTTATGCTTAATGCTTGTCACTAGGGCCCGAGTGCCATGATCTCAGATCTGAACATGTTATTGTTTCATCAAGATAATCATTGTTTATGGTCTTACCTATAAGTTGTATACACATGTCACTGTCCGGAACCAATGGCCCCGAAGTGACAAGAATTGGGACAACCGGAGGGAATGGTAGCGATGTGAGGATCACATGTGTTCACGGAGTGTTAATGCTTTGCTCCGGTACTCTATTAAAAGGAGTACCTTAATATCCAGTAGTTTCCCTTAGGCCCGGCTGCCACCGGCTGGTAGGACAAAAGATGTTGTGCAAGTTTCTCATTGCGAGCACGCACGACTATATATGGAACACATGCCTATTGATTGCTTTGTACTTGGACACCGTTTTATTATTATCTGCAAATGCCCTACTATGATTGTTACATGAGTTTCTCTCATCCATGCAACGCCCGTCATCCGTCTCCCGGCCTACAGTATTTTAATCCTGCTGTTTACTAAAATCACTACTGCTGTCTTTGTTACTCTCTGTATTTTACTACTGCTTGCTATAAAAATGTTACTACCGATAAACTCTTGCGAGCAAGTCGTTTCAGTGCAGCTGAATTGACAACTCATTGTTAAGCTACCTGTGTTCTTTGTCTCCCCTTGTGTCGAATCAATTGGGTTTTACTTCCCTCGAAGACTGTTGCGATCCCCTATACTTGTGGGTCATCACATCCCCAAGCTTAGACTTTTCACTCTTCTTGATCATATTGTATCATCCTCCTCTCTTGACCCTTGAAAACTTCCTCCACACCAAACTCGAAATAAACTCATTAGAGGGTTAGTGCATAATTGAAAATTCATATATTCAGAGGTGACATAATCATTCTTAACACTTCTGGACATTGCACAAAGCTACTGAAAGTTAATGGAACAAAGAAATCCATCAAACATAGCAAAACAGGCAATGCGAAATAAAAGGCAGAATCTGTCAAAACAGAACAGTCCGTAAAGACGAATTTTGCAGGTTAACTTGCTCAGATGAAAAGCTCAAATTGAATGAAAGTTGCGTATATCTGAGGATTACGCACGTAAATTGGGTTTTATGAGTTATATACAGAGGGGCTGCTCAATTCGTGACAGTAAGAAATCTGTTTCTGCGTAATCCAAATCTAGTATCAACATTACTATCAAAGACTTTACTTGGCACAACAATGCAATAAAATAAAGATAAGGAGAGGTTGCGTAGTAACAACTTCAAGACTCAAATATAAAACAAAAGTGCTGTAGTAAAATAATGGGTTGTCTCCCATAAGCGCTTTTCTTTCGCCTTCAGGCGTAGAAAGTGTGAATCATAACATCATAGAGATGAAGCATCATAATTTGTTCTAATAATAGAATCATAAGGTAACTTCATTCTCTTTCTAGGGAAGTGTTCCATACCTTTCTTGAGAGGAAATTGATACTTAATATTACCTTCCTTCATATCAATAGTAGCACCAACGGTTCGAAGAAAAGGTCTTCCCAATATAATGGGACAAGATGCATTGCATTCAATATCCAAGACACAAAATCAACGGGTACAAGGTTATTGTTAACCATAATGCGAACATTATCAATCCTCCCCAAAAGTTTCTTTATAGCATTATCAGCAAGATTAACATCCAAATAACAATTTTTCAATGGTGGCAAGTCACATATCATAGATTTTCTTAGACATAACAGAAATATTGCACCAAGATCACATAAAGCATTACAATCAAAATCATTGACCCTCATCTTAATAATGGGCTCCCAACCATCTTCTAACTTCCTAGGAATAGAAGTTTCAAGTTTTAGTTTATCTTCTCTAGCTTTTATGAGAGCATTTGTAATATGTTTTGTAAAGGCCAAATTTATAGCACTAGCATTAGGACTTCTAGCAAGTTTTGTAAGAACTTTATAACTTGAGATGTGACAATCATCAAAATCTAAACCATTATGATCTACAGCAATGGGATCATTGTCACCAATATTTTGAAAAATTTCAGCAGTTTTATCACAAACAGCAGTTTCAGTAGCAGTTTCAGGTAATTTTGCACGCTTTGCACTAGGAGTAGAAACATTGCCAGCACCAATTATTTTTATTATTGATAGTAGGAGGTTTATCAACATGTGAAGCATCAACATTACTAGTGGTGGTAATAGTTCAAACTTTAGCTACATTATTCTCTTTAGCAAGTTTTTCGTTTTCTTCTCTTTCCCACCTAGCATGCAATTCAGCCATCAATCTAATATTTTCATTAATTCGAACTTGGATAGCGTTTGTTGTAGCAAATGACTTAATATCTTTATCTTCATTAGGCATAGCTTTCAATTTTAAAAGATCAACATCAGCAGCAAGACTATCAACCTTAGAAGCAAGAATATCAATTTTATCAAGCTTTTCCTCAACAGATTTGTTAAAAGCAGTTTGTGTACTAATAAATTCTTTAAGCATGGCTTCAAGACCAGAGGGTACATTCCTATTATTGTTGTAAGAATTACCATAAGAATTACCATAACCATTACCATTATTAGAAGGATATGGCCTATAGTTGTTACCAGAATTATTCATATAAGCATTGTTGTTGAAATTATTACTTTTAATGAAGTTCACATCAACATGTTCTTCTTGGGCAACCAATGAAGCTAAAGGAACATTATTAGGAAGAGGTTTCTTCAAGCATAGACATAATCACATCAATCTTATCACTCAAGGAAGAGGTTTCTTCAACAGAATTTACCTTCTTACCTTGTGCAGCCCTTTCGTGCCATTCGGAGTAATTTATCATCATCATCAAGAGCTTTGTCGCCTCCCCCTAATGGACATAAAGTACCTCCAGCAGCTGAATCCAATAGGTCCGCGAAGAAAAATTTAATCCTGCATAGAAGGTTTGGATGATCATCCACGTAGTTAGTCCATGGGTTGGGCAATTTACCAAAGATTTCATTCTTTCCCATGCTTGAGCAACATGTTCATTATCCAATTGCTTAAAATTCATTATGCTACTTCTCAAAGATATAATTTTAGCAGGAGGATAATATCTACCAATGAAAGCATCTTTACATTTAGTCCATGAATCAATACTATTCTTAGGCAAAGATAGCAACCAATCTTTAGCTCTTCCTCTTAAGGAGAAAGGAAACAATTTCAATTTTATAATATCACCATCTACATCCTTATACTTTTGCATTTTACAAAGTTCAACAAAATTATTAAGATGGGCAGCAGCATCATCAGAACTAACACCAAAATTGCTCTCTCATGACAAGATTTAGTAAAGGTTTTAATTTCAAAGAATTATGCTGCAGTAGCAGGTGGAGCAATAGGTGTGCATAGAAAATCATTATTATTTATGCTAGTGAAGTCACACAACTTAGTATTCTCAGGAGTACCCATTTTAGCAGTAGTAAATAAAGCAAACTAAGTAAAATAAATGCAAGTAACTAATTTTTTTGTGTGTTTTTGATATAAAGAGAAAACAAAGCAGTAAATAAAGTAAAGTAAAGCAAGACAAAAACAAAGTAAATAGATTGGATGTGGGAGACTCCCCTTGCAGCGTGTCTTGATCTCCCAGAAACAACGAAAAGAGCTTGATGCGTGCAGTTAACACACGTCCGTTGGGAACCCCAAGAGGAAGGTGTGATGCATGAGTAAGTTCCCTCGTAAGAAACCAAGGTTATCGAACTAAAGAGAGTCAAGGAACATGTGGTTGTTGGTGACGGAGGTAGTGTGGTGCAACACCAGGATTCCAGCTAACGTGGAACCTGCACAACACAATCAAAGTACTTTGCCCCAACATAACAGTGAGGTTGTCAATCTCACCGGCTTGCTGTAAACAAAGGATTAACCGTATAGTGTGGAAGATGATGTTTGTTTGCGAAGAACAAGAAAGAACATGCGGAGATTGTATTTCAGATGTAAAGAATGGACCTGGGTCCACTCACTAGTGGTGTCTCTCCCATAAGATAAATAGCATGTTGGGTGAACAAATTACAGTTGGGCAATTGACAAATAAAGAAGGCATAACAATGCACATACATATATCACGATGAGTACTATGAGATTTAATCAGCGCATTACGACAAAGTACACAGAATATCCAGATGCATCTATGCCTAAAAAGTCCACTTTCAGGTTATCATCCGAACCCTTACAGTATTAAGTTGCAAACCTGACAATTGCATTAAGTATGGTGCGTAATGTAATCAACACAAATATCCTTAGACAAAGCATTGATGTTTTATCCCTAGTGAGCAAGCACATCCACAACCTTAGAACTTACCTCACTGTCCCAGATTCAATGGAGGCATGAACCCACTATCGAGCATAAATACTCCCTCTTGGAGTTACAAGTATCAACTTGCCAGAGCCTCTACTAGCAACGGAGAGCATGCAAGAACATAAACAACATATATGATAGATTGATAATCAACTTGACATAGTATTCCATATTCATCGGATCCCAACAAACACAACATGTAGCATTAGAAATAGATGATCTTGATCATGATAGGCAGCTCACAGATCTAACATGATAGCACAATGAGGAGAAGACAACCATCTAGCTACCGCTATGGACCCATAGTCCAGGTGAACTATTCATCGATCCGGGGCGATCATGGCGATGAAGAGCCCGGGAGATGATTCCCCTCTCCGGCAGGGTGCCGGAGACGATCTCCGAATCCCCCGAGATGGGCGGCGGCCGCGTCTTCCGGAAGGTTTCCGTATCGTGCCTCGTGGCGATGGTTTCGCGACAAAGGCGAAAGGGCAGAGTCGGAGGGCTGACGAGGGGCCTACCCTACGCGCTGGCCCCCCAGGGCCGCGCGGCCCCATGGTGGCGGCGCCCGTGGCCCCACTTCGTATCCTTTTGTCTTCCGGAAGCTTCGTGGAAAAATAAGACCGTGGGCGTTGTTTTTTCAATTCCGAGAATATTTCATTTGTGGATTTCTGGAACCAAAAACAGCGAACACAACCTGCTCTTCGGCATCTCGTCAATAGGTTAGTGCCGGAAAATGCATAATAATGATATAAAGTGTGTATAAAACATGTGAGTATCATCATAAAAGTAGCATGGAACATAATAAATTATGAATACGTTTGAGACGTATCAGCGCGCCAAAAAAGTGGTATGCTGGTGCTATATTACCGCCGGCGCACCAAATTTGCCTGCGCCGATGATGCCCAAATACCACCGGCTTACCAAAAATTAGTTTCGCCGGGGGTAAGGGTCTCCTAGGTCCTGGCCAAGACAGGCGACGCTAAGTCTCGCCTTTTCCAGCCCTCCCTGGACCGCCTTTTTGGCTTTGAAAAAATGATAGATATTTAAAAGATATTCTTTTAGATGACCATGTGTTATGTGTTAGTTGTTAGGAAATTAGCAAACATGAACTTCGATATATTATGCAAAATGGCATCATGTTTCGGCAAAACGTTTTTTTTTTTTCGTATTTAACTCGACAAAAAGTTTTTTATTTGAAAATGTATCTACGGCCGTTTACCGATCTTTTAACTTTCCTCAAAATCAAAAACAAAAACACAGTTTTTTCAGGTTTTAGAAAAAGTTACAAAATAAATTCAGAAAAATATCTCCGGCGCATGGGCATAGTGGTGTGCCAATGGTAACCGCCAATATAAATAGATGCACACCTTCTCCTTCTCCTTCTCCTTCTCTTCCACTTCCCCCTCACTCTTCTGTTTTCTTTCCCCTCCTTCGTCCCTCCTCCGGAAACCCTTCCTCTCCATCTTCTCCCAGCGATGACCACATCCTCCTCCCGGCGACGACCACCTCCTCCCGACGACGACCACATCCTCCTCATCTCGGTGACAACCACATCCTCCTCCTCCCGGCGATGACCACGTCTACCTCCTCCCAGAGACGAACACATCCTCCTCCCCCGGCCACGGCCACGGCGATAACCAGACCTCGATCTAGATTTAGATCTAGCTTTTTTTGAATTTTGAAAAAAAAACATACTGTCGGCGCACCATACTGGTGCGCTAGAGATATTTTTACTACCGCCGACGCACCAGGAGGTGCGTCAGCAATAACACGTTACCACCGGCATGATACTGCCGGCGCACCCACTATTTCGCTTGTGCACCGGGCTTAGCCTATTTCGGTGCGCCAGCAATAAGGTGTTTCCTAGTAGTGTTGGGAGTATTGGCAACTTGTGATTCTTCATTAATTTGCCCAGATTTCGATCGAGAGATATAAAAGTGTATATTCCTTAAAGTAAGCAATTAAAGAGAAGATTTCCACATGGAGGTGGTAATTAGTCATTAATGGTAAAAATAGAGAAATATTTTATCAGTTTCCTAACAAATATGAGAATTAAACATTAAGTATAGATGCTGGATTATGCAGATACCAATAACTAGCTAGGGTAGATGGGTTCTAAAGAATGGAGCAAACTTCAATTACAAGTCCACAAGAGAAATTCTTTGGAAGCCAGTTTGCGTACTAGGCCCTCTGATCTAATGGATACGACAACAAGTCCAGTAAAATAGCCAATAGGAGATGCCCCAGCTAATAATCATGTTGGTTCAGGTGCAAAGGAGAAACTCAATAAGCTTGTGAGCTGGAATGAACTAGTACCTCCTGTCCCACAGTCGTATGTGCCACCAAAAGAACTAGAGAAGTAGAGGAAATGTGGAATTTCCAACACAGACCACCAAGTGCAACGAGTTGCTTGAGCCTCAACTGTCACGTCATGGGCGGTGCTACAATAGTCAGGAAACTTCGCGAGATGGCGAAGGAACGTGCCCCCGACTTGTTGTTGTGTTCTTTATACTCATTTGCACAAGAAACGAGTATAAGCTATAGTTATTGTGCAATAACTGTAGTTAGGAATAAAATTGATAACTTCCTTTGGTGAAACATTGATGCGTATGGCTCTGCGTATCATGAAAACAAGAATTCATTGCTTAATTACATGTGGTCATGGAATCATCTGCCTTCCCTACCTTGGTGGGGATTTCAACTTGGTTAGAGGCCCGGAGGAAAAAAGTAATGAGAGAATTAATTCTCACAATGCTTTTATTTTTAATGATTGGATAAATAAATATGGTCTATTAGAGTTTTTAAGCCTTCCAATATGTCTTATACTTGGGCTAATAACCAATCAAACCTGATTCTAGCTGCCTTAGATAAGGTGTTTGCTACTACTGATTGGGAACTGCATTTCCCCCTTTCTTCAATGCAAGATCTTCCTAGGGTGGTTAGTGACCATACTCCTTTGCTACTGGATACTGGCAACAACTTGAACCCTCCTAAAAACTCTACAGGTCTGAGAAGTGGTGGAGCGGTCTACCTGATTTTGCAGGGCTGGTTTCTTCAATTTGGTTCACCTCTTCTCCTTGCATTGCTGCAATTGACATATGCCAATTCAAACTTAGACTACTTAGGAAGAAAACCAAAGGGTGGAGTATTAATATTGAAGCTGCTTCTAAAAAGAAAAAGAAGGACCTCCTTCAAGAATTTGACATCTTAGATGGCTTTTCTGAACAGAACCTTCTTTCGGAATCTGATAAAACCCGCCTTAATGATTACAGAAGAGCCAAATTATATCTTGCTCCAGGAAGAAACTAAAGTTTGGCAGCGTTCTGGAGACCGTTATATTGTGGAAGGTGACCGTAACACTGTGTATTTCGATGCGGTGGCTAACCAACGCCGTCGGAAGAATAAAATAGATGTTTTAAATGGCCCTTCTAGGCTTGTTAATGATACTAAGAGTATGCTTAATATAGCAGTATCTTCCTACAAGGACTTGTTCTCTTGTGACAACGCTCCTAATATTGCCTTAGGGTCAAAACTATGGGATGAAAGAGTGACCTTCTCACTAATGAGGAGAGGCTTTCCTTCGATAGTCCGTTTTCAGAAGAAGAAATAGAAAATTTTATCATGTGTTCTTATGCATGTGGGGCCCCTAGCCTTGATGGCTTTTCTTTCCTCTTTTACCAAAAGTTTTGGTTTGTTATTAAGAATGACTTCATGGCTTTAGTTAGAGAGTTTGAGGCTGGCACATTGGATGTGTCCAGCCTTAATTATGCTATCATTACCTTAATTCCAAAAGAACTTGATGCTTAAGATTTGAAGAAATTTAGGCCAATCAGTCTTGGTAACTGTAGTCTAAAAATCTTCACAAAAGCTATTACCAGTAGAATGGCACCAATTGGTCATATAATTATTTCTCAAAATCAAACTACCTTCTTAAAAGGGAGATATATTCTTGAGAGTGTGGTCTCTACCCATGAGGTTATTCATTTTGTACACTCTAATGATGATTGTGGTCTAGTTTTGAACTAGACTATGAAAAAGCGTATGATAGGGTTACTTGGGACTTTCTTGAAAAATGTTAATCTCTAGGGGTTTTGTCCCAATGGTGAGATTATGGATTAAGTCCATTTACACATAATCTTTTTTGTGACAGAATTAATGACGAAAACAGTTTGTATTTCATTGTTGGAAAGGGGCTGAAACAAGGAGACCCTCTTTCTCCTAGTCTGTTTGACTTTGTTGATGTCTTTTCGAAAATGCTTTTTAAAGCTGCGCAACATGGTTTGGTTGAAGGTTTGCTTCCTAGGGTTATTCTTGGTGGTGTTATTAGCCTCCAATACGCTGATGAAACCATCATTTTCTTGAAAAATGATTTGAGGATGGCTCAACATCTGAAACCTTTGAGAAGATGTCAGGTATGCGCATTAACTATCACAAAAGCGACCTTATGGACATTAATCTTCCCGAGGAGGAAATTAATTTGTTTGCATAGGTTTTTTGATGTAATCTTGGACATTTCCCCTTTAAGTATTTGGGTGTTCCGCGCATCATTCTATGCTTAGAAAAGAGGACATCCAAGCAGTGATTGACAAAATTATTTAAGGTATCGCTAGATGGCGTGGCAGATTGTTATCATATCGTGCCCCCCTTATCCTTTGCTTAACTACATTACTAGTATCCCTTTGTACTTGCTTTCTTTCATCAGGTTTCCTAAGTGGGAAATTAAAGCTAATAATTCCCAAATGGATATTTTTTTCATGGACGATACCCCTGAGAACCACAAGTATCTTCTTGTTGATTGGGGTTTGATTACTCAGAAGCAAGAGTTCGGTGATATGGGTATCCAGAACCTTAGATATTTTAATCTATATTTGTTGTCTTCATGGATTAAGAGATACCATATGGATAACAATAAAATTTGGAAAACAATTATGGAATCAAAATATGATATTTCCCCAAACATTTTCTGGGTCAATCCTTCTCGCTGCTCCCCTTTCTTGAAAGGGGTTATGTGGGCGGCGCATGCTGCTAAGTCTGGGTTTAGATGGAATGTTGGTAATGGGGATAAAGTGTTGTTCTGGGAGGATATTTGGGTTGGGCACTGTAGTTTTGTTGTCCTATATTGGGATCTCTATGTCATAGCTAATGAGCGTCACCACACTATTGTTAGTGTTTGGGACGCACTAGTGGAGACAGGTCCTTTTGTCCGAGCCCGTAATGGGCTTCAGTCCCGGTTGGTCAACCGGGACTAGCCAGGCGGAACTAAAGACGAATCCTTTAGCCCCGGCCCGTTAGTAGTCGGGATAAATGGCCTTTCACGTGGTTGCGGTTCAACGTTGGGCTAGAGGACATTTAGTCCCGGCTCGTAAGCCCAACTAGGACTAACTATTATTTTTCGAAATTGCTTTTAGTTTTTCAAATTTCATTTTTCATTTTTCTAATTGTTTGACTTGTTAATCTCTCACTTGGATCATTTTTAACACTAATTACACTTAATCTTTAGTCAAATTCGAGACTTGATCACTTACCGGGCCGTCACCCATCCTCACACTACTCCACGCACAACACGCTTAACTTGTCAGTTCTTTCCTGCTGTGCTCCCATGAATGCGATTGTACCTTGTTGTAAATACTACCATATCAATCATATTAACTCTTATACGTGTCACATTTCTGTATTTTTTAAAACCAAAAACAATTATTTAAGTAAACAATAATGAATAAGATAATAATATTGAATTCCAATTAAAATACAATAAGTAATAAAACTATTTATTATTATTATCAAACAATATATGCATTATTTATATAATATGGTCAAATAATTAATATCAACAATTGGATAAATAATATATCCATTATTATTAGAAAAATGTGAGGAATTTAAATATAAAATATTTTGTGTTTATTCATTTATTATTATTATTATCAAATAATATATGCATTATTCATATAATATGGCATAATTAATATATTTAAATCTGTAAACCGCAATTGGAAAATTAATATATGCATTATTATTAGAAAAAAGTGGGGAATTTGAATATGAAATAATTTTGTTTTTATTCATTTATTATTATTATCAAATAATATATGCATTATTCATACAATATAGCATAATTAATATCTTTAAATCTGTAAATCGCAATTGGACAAATAATATATCCATTATTATTAGAAAAATGTGAGGAATTTGGATATGAAATAATTTTGTTTTTATTCATTTATTATTATTATTATTATCAAATAATATATACATTATTCTTGTAATGTGATCAAATAATTAATATCTTTAAATCTGTAAATCGCAATTAGACAAATAATATATCCATTATTATTACAAAAAGGTGAGGAATTTGAATATGAAATAATTTTGTTTTTCTTCATTTTTTATTATTATTATCAAATAATATATGCATTATTCACATAATATGGTCAAATAATTAATATCTTTAAATCTGTAAACCGCAATTGGACAAATAATATATCCATAATTATTAGAAAAATGTGAGTAATTTGAATATGAAATAATTTTGTTTTTATTCATTTTTTATTATTATTATCAAATAATATATGCATTATTCATATAATATGGTCAAATAATTAATATCTTTAAATCTGTAAACCGCGATTAGACAAATGTGAGGAACTTGAATAACAATAGAAAGATTCAATATATTTAGATGATTCGTACGTTCATACAAATATAGAAGGCACACACACCAGACACCACACCACCATCTACTTGTTATCAATAACATTGAGACGATAAACCTGGCAATTGTAGCCAAGTAGCCTCCAATACCTTCTAGCCATCTCGAAGCCCAGACGAGCGTCTAGAGCAGCATAGTGCTCATAGCTCAATGGAACATTGCCCCATCCAAAAATCAGTTCATCTTCTTCTTCTTCCTCGTTGTCCTTCTTCTTCTCGTCCCTCTTCATCTTCTTCTTCTTCTTTGTTTTGTCCTAATAGTAGAATTTGCCAGATCATACGAACTCTGAAAGGGATTTTTGTTGGGGTTCGGGATTATATTTTGGAGGTCGAACACATACGGAATCTCAATTCCGTAGGAACGCAGCATTTCCACATCTTTGTCGATAACCGCGCCGTAGAATCATATGGTCCTGTCTTGCAAGAAATCCTTGAGAAGTTGTGGCACTTCATCAGCCCAACAAATTTGCAAGACCAAATTCTCGGTCGCCACCGAGGGTTGAAGGACGATGGCGCGCTGATTATATCTACCCTCACGAGGGTTGGTGAACTCGCAGTCTAAGCCCACACACTTGATTGGTGTGGCGTCGAGAAAATCCCTCTTGACGGCGCGGATCCACCTCTCCACCCTTGATGCATGGAGAGTGACCGTGATCTTGAAGTGCATTTCTTCGGCCGTGAGGTAGTACACCCGAGATCGAGGAGTCGGGGCGCGCGCGAGCTGCTCCATTGGGGCCGGGACGGGAGAGAGCTCTTTGGGTGAAATGGCTAATGAAGGATGTGAATATGTGGCTAATGGAGGAGATGTGAAGATGCATATATAGGTGAGGGAGGTGAACAGGCTAGCCACTGGGCGATCAATTCCCGTGGCCAGGCTGGAGGAGATGTGAAGATGCATATATAGGTGCCGGTGATGCAAATTTTCGTGGCTGGCCGACGCGCGACGATCGATTTCCGCGCGTCAGTAATGGCGACGACAATCGGTTTTCGCGCGAGAAACGAATGGTTTGACTTCAGTCCCAGCTCGTGTCACCCTCTCTCATAATAATTTTCAGTGGTATCATTGATAAACTCAACAATATAGCTATCGCATAAAGCATTCTTATCATGATCCACATGCATAAAAGTATCATTACTCTCCACACAAGCATAATCAATTTAATTAGTAATAGTGGGAGTAAAACTATCACATCCATCATTATAATCATCATAAATTGGAGGCATAGAATAATCATAATGAATTTTATCCTCAATAGTAGATGGACTCAAAATATCACAATCACCATAACGAACTTGAATATGATAGACAAGCTGTATATTAGAGAGATGGTTTTGGGTAATCCCTCCATAACTATGACAAGTTTCATGAGGATGACTGTAATTATAACCTATGTCATAGTATTCTTTATAATAATTGTCAAAGATTGGAGGCATAGTGTCATCATAAGAAATAGAATAGTTATCTTCCAAAGTGTGTTTATCTGTAAACATACCATCATTGTTACTAGAAGGAGATGTATCAAACATATAATCATCAGTAGCAAAAGGATTTTCAAACACTTCATCCCCAAGCTTAGAGCTTTCTATATCATCATGGGAAGAAACATGGATAGTACTAATACTATGGCAATTATTAACATCGTCATTTTCAGAATTAGTGTCCCAGAGATCTTCA
This sequence comes from Lolium multiflorum, assembly GCA_030979885.1. NCBI lineage: Eukaryota > Viridiplantae > Streptophyta > Magnoliopsida > Poales > Poaceae > Lolium > Lolium multiflorum. Next base: position 24,838,262 of record CM061750.1, read on the forward strand.
ATATCAAAAGAAGTGTGCTTTTCCCAATCATGATCACTAATATAAATAACAGGCATAGGTTCATCATCAAGTTCAGAATCATTGAATTCAGAATTATAAGTATCAATTGTAATAGGAGCAACAAGATTGGGAGAAGATACCGTTTCCTCTCTCCTTTTACTCCTCTTCTTCTTCTTCTTCGTTCCCTTCTTCTTCTTTTCCTCTTTAGGAGGAAGAGGCTTGAAAGGAAGCTTCTCCACATAACCTGGTTTATTATTAGAAACAATAGAAGAAACTTGGGAGGATACCTCTCTTTCATTAATAAGAACAAAACACATATTAGTCCTGTCATATTTTGGTAAAGTCCCATCCTTTATAACACTTTGTATGTAGGTGTTGGCATGGCAATTATTAACACAATAGAGATAACATCCATGCAACACACTATTCATATCAAGATCACTCATATCTAACAAAGAAATTTTTCTTGATAACTCTTCACACCCCAAAAATAAAGTAAGTTCATCATGCTGATTATGAGTGATCATGTTATCACAATATAGACTTGAAGTACTCATTAAATTCGAAATACTATCATCATGACCAAAACATTGAAAATTAAAATGACCCACTTCATAGCAAAGTTCACAAATAAAAGGATGGAGGTCACAAACTTTTTCACCAAGATCTTTTAGAGCCTTGTACCACATTCTAGTTTTTCATTCCTATGATGGATACAATATTCATCTTCGATTTGATTAATTCCACAAGGTCTATGCATTCCACAAAAATTAACATGCTTATAAGAAATAGTATTTTCAGAAGTTTGGGCATGTTTATTACAATCATTAACAACAATTTCATTTTCCGTGCAAGTGTCTTTGAAAGGTTCATGATACACATCCCAATTTTCTTTAGGAACATTAATATGAGAAGCAAAGGTTCTACAACAATCAACAATAATTTGAGAATCAAGACCATAATTATCACTAAGCTTTTGAAAACCAGCAGTTTCAATGAAAGACTTAATGCATTCATATTCATAGTTTATACCTGATTCTTTACCTTTGTCGTTCTCCCAATCTTCAGCTTTGAATTCTTTTCAAGAAGATCTCATCTAGCTTCAACCTTCTTACTTGTGAAAGAACCCTGTGAACATGCATCTACATAATCCTTATAATGACTTGAAAGCCTTGCATAAAAATTAGTAACAATCATTTCCTCAGAAAGCTCATGGTTAGGACATTTGAGTATTAATGTTTTTAGTCTTCCCCAAGCTTGAGCAATGCTTTCTCCATCATGAGGGTAAAAATTATAAATGCGATTCCTATCTATATGCACTTCATGAAGAGGATAAAATTTAGAGTAAAAGAGAGATTCAAGCTGTTTCCAATTCGATGGTTGTTCATCCAGCAGCCTATACCATTCATTTGCTTTGTCCTTAAGTGACAATGGAAATAGTTTCCTCATAACATTTTCTCTTGATAAACCTGCAATCTCAAATAACTCACAAAGTTATGTAAGTTTAGACAAGTGAACACTTGGATGGACTGATCCATCCCCTACATACTGATCATTCATAACCCTTTCAACAATTTTCATAGGTATTTTAAAAGGAATACTTTCAACAGGTGGATTTGGAATATCACAAGCATCATTCGAATTACCACATATTGGAGACAAAGCATTATCAAGGCAAAATACTTCATCCAAAGCTAAGCAAAAAAGATTATTTTTATATAAACTAGCTTCCCCAAGCTTGGGTTTTTCCATAGAATTAAAAATAATGGTGTTCAAAAAATTTATACTAATAACATTACTACCACAATTGTGCAGACAAACTTCCATAGGTTTTTTAATTTTCTCTTCAAAAGTATCATGTCCTAATTCAATATAAATTTCATAAAGATCTCTAATTTTTTTGTTGTTTTCCATTAAGCCTAACTAGTGAAATAAAAATAAGAAACAAAAAGATATAATTGCAGAATCTAAAGGAAATAGCTTCGAGCACTCACACACCGGCAACGGTAGGAAATAGCTTAGTAGTCGGAGGATGTGAATACCTTTTACCTTACCTCCCGGCAACGGCGCCCCAAAATAGCTTGATGTCTACGCACGCTTCTATTCCTGTAGAGTTTGGCCTCCAAGAGCAGAGGTTCGTAGAACAGCGCAAGTTTCCCTTAAGTGAATCACCCAAGGTTTATCGAACTCAGGAGGTAGAGGTCAAAGATATCCCTCTCAAGCAACCCTGCAATTAAGATACAAGAAGTCTCTTGTATCCCCAACACACCTAATACACTTGTCGATGTATAGGAGCACTAGTTCGAAGAGATAGTGAAATACAAGTAATATGGATGATTATAAGTAGTAATTGCAATCTGAAATAAAAATGGCAGCAAGCGAACATGTAGCAGAACTTGTTGGAAACGGTGTTTCAATGCTTAGAAACAAGGTCTAGGGATCATACTTTCACTAGTGGACACTCTCAACAATGATCACATAATTAAATAAATAAATGCTACTCTCAAACACTCTCTTGTTGGATAACAAACGCCATTCATTGTGTAGGGCTGCAAAAGCACACCTCAAGCCGGAGTAAACAAGCTCCACAACGCCATAAAGGAATCACACACGATGCGCACACTGTCACCATCACACCGTGGAGAGTGACTCCGGAGTTCATATTAAAGTAACATCTAGAGTGCATAATAGACAAGAGTAACATCTACATATTCAACTAGATTACAAAGCTCATGATCACATAAAGATCACACCATGGGAGAGAGAGATGAACCACATAGCTACCGGTAGAGCCCTCAGCCTGGGGAGAACTACTCCCTCCTCATCATGGGAGACATCAACGGCGATGAAGATGGCGGTGGTGTCGATGGAGATGACTCCGGGGGCAATTCCCCGTCCCGGCGGCGTGCCGGAACAGAGATTCTGTCCCCCAAAACTTGTCGTCGATGGCGGCGGTGCTGCGGAACCCTTGGTGGAATATGACTAGATTATTTAGGGTTTTCGCAGTTGGGGCAATATATAGGCGAAGGGCGTGTCGGTGGAGTCCGAGGGGCCCACCCCATAGGGCGGCGCCGCCCCTCCCGGCCGCGCTAGTGGATGGGGAGAAGGCCGTGGGCCTCCTCGGCCCTGGCCCTTCGGCTCCGTGAGTCTTCTGGTGAAATAGAATTTCTGTAATTTTTCTAGATTTTTTCGAGCACTTTGGTTTTTGGGCCTTTTGCAATAAACAGACATAATAAACAAACTGGCATCTTGTTAATAACTTAGTCCAATAAATGCCATAATATGATATAAAGTGCATATAAAACATGTAGGTATTGTCATAAAACTAGCATGGAACATAAGAAATTATAGATACGTTGGAGACGTATCACCTGTACATCGTCCACGGGGTAGCGAGGCCCCGGTGCACCATCGATCGTCGGTGCATTAGCACCAGGGACCTCCGTGGAAGGCACGCTCCTTCTCCGCTGCTGGCTTCCGATATCCGCTGCATGATCTTCATGCGGCCTTGCCGATCTGCCTGCTGTTGCTAGATCACCTACCATCTGCTTCACATCAAATAGTTCCCTTTCCAAGTTCCCTAGACGGTCTACATCACGGTCTGTCTTTCTCTTACGGATTTTCTAACTGTACGGGTCATTCACCTGGGGAAACCCTTCCTTCCATGTGGCGCCTTTGCCTCGTACACGTCCTGGGTGTTCAGGATTCCCGAGGGCTACTGTCAGCGGTTCGTTCTCTCTATGGACCTTGATCTTCCCCACTTGAGCTTCGGTCATTGCGGCAATAAGGGCGGCGGTGGGAGTAAACTCTTTCGGGTCTAGCGATCCCCCTTGTCCGTACCACCAGCTTTTGGCCCTTGGGTCCCATCCCTCTATATCTAGAGGGATTCCTCGCTCCCTCAGGCTGTTCTCCATCTTCTCCCACTTAGGCTCCTAAGTGCGGTATCATCTTGGCCCCATAATATGATGGTACTCTTTTTATTAGCATTTTCCTTATTTTTCCGATATGGCCTTGGCATGCTCCGATTCCTTCTGCTTCACAAATTCAGGCCACTCATCTTTCAGTCTCTCATATTGTCCTTTGAAATCTAGAGTCTTCTTCTTCGAGACATAGTCCCGGGCTAAATTTTTCTTAAAGTTCCAGAATGCTTCACCCATCTTCTTAAGAGAGAACTCTTTGAATAGCCTTCTCCTCTCACGTCCACCCGGAATCACGTTACCCTCTTCATCGTGTTTGTTGTATTCCGGAGGTAGAACGAAATGTTCCATAAGTTTTCTCCAACAATCATTTTTCATTCTCTTGGCGACAAAAGTAAAACCAACACGTGCCTTCTTTGGCTCATTCCATTCCTGGAGGGTAATCGAGATGTTGTCTCTAGCAACCACTCCACATTGGTTGATAAACTTTGTCAAGTGCTTTTTGGGCTCCAACGGCCTGCCGTTTTCATCGACAACATCAATGGTCAATGTTTCTCCAGGTTTCATCGTTTGGGTTTCGCCACGCAGCTTTGTTGCAGTCAATTTTATCGATCTAGAGGGCTAAAAAAGAAAGAGAGTCGCATTAATACATATTTATTCAAATCACTAAATTTGTATCACCAGAGGCTCAATGTATATATATACCTCACCGGAGGTGGTTGTTTGCAATTCGAGGTCGTTGTTTGTTTGCCCTCCAGCAAACATTTCAATGTCCATGCCTTGACCTTCATCGTCAAGGTTTAGATATGAAGAAACATCGTCTTCTTCATCTTCTGGTGGCACATAGGGAATATCACCGTTTATGATGCCGTTTATATGTGCTTCAGCTTCCGGATCATAGTTATCCAAAATCGGGTCTCTATCATCCGCCATATGTCACTCCTGAAGACATGTAGTAAAAAATAATTAAGTAAAGGAACATATTCTGTAAAAACTAATTCTATAAACATTTTGTAGTAGTGTGGCATGAGGACGCGCGCGGTGGCGGAACTACTACGAATGGTGGCGAAATGGAGGCGGTGGCGGAACTACTCCAAATGGCGTGAGGCGCGCGCGATGGAGGAACTACTCCGAATGGTGGCGAAAGGGAGGCGGTGGCGGAACTACTTCATCTCAATCTTCTCCCATGAGTCATGGGCGTGATAGGAGGCGGTGCCGGAACTACTCCAAACAGCGGCGTGGGCGGCAAGGAGGGGCACGTATACGGAAAGGGCGGCGAGGAGGGCGGCGACGACAGGCTGCGAGGAGGGCGCGTATACGGAGAGGGCGGCGAGGAGGGCGGCGATGACGACACCCTAATTAACCCTAAACCCTAACTATACATAAGTATACACAAAAATTAAACTTGCAAAATTAATGTCAAAAAAAGCTATATGCACATATGGCCGGCCGGCAGTATACCACGAGCTCGGCGTGCGGCCGGCGAGGGTGTGCAAGTCGGCGATGGCGGCGAGGCGCGACAACAACAGCGAGGGCCCGCAACAGTGACGGTGAGGCGAGACGACGACGGCGAGGCCCCCGGCCCCGGGCGCGCACGGCGATGGGGCATGCGCACTGAGGACGAATGGCGGCGAGGACGATGGGGGCGACGAGGACGGCGGGCAGGGGTGATGTGACGGCGTCTCTGCTTCGTCTGCGATCGGCCGGCGTCTTCAAGAGAGTGAACTGTGAAACAGAGCAGCGCGCGTAGATTTCTTGAGGTGGTTACGCGAAAAGGGTAGCGGTGAGACGAGACTAAAGCCGGGTCTCACCTGGACACACAACAGGGTACCCTTTAGTACCCGTGGTGTGTGGTGTGTCACCAACCGCGACTAAAGGCTTTTTTTCAAATGAATTCATCTAAACTAATTCGTTTCAGAAAAAATCATAACTATTTCATTTCAAATCAAAAAAAACAAATAATATATTAAAATATTCAGGAAAATAAAATCTGAACTAATTCATTTGAAATAATATATCAAATTATTCAGAAAAAATCAAATAATATATCAAAATATTCAGAAAAATAAAATCTGAACTAATTCATTTCAAATAATATATTAGAATATTCAGAAAAAAATCATAACTAATTCATTTCAAATCAAAAAAATACAAATAATATATCAAAATATTTAGAAAAATAAAACTAATTCATTTCAAATCAGAAAAACACAAATAATATATCAAAATATTCAGAAAAATAAAATCTTATAATATAAATCTTCCAAATGTTTAGCTTCAATTTTTTCCCGCCTTATTTCTTTCCGCCAATTCTTCCCACCGCTTCCCGCCTCTATCTTCCCCCGCCTCCTGTCTTCCCACCATTTCTTCCCGCCTCCTGTCTTCCCGCCATTTCTTCCCACCGCTTCCCTCAATTTCTTCCCGCCATTTCTCACTATATATATGTAGCCCGGCTTGGCCAGCATTATCATATCTATATAATCTCTCATCACTCTCCCATGGCTTCCACCGTACCCACTCTAACCTACTAGCAAGCGAAGGAGCTTTGCGTCTCGAACTACCCTTGCCCAGACTACGCGTCCTGCCGGGTGGAGCCTAGCGCCGGAGCGTGCCGGTCCCTCCCGTCCCTTAGGGTGGCAGGCGGCCATCACGAACCACTACTACCTCGACCTCACGTTGGAGCAGCAGATGAATCCCCGCTGGCATCCCGACAACCAGCAGACTTGGGACTCCTTCTTCATCAATCGGCGTGAGAGGGCGCTCGCCAGGTATGAGGAGGATGGTCTGCCTCCTGGGAACTTCCATGAGGCCGGCCGTCGGCTATGGTGCAGCGGCCATACCCTACAGAGCGTCATGGACTACATCATGGTCGGCGATATCCCCCGCCTATGCTACCCTCATGACTAGTCGAGGTTCGAGCCACGAGCGCCACCCGATGACAGCGGCGACGACAGCGACGACAGCGATGACGACGACGGCAACTTAGAAGGTGACAACTACCAGTACGACGGCGGCGACTACAAAGACTACGAGTATGCATATTATAGGCCTAGGAAGGAGTATGACTAAATCACTCCAACATTCCAAGATGTACTCGTAGGCCTAGACATGTCCTTCACATCATTGGTTGTAGTTCAAATTTCATGTATCATCAGTGGTATCTCGAATCAATCGAATCATTCGAAAATGGACACCAAACACATCATGGATAATATAATTCACATGATCCATACAAAGTTTGGAACAAATTTTCCTCAACAAAGTTTGGTACAATAAATTATTACACATCATTTCTTCGCTTGTGTCCCTTTCTTATGATTGTGTCGTAACCATGGAGCATCCTCATCATTTAACTTCATGCCTGGGTCAGTGTTCACTTTGAAGGGCGGAATTTCACCAAACTTATTATAATCTTCTAACATGTCTATCTTGTCCTCCACTCCCACGATGTTTCTTTTCCTTGAAAGAACTATGTGGCACTTTAGATCATCGCATGATGTACTTGTTTTCTTATATTTCCCTTTTCTCGGTTTGCTACTCATGTCCTTCACATAGAAAACCTGAGCGACATCTTTGGCTAGGACGAATGATTCGTCAAGGTAACCAAGATTGTTGAAATCCACCATTGTCATTCTGTATTGATCGTGCACCTTTACCCCACCTCCTGTCAGCTTGAACCATTTGCACTGAAACAAAGGGACCTTAAAGGAGGGTCCATAGTCAAGTTCCCATATCTCCTCTATGTAAACATAATATGTGACTTTTGCCCATTGTCGGTTGCTGCATCAAAGCGGACACCACTGTTTTGGTTGGTGCTCTTTTTATCTTGGGCGATCGTGTAAAATATATTCCCATTTATCTCGTACCATTGGAAAGTCGATATAGTCGAAGATGGTGATTTCGCCAACATGTACAGCTGATCTTCAACATCATTGTCACTCATTAAATGTTTTCGCAGACAACTTCCGGAAGTCTCCATGTGGGCCTTTGTAATCCAGGATTCAGGCTTCCCCGGGTTGTTTGAGCGTAAAATATTCTTGTGTTCCTCGAAGTACGGAGCCACCGAGCTGGAATTTTGTAGAACTATGTGGTGTGCTTCAGTCATAGAATGGCCGTATATACATATCGTTGATTTTCTTCTGATCATGTCTTTTCTACTTAGTCTCCCTTCGTGCCACGATTGAGGAAGACCAATCGGCTTAAGGTCAGGAACATAGTCAATAAAAAACTCAATTACCTCCTCTGTTCCATAGCCTTTGGCGATGCTTCCTTCTGGCCTAGCACGGTTACGAACATATTTCTTTAATACTCCCATGAACCTCTCAAAGGGAACATATTATGTAGAAATACAGGACCGAGAATGGAAATCTCTTCGACTAGGTGAACCAGGAGGTGCGTCATAATATTGAAGAAGGATGGTGGGAACACCAACTCGGCGACAAGACATTGGACCACATCGTTCTATAACTGTGGTAGATCTTCTGGATTAATTACCTTCTAAGAGATTGCATTGAGGAATGCACATAGCTTCACAATGGCTACTCGAACATTTTCCGGTAGGAGCCCCTCAAAGCAATCGGAAGCAATTGCGTCATAACCACGTGGCAGTCGTGAGACTACAGGTTTTGGAACTTTTTCTCCGCCATATTTATTATTCCCTTTATATTCGACGAGAAGCTAGACGGGACCTTCATACTGCTCAGGCATTCAAAAAAGATGACCTTCTCTTCTTTGGTAAGAGCGTAGCTGGCACGACCTTGAAACCGTTCCGGTTGTCGGTCTTCTGGGTCTTTCAAATGTTGCTGGTCCTGCCGTGCTTCCTTTGTATCATTTGTCTTTCCATACATGCCCAAGAAGCTTAGCAGGTTCACGCAAATATTATTCGTAACATGCATCACATTGATTGCAGAGCGTACATCTAGGACTTTCCAATATTCTAGCTCCCAAAATATAGGTTTCTTCTTCCACATGGGTGCGTGCCCATCATCTCCATGCGGAACTGATTGTCCGTCATGACCCTTTCCAAAGATGACTTTCAAATCCTTGACCATATCAAATACATCAGCACCAGTACGTTCTGTAGGCTTCGGCCGGTGATCTTCCTTGCCGTTGAAATGCTTGCCTTTCTCTTAAGTTATGATGTCGGGCAAGAAATCAACGATGCCCTAGGTACACATTCTTCTTACAATTATCCAAATATATACTTTCGGTCTCATGTAAGCAGTGCGTGCATGCCTTGTATCCCTTATTTGTCTATACTGAAAGGTTACTAAGAGCAGGCCAATCATTGATGGTTAAAAGCAACGCTCGTAGGTCAAATTCCTCTTTTTGTGCTCATCCCACACACGTACACCAGGTCTGCCCCAAACTGTAAAAGTTCGTGAACTAATGGCCTTAGGTACACATCGATGTCGTTGCCGGGTTGCCTCGGACCTTGGATGAGCACTGGCATCATAATGAACTTCCGCTTCATGCACAACCAAGGAGGAAGGTTGTAGATGCATAGAGTCACGGCCCATGTGCTATGACTGGAGCTCTGCTCGCCAAAAGGATTCATGCCATCTGTACTTAGACCAAATCTTAAGTTCCTTGTGTCACCTGCAAAATCTTTGAACTCTCTGTCGATCTTTCTCCATTGCGTTCTGTCAGCGGGGTGTCTCAAATCCCCGTCCGACCTATGGTCCTCTTTGTTCCATCGCAATAACTTGTCATGCTCTTTGTTCCTAAACAAACATTTCAACCGTGGTATTATAGGAGCATACCACATCACTTTGGCGGGAACCCTCTTCTTGCGTTTCTCGCCCTAACATCGTCAACAGGGCCATCTCCTCTGATCTTATAATGCAATGCAGTGCATACCGGATATTCATTCAAATTCTCGTATTCACCGCGGTAGAGGATGCAGTCGTTAATGCATGCATGTATCTTCTGAACCTCTAAACCTAGAGCGCAGACAACCTTATTTGCTTCGTACGTACTGGCGGACAGCTCGTTATTCTTTGGAAACATATTCTTCATCATTTTTAGCAACTTTTCAAATCCTGAGTCAGATAGACCTTCTCGTGCCTTCCATTTCAGCAAATCCAGTGTGCAGCCCAGCTTTTTCAGACCATTATCGCATCCTGGGTACAACGACTTTTTGTGATCCTCTAACATGCGATCCAAATTCTCCCTCTGCTTTCCAGTTTCGAAGTGTCTCCGTGCATCAGCAATGGTCCGACCAAGATCATCAGCGGACCCATCACGTGCCTCTTCTTCACCTTCCCTCCTTCAGCATCCCCCATGAAAGTATCACCGAAATTAGGATAGTTGTCATCATCCCCTTCTTCATTATCTTCCATTCTAACCCCTCTTTCTATATGCTTGGTCCAATAATTATAGCTTTGCATGAAACCATGCCAAAGCAGGTGGACATGAACGGTTCTTGAGAAAGATTAACCCTTCTGATTCTTATAGTCAGCACATGAACAGAGAATAAAACCACCCCGCTTGTTCGCATTAGCCACAGCGAGGAAATCATTCAAACACGTAATGAACTCGTCACAGAGTCGGTTACCGTACATCCATTGCCGGTTCATCTGCATTATTATTATATAAAGTATATAATTAACAATCATGTATGTATTGAACTAACTAGAAATAATAAAAATTAAACTATAAACTACACATGCATATTTATCAATGACACATGAAAGGTTCAAATTGCTAACCACGATCGAGGAGGAAAAATAAATGAGAAAGCTTAAGTGTGGTTCAGATACTTCATATCATGTTTGTTTTGTGTAAACACAAGTGGCATCATGCCCTCGGGCATTTCATCGAACACCTTTTGTCCATAAGAAGATAAAAACCAAACCCACCATCCCTTGTGAGTAGAAGTGAAACACCAAGTGGCTCACACACAAGCCAAAGTGTGCAGCAACCAGTATTTATAGTGGTGGGCCTTTAGTCCCGATTGGTATGGCCAACCGAGACTAAAGGTGCTCGGGCCAGGCCTGAAAACCTTTAGTCCTGGTTGGCCACAACAACCGGGACTAAAGGCCTGGTCGTACACCCGCTGTCGACGGAGGCCGTTGGGTCCAGAGCTTTAGTCTCGGTTCTCCTGTAGAACCGGAACTAAAGTCCCCATTAGTCCCGGGCCAAAATATTTGAGGACTAATGGGTTAGGATAGAAACCATCTTTTCTACTAGTGGAGTGTCCACTAGTTCTAGCTGCTTGACAAGCAGACCCCAGAGACAATGAAATATCACGTGACAGGTCCACAGCTAGTAACGGCAAAACAAAAGCAAGCATGTGTGGGGTACCATCAAGAAAGTAGGAATAGTACTTTAATTATATACTAGTTGAATGCCCGTGCGTTGCTACGGTTATTCAAAATTCCTTTCCTCCTCAAGAAAATTGAAGCTCCACCTCTAATACACATCCCCCAATTGAACAAGAAAAATATTACACATAATAAAAAATAATTAGTTGCATCACTTTGTTGGCTAAAGGAGATCAATGGCAAGGAAGAAAATAAATTACAATCCTTCTCTATGATAATAAGATCCTCTACTCATAATAGTCACATCACATTAATTTACAATGTTCCCTCCTCACAAGAGTGATTCATCTGTCTTCTTCACTAATTTCAATCCTACAATAGTAGTAGTTCAGAGCAAATGGTTGAGAAAATAATCAAAAGAACATGATTAGTTGAATTTTTATCCAGTTTTTTCAATCAACCAAATATTATGCATTGTTGGCCTCTTATGATCAAACAACATGTTATTACTAATCAGAACTGATGTTTTATCTACACGACTGGACACACAGTCAATACAGTGGTGAAAGAAAACATGAATTATAGATCATCACTTTTGATTTGGTATTACATGCATGATGACTTTTTTTTGTTTGTAGCAACTGCAGTTCCAAAAAACAATTATTATTAAATTAGTGTCAGAAGTAACAATTTCGAGAATTACGGGGGGGATTGATCCCCACTGCTAGTAGACGAGAAACTGATATGACCTTACGTATCTACCAAGAACTTCGGCATCTTGAGATGTGCGATGCATCCATCCGTTGTCTGAATCGTCTACTCCAACCGCCTTTGTCCGCCAGGACCTCATGCCTCCAGACAAGTGACCATCATCTCTTCACATCTTTGATGAAGAAGTTAGGAGATCTTACAAGTAAAGTGATGTTCTTCAGGGCCAATGACATAGACTGCTAAAAATAATAAAATGAAATCAAGCAAACACATGTTGTCTATTCACTTCATTGTTTATGCAAGACTGTACTGATCTTATGAACATGTCATGGTATCAAAATAAGTGAAGAAAGGTTACCTGAACTCAAATCAATCTCAAAAATATATTCTTGCTTGAAAATGTAGCATTAAACAACGAGGAAAATGTAGCATTAAACAACGAGGAAGATGCGTGTCTTTTCCCAGTCCAGTGTAGACTTTCCTTGTATTTACAAAATTGTTCTGGCTAATAAAATCATTGGTGACCAGGACCTAGTCTATTGCAGCCCAAGACATGGAAATATGCATTCCTTAGGGGAGGGAAACTATCAATATCTATCAATATGGATTCTAGATGCACTCAATTGATGGTGGTCATTCGGGCTATTTTCAGCTAGGGTGGTTGCCAGCATTCTAATAGGATACAAGATGCATAGAGTTTCTTTGTATTTTCTCTTTCATTGGCTTATTCATGTTGCCATTTTGAGCGATCCATGAGTTTGTAATCCTAATTATCGTACTTTTCAAAACCTTGAAACTTTGCAATAAAAAGATGTGTGCTTCACTTTGATACAGGCTGGGGTTTTTATCCCCCATTTCGAAAAAAAAAAATCAATATCTATCACCATGGAAGCAGCAGATTTGGAGTATCAGAATTCGGAAGTGCTCATCTCTAAAGAACGTGTAAGCAAGTAGAATTGTAAAATATCATGCCTGATCATGCAGAACGCCCAAAAGTTGCATCCATAGAAATGTTACACATGGAGAAGGTGCAACAGAGATTAGAGCAGCACACCCATGGAAATTTCATCAAACATGTCATGCTTGAGCAGGTAATTAAAGGGGATTAAGGAGTGAAAGAAAAACTACAGAGAGGCAAAAACAAACATACTTTTTATAATTGAACAGCATACGTTTCCGTGATGCAAATCTATCATATAAATTATTGCATCATCAAGAAAGGGTCCCAAGGGATTGTGGAATAAAGAGTATGGGACCTCAATGTTTGAGGGGCAAGAATTGTTTTCCTTATGGAGAACCATGCCCATCCATGAACGTAGGCCTCAGTCACAAGTGGTGAACAGATGGATCAAATCTGGATCCTTCCTACCTAGTACCGGCGAAGAGATTCTTCAGCTTGGGTGGTGGCTTCTTTTCACCGGCTTCGAGGAGGATGGCAGAGTCGTGCTTCGGGGATCAGCCTCGGGAGCGGCGGCAGTTCCTTTAGGCGGTAGGCCGAACAACTCCAAGGACGACTGCTGTAGCGAAGGGTCCGTCAGCGGCGCAAGGAAATACATGGCGGATGATCGCAGTGGCAGCACAGCTGGGACGTCGGCGCAGCGGCGACTGTACAGCTGAGACCTGGACGCGGTGGCGGTCGCGCTGGGTGAGGTGGTCTGACAGCCTGAGGGCAGAGGCGCAGGGCGGCCGGAGCTGTCTGCGGGCGACGGAATGAGCGTTGGGCGAGGTGGTCTGCGCGCGGCGGCGCGCTGAGCAAAATGGTGGATGGATGCGCGAGAGGGGCGTCGGGAGGAGCAGTATCGTGTTGTCTTACTCTGATCCCGTGCTACGTGCTCCATGAATCATGGGAGAATACAGCTACGGCATTTGGCGCAAAGAGACGAGGATGGAGGGCAATCTGGGATGATTAATAGGATGCCGCTATAAAGACTTTCATGATCAACGTGAAAATTTATGCAGAAAGATATGATATCTTTCCAAATTCGCTTATTTGTTGTACTACTAATTGTATCGTTGTTGAGGTAAGATCGGATGGTGTAGGTTGGTCCGGACGTTGAGGTGGTGATTCAACGGTTCAGATGCTTCTAATGACGACCACCAAAGTGCGTTGAGTGTCAAACGACCAACTCCCATTTAATAGTAAAGATCCATGTGTAATTTTCGTATACACAAATAACGATGCAAATCTAACGATCGCCAAGTTGATCTGGAACTAACTTAATTCCTGGTTAACCTGGAATTAGCAAAAGGTTCCAAAAAAGGTTGTCGGAACTGTCCACTGTATAGTCACTCCCTTAGAACAAATTCATCTCCGTACATTACTAAGATGCAAGCGTAGAGCAGAATGGAGATGCTATTACAACAAATTTATATCTCCACCTCTACAGATCTAAGATTTAAACGTATAGCGGTCTGGACTTTGAATTGAGCGTCTTCGTCCTCGTCCCAGAGGGTCTCCAAGAAGTGACATTCTTCGTCCTCATCCCAGCCAGTTTCGAAGAAGGCTTCTTCTTCGTCCTCTTCCCAGCCAGTCTCGAAGAAGTGACTTTGAGTTGGGATAGAATAATTGATAGATATTATTTGTGATCCAGTCAATACGAGCTCTCCCTTTATATGCAAACATGATCCAATTGGTACCGCAAGGAGAGATTGGTCCAACGGAAGGCAAAGTTTCGGGCCGAATTCTTCTCCATCTTGATAGTCGGTGAGATCCTCCGAATCTTTGTCTTCTCTACTGTAGATTGTGGTACCAATCTGAAATGTGCCGATGTACGCCATAACATGACCATACATGTCGGCAAAAACATACAAAAAGGGCAGGCGCACAATGAGCTTGAGATTAGCCTGCACGGCGTCACTTAGCACCGCACACGTCACGTACAGGGAGCCCATGTTTGTTGTGATGGTTATGGTGTCGGGATGGTTGAGCATGCTACGATAGTCATCAGGCGAATCATAGCATGCTGTGTACTCCTCATCTATCCCGGGGAAAAAGGCTCTGATGCTGAAGCCCCAATACGCCGAGATGGAACAGCCTGGTCCAGTGAGCCGCAGCTTACTCTGCATTCATATATATGTCTGTGTGTGAGTGATAGCCACCACATCAATTAAATCGCAATCAATCTGTTGTTAAGTGAGAACAATCATATATATACCTTGAATTCGGAGTCGTCGGCGTGTGTTGTTAACCACTCATTTTTTTGCGAATAGAAATCTGCATCCGCATCCCGACCCGGACGGTTGTAGATACAGTTGGAAGCAGTCCCATCCATGATAGTAATGGTGCCCCTGAAGGGAAAGTCAGAATATGCAGCAAATACCTCTACGAGGAGTTGGCCACGAAGTGCAGAACGCTGCCGTGCATTGTTGCGGCCAACCGACGGAGACAGGAGCAAAGGTGCCGAGGGAGGTGGTGCCAAGGAGGAACGCGGTGGCGCATTGTGGCGGCCAACTGACGGAGGCAGGAGCAGAGGTGCCGAGGGAGGTGGTGCCAAGAAAGAATGCGGTGACGCATTGCGGCGGCCAACTGACGGAGGCAGGAGCAGAGGTGCCGAGGAAGGTGGTGCTAAGGAGGAACGCGGCGGCGCATTGTGGCGGCCAACTGAAGTAGACAGGAGCAGCGGTGCCGAGGAGGAACGGGCGAGGTCAATCAGGCCCAGCGGTGGAGTAGTGAAGTGGCGAGGACGGACAATGGGGACGTTGTCAGTACTAGCAGCTGGCCGCCGGGAAAGGATGAAGTGAACGATCAGTCGCAGCGCCAAGGGGCAGACGAGGTCCAACAGCAGCTTCGAAGATGGAAACGTGTTTTTCTCGTGCTCAGACTGTTTCAGAATCAATCAATCAATCAATCAATGGTCTTTCGTGTTAGCAATAATAATGGTATCATAAGAAAAACAATCAAATTTGAAGCATACATAGATGGAAGAAGGGGCGTTGTTGCGGCAATCAATTGCGCATAAAATTAACGCATGCTTAATAAGACCATAGAATCCAGAGCTACAAGAAGATACGGATGTCTTACCAGCAGATCGCGCAAACAATCCCATTGACATGATCTTTCCGTCGGCGGCGGCGGCTCCTCTGACATGCTGTAGCTCACACGGCGGCGGCGGCAGGCAAACCGTAGACTAGACTAGATGATGCTGGTTGCTGGGGCTGGCCATCTTTATTTCGGATATCCGCACGGTGAGTTGGGGCCGGATCCGGCAACCCCACCAAAATCGTCTCCCCCCTGTCCAATTAGAAGTCGATTCAGAGCATTTCAAAACCCAAACCCTAAATGTATGGAGGCCACCACAAAACAGATTTAGGGGCTGAAAAACAATCGCATAGACGAGAAGCTGCAAATCGAGCTGCATAATTTAAAACAAACATTCGCCGACAAATTGTCCAGTATATTTCGACAGAGAAAAGAGATGAACAACGGAACCTAGTGCTCCGCTTTCTAAGTTAATGGCGCCGCCGCGGCCGCTGACTACCAAAATATAGCTTACCGTAGTCTAAGAGCTTCGTGGCGCGGCGGCAGAGCCAGCTGCAGCTCACTCGGAGTCCTTGAGCTCGATGTAGCAGGCGTCCTGCGTCGCTTGCTCGTGGAGCCATTCCGCCTTCTTGTCGGCGTTGCGGTGGGTATGGTCCTCCACCAGCTTCGTGACGGTACCCAGGACGGAGTCGGGGACGAAGTCGCCGACCATCAGCGTGGGGGCGGCATGCCCGAGCTTGCCGGCGAGCATCGGAATGTCCTCGTCCTCCGCGTAGTCGCCCAGGTCGAACCGCGGCACCGGGGGCGACGCGCTTGAGCTTGACGACTCGCTGAAGCTGAGATGGCGCGGCAGCGGATCTGTGGAGCGTGAGTCGATCCGCGGGAGCTCGAGGGCTGCAGATCCCGGTAGAAACACGATTCACGCTTTTCGAATGCGCGTGGCGGCTTGCAGCCCTACCGGAGGTACCGATAGGAGCCACAAATGCGCATGACGTCGAAGGCCTGACGCTGCCGCTCGAGCTCCTCGGCGGCAGACAGCTCGCGGGCGCAGGAGGAAGGGGATTCGGCGCAGCCTACTCTCTCTCCGCAACGGTCTCCTTGACCTCCGCCGGATACCATGGCGTTGCTGCGCGTGGGAGGAAGGGGATCTGCCCGATAGCTCGTCGGAGTCTTGAATGCGCGTGGCAGATTTCTCGTTGGTGGCGCGGCAGATGGGGTTTGACCTGCATCGAGGTCTCCAAACAAGATATATAGCGGCCGAGAGCAGTTTTAGGTTGCGGTCTGAAAAACAAATCCAGGCTAGACAAAAAAAACAGCAAAAACCCACATATTTGCCAAATTGCTATATGGGCGATATGCGGTGTCTGATAGAGATGCTCTCAGATGCTCTAGAGGGCGCTAAAAGACGTCACGAGAGGACAGAGGGGAGAGATAGGAGGATGTGTCGGGATGCTTTATTCCTGAGCAAATCCATTTTTTTTTAACCCAGATATCAGATTTTATTTAGTAAGGAAACAAGATATTACAGAAAACAACCAGAAACTGGGACAGCTGTCCCCAAATTACAGATAGAACCCTGAAAGAAACATGAAAAACGCAATCAAGTCCTCGGGCTCCACTGAGACGAACACGATCGGCTGCCGCCATCTTCGAGAGCTCCACCTCGCCGGACGGAGAGACGAACCCTCCAGTGGCCGCAGCTAGGTCGCCGGAACGGACCTTTAGAGGACCACGCCTCGTAGAAGGCGCCGCAGTAGCCACCCGACGCGGACGCCGGGATCTGAAGGAGGCTGAAGGCACGTCGGCGGGGGACACGCCCCGGTCCACTCCGGCGGTCAGGGCAGGGTCGCTGGCCAAGACCAACACCCCGGCCTGCAACAGCACACGCCAGATAAGGAGGAACAGCTGTAGCTTCACCCAGAACAAGCTCCTGTACAAGCAGCAGCATCGCCCGCCGACCAGCGCCGAGCCCACACCGCCGCACCCCCAGCACTTCCATCGCAGATGCAGGAGCAGCTCTACGAAGACGAAGCAGAAGGCAGGGGACAAAAGCTCCCACAGCTGGCCGTCTCCTTCGCACAGACGGCCACACCAGGAGCACCAACACTCACCGGATCGACAGATCCAGCAAGACACACCTTCCGAGAGCTCCTCGACGCCACCCCGAGAGACGCCGTCGAGAAGGGGCTGGAGCACCGGACACCAAACTGGAGACAACACCGCCGCCTCCCTCCAAACGGCGAAGCCCCACCTCCTAGACCTGCCTATATACAGCCCCCGACGAGATCCCAGGGCTCCCCTCCACCTCGCGGTGCCAGAACGGCAACCGGAGGCGAAGGGGAGCGACGGAATCGCCGCCAAGGACCAAGAACCGCGCCGCCTGCGAGTCGCCCCTCTCTGAGCAAATCCATTTTGAAATAACTTTGCTTGCTATAACGTTATTTATGAAATAATATGTGCACTCTTTAGCCTGTTTTTCTATCCTGCTGGCTCAAGGGCTTGAGTTTTGCTCCTTAAGAAAAGAAGTTTTTTTTTTTTTGGTTATGAAAAGAAGAACGTGTTTTCTATTTCTCGTGGTGCCGGTTTCTCTTATCGGAAATACTTTTGTACATCCACGCATGGGTGTGGGTATTTTCGTCACCGTTCATTTATACACATGTTTCCAGATTTTTTTGTTTTTTCTGTGTCTCCCATAAAAAAGATAAATTTTGATGCTACAACACTTGTTTTTTTTGTACATGCCACATAAAATATTGTTTTTTGACGAAAACTTAGGTACGAACGTAAAATGTCACGATGTACACCATAAATTTTATGTCAGAATTTTTTAACACTTTTAAATTCTTATTTTTAATTATATTGCATAATGAGTGCAAATGCTCCAATGAGCCAAAACGCATCCTTCCAGGCTATGCCCTAACACCAACAATATGTGTAGTAGTGAGAGCATCTCAGCCGCGTACCCCAAAGCGGCTCCCAAAGGTATTTAGGATGAGCCGGACAAAATTTCTTTCCCAGCCAAAATTTCTTTCCCAGCCGTGCGCCCCAAAGCCTCCTTCAGTCCAGCGCGGCCCAATACGGTGTTCGACGCCCCGAGCCCGTCCCCTCCACAGGGGACGATCCGGGCACGCCGGACACAACGAAAAGCGAGGCGGGCTCCCACCTATCAGCGACCAATTCCATAACAGTTGGTTCACACCTTTCATTTCTCGTCGTGCCTTCCCTCCCGCGCCTCCACCCCTCCGTCGCCGCTCGTTTTGCCAGCCGTTTCGACGGCGGATCTCTTCTGAGTCGGGCACCGTTGTGGCGGCTGGCTTTCTCGCCGGCCTTTCCGCTGCCGCCGCTTCGCCAGTGCGCCCCAGAACGCGGCGTCAAATCCGGCCCACCTCCACGCACATAGGTGTTCGACGCCTTGTCAGGCAGGCATGATAGGTTGTTGTCCGTTGCCTCGTCTACCGCTGCTGAATTTTAACCATTAATTTTGCTTCAGACATGGATATCGATGACGAGATGCTTGTCCGACTGCCGGAGGACGAGCAAGCTTTCGACGACGACATTCGGGAGCATTTGATGATCATCGTGTCCCTCCGGAACATGCTTGACGTAGAGGCGGAGAAGCGGAAGAGGCCGCTCCGCGGAGGATCAAGGCCGGGAAAAAAGAAGTCGGAGCCCCGGCAGAGGATGGAGGAGCATACCATGCTGCACAACGACTACTTCGCAGATAATGCAACATAGGCCGACAATTTTCGGCGCCGGTATAGGATGAGCAAGGGTTTGTTCATGCATATACTCCATGGCGTTCGAGAGTTCGATCCCTACTTCAAGCTGAAGCACGACGCTGTAGGCGTTTCCGGGTTCTCGTCGATTCATAAGTGCACCGCTGCCATGAGGATGCTTGCATACGGAGCACATGCCGACACACAGGACGACTACCCCCGCATGAGTGAGTCTACTGCCATTGAGTGCATGTACAAGTTTTGCCGAGCTGTGGTGGGAAAGTTTGGCAAATACTACTTGAGAGGGACAACTGAAGAAGAGACTGCAAGGATCATGGCACAAAATGTTGTGAGAGGATTCCTTGGGATGCTGTGAAGCATCGATTGCATGCACTGGTCATGGAAGAATTGTCTGTTTGCTTGGCAAGGTATATACAAAGGGCGTCAATGATATTGCAGTATGGTGCTTAAAGGTGTGGCAGATTATGACATGTGGATTTGGCATTCCTTCTTTGGCATGGCGGGATCACACAATTGACATCAACGTGTTGCAGCGGGCTTCGGTGTTCAGAAAACTAGTGGAAGATGATGCTTCACCATGCAACTATGAGATCAATGGCCACCAATATACCAAAAGCTATTATCTAGCTGTGATATATATCCAAAATGAGACACTTTTGTCAAAACAATCCCGACCCCATCAGGTCTAAAGAATTGCCACTTTGCTTCGCGACAGGAGGCTTGCAGGAAGGATGTCGAGCGGGCATTTGGTGTGCTTCAAGCTTAATTTTTAATTGTCCAGTACCTTGCTCTAAGCTGGTCTCACGATCAAATGTGGGAGGTGACGCATGCTTGTGTGATCATGCACAACATGATCATCGAAAATGACCGCAAAAATCATGTCATGAGACATGTTGGTCCCTGTGAGTGTCAGGGCCCTCTTGCGAAGGTTGATCATGAGTTGCCTGCAGATTTTGTTGATTTTCTCGCCATGCACGTAGAGATCCGTGACAGCAATGTTCACGAGCAACTTCAGAATGATCTCGTTGAGCATATGTGGAGGATCAAAGGATTATCAGCAAATACCGCAGCGCTTTGATCTAGACCCATTTATTACATTTGTTTAGTTGTTTTATTTTTTGTTGTGTTTAAATTTGAAAATAATTTTAGCAAATATATTTATTTGGGGGCGGCGGCTGGGGAGGGACGTCCCCCAAACACGGTACACACGGCTGTAGATGCTACGAGGGTCATGGGCCTGGGCCAGCTTTGTTGCCCGGAGAAGAGCATAAACCCAACGGGTGACATGTAGGAATTGCCACAGTTTCGCACACACGCAGGACAGCAATAGGCCCAATTTACCCACCCCAGTTAAACACTTCACAAGAGAAGAAAAAAAACAGGCCAGTTATCCGAACCATCCCACCACACCCAGCAGCGAGCGAGCGAGGGAGGGCGACCATGGCGCTCGCGCTGCGCTGCCCCGCCGCCGCCTCGCCGTCGCCGGCCAGGGCCCCCTTCCCCAACCCCTCCACCCACTCCCAGCCTGCGCCGAGGCTCCCGAGGAGGTCGGTAGGGGGCGGCGGAGGCTGCAGGTGCCACTACTACCACGGCGACGGCGCCGGCGGGGGCTACGACCGCGTCCCCAAGCAGTTCCGCGAGGAGAACCTCAAGGATGGGCGTGAGTGCCGCCGCTACCTCCCTCTTCTTCCCCCCTCCTGAATTTTAACATCTTATTACTACTAGCTAGCATCCTGACATGCATGGGTTCATGCAACGGCAGCGCATTCGTGTCAGCCGGTGAAAATACAGTTTTTATTTGAGCCAATAAACGATGAGATTTTCTTCTTAGAGTATTACTCACTTGCAATTCTGCTAGAGCGCAACCTAATCAGACCTACACTGGCATGCGTCCACGGAAACAAAGCAGCCAAAAAAAAGACCTGCTCAGGAACTTCAGTTTACTAGGTTATATATTCAGAGAGTTAAGTCACTGCCCAATTTCAACTTGCGCTCTTGGCAACGAATCATAATGAGCTAAGGATGCTCTGTAGTACCAAATGTTTGTGAAAGTTCAAGGATGGCCGTGAGCACGCTTCACCCACTTACCTCCTCACCTAATTCAATTTATTAGAACATCTGTCTTGGCTAGTTTATCATGTAGTGGTAGACTAGGAGGTTCCTGCCAGCTCTGAATAAACAATGCCATTTTCGTGCTAGAGCAAAATCTAGTCAGAGGGTCACTGGTATAGCGGTATGCAACCATTCAAACTAAAGAAGAAAATTCTGTACAGATGATGATTTGCTCCAAGTTAAGTTACGGGGGTTATTAGGTCCAAGATAGTTTGTTACTGCATTTTCAGCGCTCAATATTTAGTCTGGTGAACCAACGATGTGCTGTCAATGTCCGTTCATGCTTGAGTACTAATTGGTATGCACAACTATACAAAACCATGTAAAGAAGCAATGATCTCAAATAAGCCTTGTGCTGTACTAGGAATACTATCCGGTTTTTACAATTGTACAAAACCATAAAAATGAGATGCTTCTTCTAGCTACTATGTACTACGTTAGATCTCTTTAATGCAACATTTGAATGTAGATAATGCGATTTTCCCATGGTTCTCTTTCCAAGTTTTCGCATTTCGGTATGCAGTTGAGTTGACTTAACTATGGATAGGAGGTGAGGCTATTGGAATTAATAAGCTATGGATGGTCTATACTACCAACCATGTATAAAAGTTCAGTAGTTGACTGATGCACATTATGTTGTTTCCATTTTCTCTTAGATAGCTTAAAATGGCTATCGGCGAATTTACTAGCTGGTGGTTGTTAAGAAGCAGTAGAGTTCTTCGAACAAGACTGTAGGGGAGAAGCAGACGATGCATGCAAGTTGACTATGCATAAGTGCCAGACATGCCTGGATCATGTTTTATCCTGAGTGATCTTGTCTCATGGAGTGCTTGATGTGGAATGTCCTCATGTGGCACATTTTACGTGCACATACTAATCATGACACTTGTTACTTTTTTATGTTGAGGTCATGAGAAATCCTCCACCCTGTTTTAGCTTTGCGACTTTTCACTTAGGATGGCCGTGTGCTCGCCTCCCCCACTACCCCTTCCACCTCACTGATTTATTACAACATCTTGCTGGCTAGTTTAGACTAGGAGGCTCCAGTGAACATATGATGCGCTTTTCGTGCTAAGAATGTGTCCCAGTTCCATTTCATTGGATTGAAACCTAGTCAGAGCTTCACTGGTATGCAACCATCCAAATCAAAGAAGAAAACTCTGTAGAGCTTATGATTTGCTCCAAGTTACTGGGGTTACATACTCAGATAGCTTTGTTACTGCATTTTCACCGCTCAATATTAACGCTCAGTATTTAGTCTGGTGGATAAATGATGCGCTGTCAACGTTTGTTCATCCTTGAATACGAATTTAGTATGCATACTTGCACAAAACCATGTAAATAAGCAATGATCTCAAATACGCCTTGTGCTGTACTAGGATGAGATGCTTCCCCTATCTGCTACAAATCGTGTAGATCCTCTTAGAGGAATAGTAGTAGAATTAAGTTACTAACCCAAAAATTATGTACAGATCATGATTGCTTGGAGTTAAGTTACTGGGTTACAGGTTCAGAGAGTTAATTAGTACGTTCGCACCTGAATGTGATCCATTCTCTATAACTGTAAAAAACCATGTAAATAAGGAAACCATATGTGCTGCCCTAGGGAGTTGAAAATGAGGTGCTTCTTCTAGCTCCTTAGATCTTGTTAGAGCAATAGTTGAATGTTGATAATGTCAAATTCCCATGAATCTCTTTCCCAGTTTTGGCATTTTTGTATAGTCGACTTAACTCTGGATAGGAGGCGAGGATATTGAAATTCATCAGCTATGGATGCTCTATAGTGGCAAGCATGTGCGAAAGTTCAGTAGTTGACTGATGCACAGTATGTTATTTCCACGTTCTCTTAGGTAGCTTAAAAATGGCTATGGAAAATTTTACTAGCAGGTGGTTGTTAAGAAGCAGTAGAGTTTTCTTTAACAAGACTGTAGGGGATAAGTAGACGATGTTTGCGAGTTGATTATGCATAAGTGCCAGACATGCCAGGATCATGTTTTATCATTAGTGATTTTGTCTCATTGAGTGCTTGATGTAAAATGTCCTCACATCACATATTTTACGCGCACGTACAAATCATTGCAGATGTTTTTTTTTATGTTGAGGTGGTGAGCAATTCTCTAGCCTGTTTTAGCTTTGCAACCTGTCACTTAGGTACCTCATTCCTTACTTTTTTGTCCAGTTATTTGTTGTGCTGCTTTGAAGTCTTGTGCCTTCTTGCAGTGATGGACAATTACAAGAATGTTCCTCAATTCCTTTATGGCTTGAGTCCTTCCCAGATGGAAATGTTTATGACTGATGACAACCCTTATAATCGGCAATCAACGAAAGTTACAGAGGTTAGTTATCTCATGCAGAGCTCTGTTCATTTGTCATTTTGTTCCAGTGGAGTCATACTTCAAAGTTAACATAGAGTTTAACCACAACAAATGCAGGAAAGTGTTGCTGCTTCTAGGAGTTACGATGAATTTGGCATGTACTCCTTATCAGGCACCCATGAGGGCCCTGCAAGTTACAGCATGGGTATGGGCATGCCCAGCATGAGCATGGGTAGAGCAGGACGAGGATATAGAAGAATGAGAAGCTCAGCCCCAGATCTACCTTCATTACTATTGGACTCTCGAATTATATTTCTTGGAATGCCAGTAAGAGACCAACTTTCTATCTTGTTTCTTATCTGCAACGTCGTATTTATAAGGTTTCAGTTAATAGATTGGTAACCTTATCTTTTCCTTGTTCTATTGGTAGATTGTTCCAGCTGTTACTGAGCTGATTGCTGCACAGTTTCTGTGGCTAGATTATGACGATCGCACAAAACCAATATACTTATACATAAACTCCACGGGAACAATGGTAAGTACATGTCTTAATTGTCGATATCAGAAACAACATTTCTTAAAATTGTTAGCATGTCGTTTTCTATTCGCTTCCATAAACGTTTGTATCAATGTGTACAAGTATGGTTTATGGTTATTCCTATTCTCTGTGCCGCAACAGGATGAAAATAATGAGCTGGTTGCATCTGAAACGGATGCATATGCAATTGCTGATTTCATCAATGTAAGCACTTCTCTTTTTTCAGTCAGACTAACTGCAAATTGGACATATCTTTATATCATGCTCGCAATGTTTTTCTTTGGCATAATTCGTCATCTTCTCTGTCAATATTTGCATATTGGACAAAGTTCACATAATGATGTATTATAGTTCCCACTTCCCAGGGCATATTCATGTTTCTGGTTTGGATAATAGTGATTCCGTTATGTTTTAAAATTTCTGACGGCATGATTATATTGCTCAAATTCTTTTGCACATATTCTCATGCTGTTCTGTTCAGCCCTTGTGATTTTCAGTCTACAACAGTTGTCTATTTTGTGTATCTGGCGTACCTTCATATCCCCTTCAAAACTGAAGCAAATTAGTTTGGCTGGATCCGTGTCTGATATCAGATATGCTAGCTATTGTCACTTAAAAGTTTGTTAGCTATTGCTTGCCCAAAAAAATGTATGTGGTTTGAGTTCACTCGACGACCAGTGATTACTTAATAGTGAAACTGGATCTGCAGAATTGCTGCTTTAAATCTCAGACTGCAGTTACACCTTAGCATACTCCATATTTAATAAATCATATGGGATGAAAGATTTCGTTTCCTTTGAAGCAATATGAATTAAAGACGTTAATTTATATTCATACACAAAGGAGTTTAGTCTGACTTCTGTATGTTATCTTTCTTGATTTTATAGCGGAGCAAAGCCAAGGTTTACACGATCAATCTGAGCATGGCGTATGGTCAGGCTGCGATGCTTCTTTCCCTGGGCGAGAAGGGTAAAAGAGGGGTGCTACCAAATTCGATAAGTACGTCAATTTTCTCGGATTCCCCTTGACCATGTGCGTACATAAATGACCATGACAAGGATGTCTTAACGTTCTTTGATGCACATTTCTGAACTGTAGCTAAACTTCACCTGCCCAAGGTCCACAAGTCTGGTGGAGCTGCCATTGATATGTGGATTAAGGTGAAACCCAGCTCTTCTTTTCTATATATTTTGCACCCTGATTCTGTCTGCTCTGCTATGCGTTGAAGATTTTATTTTGCACTCAGGCAAAAGAGCTGGACACGAACACGGATTACTACCTGGAGCTCGTGTCCAAAGGAGTTGGTAAACCGAAGGAAGAGCTCGCAGAATTCCTCAGAGGCCCTAGGTACTTCCGTGCGCAAGAGGCCATCGACTACGGGATCGCTGATACAATCTTGCACTCGCTGGATGGTTCGTTCAAGCCAAAGGTATTTTTAACTACCCCTTGTCTTTCCATGTGTAGATGATATACAGTGGGGGATTTGTGGGCTGATGAGTTAATTGTTCATCATGGATCAGGACCTGACTGCGCAGCTTGCCAAAGCACAGAAGATGCAGCAATCAGGGAAACGTGCGCCTGCTGGAGCTGGGCGATGGTCGACTCCGACCGCACCTAGATAAGTTAGAACGGTATGGTACGCGGATGCGACATCCATCTCTGCCTGTTTGTAGACTAAGATCATCCCTGCCTGATTCTGTGGTAGATTCAGGCTAATGAAATGTTACACACGGATTACTGTATTCTCTGGTAGATTTTGGTCACTTGGAAGATGCCCAATTTTTGCGACTTTGGTTGTAGCAGATATGATAATTTACTCCCTGTTTTCTGTATCAGTGTACACACGTTATTTGCACAAATAGCTTTACATGTTCCTTGCATGTTTGCCGTCTCAATTTACACACACTTTAAATTACACAAATATATCTACATTCGTGACGTTTGTATATCCACATATGTCTGTTTGTAATGCTCACTTCCTGAAGAGCTTGTGGGAAACGAGGAATCCAAGGGAGAAGGCGGTGATGCCAACAGCCACCACCTCCTTGTTCTTCCTCACCGCCTCCACCACGCCGTCTGCCCACTTCATGTCCGTCAACCCCTCTGCCCACTTCATGTCCTTCAACCCCTTGAGCTCCCTCATTGAGCGCTGCTTCCAACCGCTGACCGCCCTCACTTGCTTGTCGGCTGCAGCCTTGGCGCTCTGCTCTTCCTCGCCGGGTCGCCTCACCGTTTCGACCGGGCTCTCATGGGCAACCGTCGGCTTGGCCTTGTCGGCGCCAGTGGCAGCCTTGGGTTTGGGCACCGACTTGTCGGGTGGTGGCGTTGCAGCCACCGCCTGAGGTGCCTGTGGCTTCATTTCTTCTTCCTTCTTCACCGGCGGTGGCGCCGTTGCGACCTGAGGTGCCTTTGGCTTCACTTCTTGTTCCTTCTTCACCGGCGCTGGTGGTAGGGCTGGCTTCTGCTGCTCTTGCTTCCGTGACTTAGCCTTCTCCTCTTCCTCGTGCTGGTTTTGTTGCCGAGCCTTCTTGTCCATGGCCGCCTTCTTCAACGCATCTTCTTCGTTGCCAACATCCGGCTTCCTCTTAATCTCCTCGATGCTCGTCGGCGCCGAGGCCAATGGTGACGCGCGCTTGGGCATGGTGAGGGTGAGCACGCCAGCTTGGAACCTGCCGGCAATCTCGTCGAGGTTGGCGGTGGAGGGCAGCTGGAAGACCTTGTGTAACGAGCCAGGGCCAGCGGCGGCGGTGGCGGGACGGCTGCCGCGGACTGTGAGCCTCCCCGCGCCGTCGACCTGCACACGGAAGTCGTCCTTGCTGAAGCCCGCCGGGAGGGTGAGTCGGAGCACGTAGCTGCCGGCCTTCTCCGCCCACTCGAACTTCGCCGCTGGCGCTGGTGGTGGGGGCTGGTTCTTGGTGGCCTCCGCCATGAGGAAGCCTAGGCAAGGAATGATGGAGGTTGCTATGGTGTTCTGATTGAGTTGATCGATCGAGAATGAGAGATGAGATGAGCAAGTTAGCCCGGTGCGCCGCGTACATATACTGGTCGATCGATCGAGGCCGGTGGTGGATTCGAAACTTGTTCTAAAAGGTTTTGGTAAGGGATATTTGCGCGGGAGGGTAAGCTAGCTAGTAACTCGAGCTTGGAGGGAAGCTATGCTTATGCTACGGAGGTGAAGAAACACACCAAGCAGGAGATTGCTTGCTATATCGTCGAAGCCAAGCTAGCTAAACCACCTCTCCCGCCGGCAACGCTCTTCACATAGAGTAGAGAAGAATTTGCTTTCAAGTTCATCGATCATTAGTTCATTACATCACTGACTTTTCTAAACAAACAGTGTTTTAAACTTATTATTAAAATTTATTATACACTCCATGCATATGTGCAGTACATGCGAGACCAGCTGTACTGAGCACGCATGAATCGCGATGCAAACTAATGGTAGATGCTTGACCGGTAGGTAGAGGTTCTGTTAGAAATGCATTTTCCCTTAGATGATGGACGGTAATCTGATGTAACCGTATGTTTGCTGAGCACAGTTAACTTTTGCTCTAAAATAAAAAGAGAGCCCTGCCCAAGCATCATCTCCCGTCCTCGTATGCAGGAGTATCCGAGTATATATGTTGTACCTTGGAAACATCCGTGGTACTCCCTTTAATTGAAACAAGTCCCATGCTAGACCTAGTTAATTTGGCTGCTGCAGCAACCGGAGCCGGCCATCATCGCAGCAACTAGAGTTCAGGAGGCTTTATTGAAGAAGGCACCACCGTCACCAACCACCTGAGCGCCGCCCCACCAAATCTTCACCCTAAAACTAGAAAAAGGGAGCTCTCCGCCCATGGGACCGAGATCCACCCCACCTCCATGGCCCGAAGGCCACAGAATTGGGCAGATCGGTAGCGCCGTAAAAGTCTCATTTTCACCTCTCTCTCGGGGACATACCGGTTTGGGCACTCGTTGTGTATGCTTTTTTTGCAATGCACAGGCGTTCATTGTCATTGTAGTATTGATTATGAAGAGGCGTCAGGATAGCATGGGGCATAGCCACATTGCGGCACTTTTCCGGTAACATAAGGCGAAGAAGATTGACAATCTGTTGGATATATATATTACTCACGTGGGAAACAACTTTTACCACAATTGGGGGAGCGTAAAAAAAGTTTGAGGTGTGCCCGCCCTCTAATGTTTTCCTGCATCCGCCACTGGTGCTCCGGATCCAATGCCTTTACCTAGTTTGAGGCGTCCTACAATGCTTGGCAGTGATACCCCAAACATACACATTTCATGTCAGAGAAGGGGACCGCGGTGGATTTTCCCTTACTGCTTCAATAGCACGTAATACCTTGATCAAAGCAACAGACCCTCTGGTATAAGGAAAATATCCAGCGGACCAAAGCCATTTGTGATGATCAACTCCAGCACATTATTTATTTGACAATAGTAAAAGCATGCAAGGTTTTTTGAGCTAGTTTCTTGCCTGGAGAGTCGATGATGCAAATGTGGCATTGGCAACAGGCATAAATAAATATAAATGAAATACGGATTTCTCCAGGCATAAAAGACGAGCAAAAGCACTAGCACAATCCCTCGAGAGGTACTAGCAAATGTTTGGATGTAATTCAGCCAAGGTCACCAGTCATTACATACAGGCCCTCTAGAGAAATGTAAGTTTTAGCACCACCAAAATACAACTAATTAGACCTACAACCTGTCCTCTCGGTGCATGTTAAAAGTCCAGATCCTCCGGATTCGCTTCCAAAAGAGGTGTCAAGTGCGCCATGAAAACGTACGGTTACAAATACTATGGAGCTTATATACTACTACTAATAATAATAGGGCATGCATCCATCAGACTGCAAAGCAGCATATCACATCCATGGCTTCATGTATGAAACGCGTGACACTATCCATATGGTCGATTCCGACAGGTTTCATTTTGTTGCTGGCTGTTCTTTGAGTCCTAACCTTGACAGTGGTGATGCTGAAAGTGGTGGACCGTACACCATACTTCTGCGGAGAATATTCATCTAGCATATACACATAAATTACAACAAAACATTAGAAGTGAAAACTGATCACAACCATGCATGCATAATCGAGACGATCGAGAGACAGAGAGCTATTCACCTTGCACCACGTACAACAAAGTAGCACCAGAGTCCACATCTTTGCCAGCATAATCCAAACATATGCCTTCACCCACACAATGTATGCGTGATAATGGCAAAAAGATAGGCTGGCTGAGGTACAGAGAATGATCTTCACGAAGCAGTTCATAAGCAGCCAGCCCTCCTTCTCTGCATGTGTAGATAAAGCCATCGACAAATACGCATCTACCATTCAAAAGGGCCTCTGTAGGGTCAAACCGGTATCCTTCGAATGCAGCCAAAGGCATGACAACACTCCATCGTTTGGCACCCAGGTCAAAATGAAGGCAGGAGCATGTGACAGCATCACAAACTATAAGGGAATCATCATCCATTGCTACATATCCAGAGATATCAACCCTCCTGAAGACAACCTTCGACTCATCTGCCTTGTAACACAACCATGAGGTGGTGGGTCCATAATTGAACTGTGTCTGATGGTAAATTTGCAGAGTCTCAGTAAGGGCAATGGTTTCTTGGCCTACTCTGGCAACCATAACGAAAGGACCAGCATTAGGACGCTGTAAAGGTCGCTTGCAAGTTGGCCTGTCCTTGTTCATACTAAACTCAAACATGCCGTCTTTCATGGACGAGACTGCCTGTATTTTTGAGCCATTCTTGAAAAAGTGCCAATCACGATCACCAACTGCGGCACAACACAGTTCGATGGGCTTGACATCATCATCCATGGCACCCGTCTGGTAGATGACTGCTCGTGAGCCAGCTTGGCAAATGATAATCAGATCCTTCTTGATAGTCATTGTAGCAGGCTTCACATGCACAACAGGACTTGTAGAACAGACTTGGTGTTGCCTTGAAGCAGAGTCGACCGGCAGGCTCCGAGCGAGTCCCAAGGGAGGAGGAGGAATTGTCGAGAAGGGCCCCTCAGCTGGCTCGCGAGAGCACAGATGGGCAATGTGACCATCGTCCATGCCGCATTGAAAGTCCGGGGATGTTATTGAGCGCATCTCTATCATGTTTCTGCATGCACGAAGAGAAACTTATTTAGATGTATAAGCTCGGTAAACCATGAAGCTAAATTCAGATCAAGCAAGACCTGCAACAACTAAGCATCTTGGATGGTTTGTTGACGTGCTGGGAACTGGTTAGACCCTCTTCCTCTTCTCCACGTTGCTGCAGCACAAGAGAGCTCTGGTCCTCATACTCCCTAATCAATTGATTAGTTGACAGACAAAAAAAACCTGTAAGCAATCTGGTAGGTGACCACACAAATGCTTAATGTAGATTGATTACTTGAGACAGAAATGCTGTGTAGATTGATTAGTTGAGACAGAACAAAAACGGTAACTAGCTACCAAGGTGAACAACACGAATGCACGCATGATCGATCAAATTAATAAAAACTCAACAAAAGGAAAAACAGAAACTTTATCATTCTAAAAATAGAGCATTTTTTCTAATTTAATTGTTAAAAGGAGACTGGGAGTTCATCAGCGAGCCCTGGTCCTGTTTATTAATTTCTGTTTTTTGTTAGTTTCTGTTTTCTATTTCCATTTCTTAGAGAAAAACAGCTAGTATGCTTACTGTAGAAAGCAGAAGTGCTGTTGAGCTGGCGGATTGGGCACCATGTCTACCCGGCGGTAAGTTGAGTGCAGCAGCTTGATTCCTCCCTCAACCGGGTCCTGGGTGTCAAGGAGGTCGAAGGTGGTGACGATGGCGTGCAGGTTCTCGCACGGGCACGGGGTGTACTGCGCCAGACTGATCCAGACAGAGCACATGCGGAGGCCGGCGAGGCGGGTGAGGATGCCGTACCCTTGGCCAGGCGTGAACGGGCAGACATAGTCGATCACGATGGGCAGATCCAGCTTGAGCTGCTCCGGCCCTCCCTGATCATTCTTTTGGTAGGCGAGCTTGTAGGCATAGATGGTGTTGTCACGGAGCAGGTAGACGGCTTTGTGCTGTTCGACATATGTGCCTCGGCCAACGATGGGGAGGTAGCGTTCCGACCTATTTCTGTCCGTGTCGGTGAGCACCCGAGTCCACCTGCCGGAGCTAGGGGCGAAGGTGAGGAAGAGGCCGTACTGCTGGAAGGAGACGAGGACGAGCCTGGCGTCGGGGATCACTGCATAGCCCAGGAGGAAGTCGCCCATCCACGGGGCTGATATCTTGTGTGCTATTGGGGTGGTGAAGGGCCCCCCGACAAGCTCCCACCGCCTCCCGCCGGCGGGTGCGGGGACTAGGCGTCGCGTGACGACGGTCAACCACGCGTTGATGTGATCAGCTTGACGGGTGGCGGACAGAGCCCAGATGTGGCCCTCGGCGGAGATGGGCATGCAATAGCTACTAGTCCCTTCAATCTCCGGCAGAGGCATCGCCTGCGGCTTGGGCGGCTGCAGAGTTAGCTGCAGGGCCTGGGGTTGCTCATGATAGTCCTGATGCAGCACGCACAGCGAGCGGCCGTCGGAATCCAGGGGCGCGACGCCAGCTTGGAAGGTGTACCGCGGCGGCTTGGCGAGGACGATGTCGTGGAAGACCTCGATCGCGTCGTCGCTCCGGCCGAGGATACGGCCGGATCGCGCCACGCGGAGGCGGCTCAGCCGTAGGGTGGAGGCGCCGTCCGCGACGCCGACCAGCAGCGACCAGGCGGGG
The DNA here is from genome assembly GCA_030979885.1 of Lolium multiflorum. Taxonomy (NCBI): domain Eukaryota; kingdom Viridiplantae; phylum Streptophyta; class Magnoliopsida; order Poales; family Poaceae; genus Lolium; species Lolium multiflorum. The sequence goes on from CM061750.1 coordinate 24,870,593, forward strand.
ACGTGCTGGTCGGCGGCGTCGGCGTCGGCGTCGGGGAGGCAGATGTAGTCGATCCCGGGGGCGACGCGGCCCGAGGGAAAATCGTCCCAGCAGCACACGCAGTAGCGGAAACGGCACCGCCGCCGCTCCGCCTCCCAGTCCTCCTCCTCGCCCTCCGACTCCAGCATCGACGGCGAGTCTCCTTCTGCCTCCGCCGCCGGCATCGACATTGACCTAGGGTTTCACTTCACTCGGGATCCAATCCAACTTGGGCTTTGGGGTTGGGGACGAGACGACAAGCAAACGCCTTATGTGGCTGGCTGCCATTGTTTGTCTTCGGGCCTCCTACACTTTTGTTAGAAAAATAAGAAGCACCCACGAGGGCAAGTAGAATTTTGGAGCTCGGGCTGCATGTAGTCAATTTTTTGAAGAAAAAAAAATCAAAAACTGTAATTAAAATTTAAAAGTTCCAAACGATTTTGAAAAAAAAATCTAGGTGTAGATAATGATTACAAGTGTGCAAAAAACTAATGTGAAATAGCTTATATTCTACTATGTGCAAGATTTTTTTTAGTGGGAAGCGACGTTCATGTCGATAACTATGTGTCAACTGTGGTGACTTTGTCAATATCAATAAGAGCCACCGAATTAATTTCTTGGGCCCAGTCTCTCGAAGAGCTGATATGTATAGGATGTACGTGTGTACGTTCACATATGTGAACGTATGTGCGTATTTGTAAGAGTATGTGTTGTGTTGTGTTTCGCGGAATATGTGATATATGTCAGAAAAGTCATACCATTGGTTCATATTTAGAATCAGTTTCCAATGGCATAATTTTTACGTAAGGGCATGTATAATGCTAGGTTCTTAGGCAGACGCTTGTACAGCCAAAAGAAATAAATTATTCTGAAATATATACGCTACGGTCCGTAGCTACAGCGCGCTGAGCGCTAATTGAATCGCATAAACAAACTTTTTGGTCGCATGGATAGGGTCTACCGTTGTGTCGAAAAAAAATGAAGCGCCACCGGCGCAAGAATAGAAGTCGACCCCAGGCCTATTCTCGAGATTGACAAGAAATCTCAGGTAACGGCAAGGATTACCATCCTAGAACCCATAATAAGCACCCGCGTTGTAGATGCCCTTATATACATTGTATTTTGTTAATGAAGGATAAAGTTTTTTCTTAAGATGTGTAATTTGTACTATTAAATTGAAACGGGTGCGTTATTATATATGTATTTCCGATTCTAGCCATGTATCTCTAGAATATTATTATGAATTTGGTTACCTATACTTAGTAGCAATTTAATGCATTTTGATGTTCGATGAATTTAAGTTGCTCATTTATCATACAATACTCCACATTTGTCCCTATTGCCATGTTACAAGGTACTAGTAGATCCTTACTTAAATTTAACTCTTTGCCATTGCCATGTTATAATTTGGTTTCTAGATATCTACTTGTGCTCTATTTTGATTAGAAATCATGTAGTGTACTGAATCTCCATGTAGGATTTTTATATGTGCATTGTTTTGAACCATACTAATTCATGTATTGTGCGTACAGAATCATATTTCAGTGAGACTATACAAGAGGAGTAACATATCTAAAAACGAGTAGTGCACCCATCGTAATGGGTTTGCTACAGGTCGAGTAATGGCTACATCGTTTTTTAGACACAAATCACTAAGTATGACATGAGGATTGCTATCGATTGCAACAACGGAGGAGTGTTGTTGGTTTGAGAACCGGAGCTTTCTTGAAGCGGTGACGAGAGAGGTTGCTTATGCACGGCCCATAGCTAGGGGCTTGACTTGAGTAAATACAATGTTAAAGTTTCCAAATGGGAAGTTTTTAGAATTGAATGTGGCTATTTTAATTTACTTACTTTAGGGTAGAGTTTAAATTATAATTGTCGTTGCTTATTCGATGGATCATCAGGCCAGGGACACACGAGCTACCGAATTTTGGAAACCTCAAGACAATGACGAGAACCTATTGTTGCTTGCTTATCCGGAATTATTGGGCAACCTGTGCGAGATTACAATGAGTCAAATTGTGCCTCAATATCTCCGAGGATCCGGCTTATAAAGACTACGGATCTAAGGTTACAAGGGTAGAGATCCTACCAAATTCGACTAAGCATAGACTACGTTAAGTATTCCCTGCCGTATACGTTACAGATCCAACCGACCTTCATCAAGGGCCGGATCTGATCTTCAGGACGGATCTCACCTTTGTTGTTCTCCAGCAACTTTATCATTGTAAAAATAGAACTTTATCATCACAATATGTTTTGAAACAAATACTTCTCCGCCCCATAAAACTTGTTTACAAAATTGAGACAAGTTTTATGGAATTTAAAGAGCACTCCCACCGGTCGTTGTTAATCGATGCAGGAGTGCAACTAAACCTTGCGAATATTTGGCGTCGATTAATATAGAAGATCTTTGATTTGAAGGTGTGATCGAAATTTTCAATGCTACCAATAAAAGAATGTTGAGGTACTAACCAGCATGCTTACTGCTAATAATGCGAGGAAAAAAATTATATTGAACTTCTATACTTAATTTTAGCATGTTGGGGTTCAAAGAGTATACATTTTCTATTTCATATTTGACGTAGTTAATCACAAAAGAATATTGCTAAATCCTGGTTTTTGAATCAGTTTTATATATTCTTGCATATAGTTGAAATACATTTGCATCGTGCTATAATTAAACTATACTCCGTAACAAAATTTCCTTCATGTATATATTTCTAGTAAGTGGAGAAACTATAGAATAGCATATTTATGGTAGAATAACATACATGTTATAAACAATATCTTAACAGAGGGTTTTAGTGTATGATTGGGTATAGAAACTTCCAGATTTTAAATAGAGTGGTCATAATTATTTACACCTCATTTTGTTGTTAAATATATCTTGCAAGTTACATTGGATTAAGTACTCCCTCATTTCCATAATATAGTGCGCATTTATATCCGTGAAAGTCAAACTCCACTAACGTCACCAATTTTATTGGGAAAATTATCGATACTAGGAAGCGTTGGCACGGTGGCACACCGTGCCCGTAGGGTTATCATGAGGAGATTAAGAAAAAATAGTAACATTTAGAAAAGGCGATAGATAATGTAGTTTTTTTTGTGTCAAAACAGTTGTGGAAGAAGATAGTGTTATTCCCAAAAGGCGATTGTGAGAACAAAAGGTATTAATATCATTTTCGAATAGAAGAGACGACAAATAGTGGAGTATTTTGTCTCCCGGAGTTGCCATAGTAGAACCATCAAGGTACTATAGGAGAAAGCAACTACACATGGAGGGTAAGGCGATCGTGAGGCGATTAACAAAAGGTATTAATATTATTTTTAAATAGAAAAGGCGGCAAATAGTGGAGTATTTTATTTCTCGCAGTTACCATAGTAGAACTATGAAGGTAATATAGAAGAAGGAAACTACAGATGGAGAGTTACCACCGGCAAATTAGGGCATCTCCAGCGGCGCGACGCAAACGGATGTTGAGCGACCGTTTGTGTCCGCTGTGACCGGAAATGCGTCTGGGGCCTGCTCCAACGGGGCGACGCAAAGTGACCGGGCCGTCCGCGGAGACGCAAACCTAGCCCAAATATGCGCCAGGTTTGCGTCTCCGCGGACGCTCGGATCGCGCGAGTGTCCGCCGAAAAGGCGTAGGACCCGCGCATCGGTGGAAGGAGGCCGATATTATTCCCGCCATGGCCATTCCCCGCGAAATACCAAACTAGACCGGCGCGAGCATCCGAGCGATGGACGTCCTCGCCGCCGCAGCCACCGCCATGGATGCGGCGCAAACCCTCGCACCCGCTGCCGCCCCACACTCCCCCGTAGCCACGACCATAGCCACAATGGAGGCTGCAGCTCCAGCGGAAGCAAAGCGGTCCACCACCTGTAACATCCCAAATTTCAATAAAAGAAAGTTAGAAGAATTCCAGAGAGCAAAATTTCAAACCAACAAAAACTTTTTAAATTGCATATAGTGCCATGCATAGGACTTGTGCATTTGATTGATATGCCATGATGATTGTTATTATGTGTATAAGCTAAACCCTAAAACCCTAAAGTGATCATAAGAAGATCACAAACCAAATAAAGCAAAAAGAGGAAGAAAATCAAATAAATGCAAAACCCTAAAAACCCTCACATATGCCCTATGGCATTTTTATAAATTTTGACCCTAGACCTATTTGGTCTTCACCATTAGTTGAATAATGTTTCTAAACACTTATTACAACTTTTGGAATCAAAGAATCACAAATCAAATGGATTTCAAATACAAAACTTGCTCACATATGATAATGGTCAAATCTGCCAATTATAGTCTGATCACTACTTTGAGCCTTTGCAATTCAAATTTCTCAAACCAAACCTTGCTAACTCTTTGCACCACATCCAAGTCAACATCAAGGTGAACACTTTTTGTAAAGATCACCATGCCAAATTCTTTCTTGATCATTAGCTATGCTCAACCAAAGTTGCAACATTTTAATATGTGCAACAATCTCACACTTAGCCAATTTTGCAAAAACTTGAATTCAACAATGCCACCACCACACTTCACCACCTCTGGTCATTTCTAACTCATTGAGATACTTACAATTCAAAACTTGCAACAATTTGAATTAAATTAAATTTGGACAAAAATCAAAAATGGCATCTATGTGACTATTTGACACTATTTGCTATAGTGATCTACCCATCTAATCTACATCAAACCTAGCCCAATTGGTCTCCTGGTTCCCTCTAACCATCAATGGCACATAGTAAACCTAAGGAGGGCAAGCATAGCTTGCATGGCATGGCCATGCCGGCCCATGCCACCCATGCCGCACCCCCTCTCTTCTCCTTCTTCCTCCACACTGGCCCTGGTGCCCAAGCTCACCACCTCACCCTCCTAGCCACGCCTAGCAACGCCACGGCCACGAGCAACGCCGACCACCGCCGGAATTCGCGCGCCCAGAACGCGCCAGCATGCCGCTCGCGTCGCGCGTGGCGCGCCACAGATGCGCACTGGCCACGCGCCGTCCCACTCGCTCGCGCTCGCCCTGGACCCCATGTGAGCACGTCGAGCATCTGCGTGACACCACGACGCCGCCAGACATGCCCTCGACCACGACCCGTGCCCGCCGTCGCCGGAGAAGGAGACCCCGATCCGCCGCAGACGCGACAGACGCGGAAGCAATGCGACCAATCTAGCCACCGCCCGACCATGCTGTCGCCGCCAAACGCTTCGCCAGGATCCGCAGAACAGCGCCACGCCCTCGCCTAGCTCGATAGCTCGCCAGAGAAGCCGCGAGCATGTCGACTTCTTCACTGCCCCGCAGCACCCTCGCGCCTATAAATAGAGACCTCCCTGGACAGAACCAAGCACACCATCACGATCACCACTCACCACCGCTTCGCCCCGCACCAGTAGCTACCTCAATCGTCGCCGGAGCAAGGCCAATCGGAAGATCACCGCTGCGGAAGCCCGCACAATCGCCGCCGATCCCGACCACCCCAGGCGACGCCTGCTACCAGGAGACTCGCCGTCGTCCACAACCTCGTCGCGCACACTGCCAACCCTTGCTGGAGCCGCCGTAAGCTCTCCCACCCCCTACCTGAGCCGCCGGCGAACTCCCTCTCGCCGCCGACAACGATGAATGTTTGCCGTTCGATCATGTTCTAATCCAACGCGTTAGATTGATCCATACCGCTTCGGCGTTTAAACGCCGGTGACGGGTGGAGCCCCTTGTCAGGCAGCCCACGCGGGCACAGACGCGTGGTGGGCTAGCCTTGGGCCGTTTAAATCGTTTAGGCCCAGTTAGTTTTCCCGCCGGCCTTTTTAATTCAAACTTCGTTTAATAAATTTAATTCGAATTCAATACTGAACCCAACTTTGGAAATTCATAGAATCTGTTTGGCTTGGCCAAATTTAACAAACTTTATATTGCTGGAAAGCCACTAAAAAGATCTACAGAATGCCACTGGTCCCATGCCAAGATGTGCTGTAGAATTAATATGATAAAAAGAAGAAGGCAGGGACTTTTCCATATTCAAAGAATTATTAAAAATCAACCAAAATAGATATTAAGTTAATTCCAACTCTAATAGCTCACATTTGACTTACACTAATTGTTTATGCAATAAAATGGTATGGTCACTTTGCATGATCATGCCCTAGTTTAATTAATGGACAATATGGCTAGTTTATGTAGTTGATATTGTCCAAAACTATTAAGTAAAGCATATGAAGTATTATACTTCATTTAAACCTTGTCTCAAATGAATTCATGTGATGTTTGGACCCCTGGCCAAACTCACTTATATGAATTACTTAGAGATTTAAATCATTTGTAGCATTACTAAATGGGATGAGGTAGTCTACCTCATTTAAATCATTTTCTCAAATGATAATGATGAATATTTGACTTAGGTCAATATAAGTTCATCTATGATGATTTGAGAAATTAAATCTTAAGAAGATTTCAATGAGAGGAAATTATTTCTCAAGAACCCTATGGAAACTATCATTTACATATTAAATAAAAAGAAGTGAATTCTCCTCAAGCAACACAACCCATGCACCCTAATTAGATTATTTGTGTGCATAGAATAGTTTGTGTGTTTGTATGTGATACATGAAATAGCCATTGAATTAGTGAGTAATTATACTTGTATTCCAATTTAGACGCTAGCACCGGAGAGTACACGGAAGAAGAAGGTTGCTACCAAGAGGAGGAGGAGGAGAATTTTGAGAACTACCAAGGCAAGCTAATATTCTTGCAAAGTGCAAAGCCCTTTGGGGCAAGGCACCATGAGTCTTACCTTTTCTTACATAAGCCTATCCCAAGTTTATACATTACAAGTTTTTACTTGTTTTCTCAAGAAGTTACTTTTATAGTTAACTTTGGTCAAAGTACAAGTGGTTACTAGAGTAGTGAAGTAGTCTCAATCAAGCAAAGCAAGATAGCACCCCTCATGATTTAGAGCTAGTGCTAATGAATAAAACTTGACTACTCTAGATGGGAACAATGTGACTTGAAATGGATTTGAAACCTTGGAATGATGATGAATTCCATTGAATGATTTTTGAAGGTGAATATGACAAAGAGAAGATGGTGATTTTTGATAAACATGATATTGGTTTGAATGCGATACCTTTCCAATAGTAAGTACCCCCACAATACCTGATTATGGGTAGGGTTTAACTGGAAGTTTATACATCTTAGTATGGGTTCCCTCTGAACACACGTCATAGGGGTTACGCTTGAGGCTGCCTCCGTTGTTGAGAAATGATGTGAAATTGAGGTGAATTGTACGGCCAAGCCCTGTGCAGTTCCCAGGTTGACAGTTGGTCTTCAGGGAGGCCAAGCTCATGGGGAGAGGTGCTCATACTAGGATTTGTAAGTGAAAGGTTATGGTTGATGATCCGCGTACTGTGTTACGATGATTCGGGGTAATCCCGACGGATGAAATCAAATGTTGTGGCATAAGTGTGCAACCTCTGCAGAGTGTAAATCTATTCGAATAGCCGCGTCCACGGTTACGGACGGTTGGAAAGGCCATACAGTTTCCGATGTCATATCTTTGAAAATGATGTGGATGGTGAAATAACTTGTGGTGAATTGAATTGAAATCACCACTTGAATGGTGGGAATGACACTAATGTTCCCACTTGAGTTAGTTAGCATTTGAATAAGCTTTTCTCAAATACTTATGAACTAAAACTGGCTTTATGCAAATAAACTAGAGTTAGCAAACTTTACTAGAATGTCTAGCACTTACATTAGTATTCGTTTGCGAGTACTTAAAGTACTCGCGGCTTTGTCCCTGGCTATTCAAATGGCCAGAGTATGAAGATGAACAAGGAGATGACCAGCAGGACGCCTACGACAACTAGGAGTCTTTCGACGTCAAGCGTTGGCCTGTGGACTAGAGAGTCCTTGTATCTTACGCTTCCGCTATGAACTTGTGTTTGTTCGTTGATCAATAGATCAACTATTCGTGTAATATGGATGATGTGATCCCGCTTGTAAGACATTATGGTTTGTAATGAATGATGACTGTGATACTTAACTATTATGCCTCGCAACAACAATATTCCTGGGATTGCGATGTATGACATAATAGGCATTCGGACTTAAAAATCCGGGTGTTGACAAGTTGGTATCAGAGCCATTGTTTGACCTTAGAAGACCTTAGTTAGAATGGGCGTTCTGAAAAACTTAACTTTGAAAATCAAATGAAGAAATATTTGTGAAAATTTACTTACACTCTTGTCTTTGAGACTTTGCCAAAATTTGATGAATCATGTTCTATCTTATTTGAATCTACTAAAATTTTGCCACACCTTGCACTCTCTAACTTACTCATCCAATTCTCTTTCAGATGGAGCCGAATGAACCCATCACCACCAAGTTTTACCAGCTTGGGAACGGAGGGAGCTTGATCTTCGAGCACGACCTCAACGCCGTCTCGACTTCCTTGGGCGCCCACACCCCGAGTTCCACGGGATTCAGGTGGATGACACGCCCGGAGGAGAGTTGCAGTGGGTCATCACTGTCGACTTGAGGGGCAAGATGGAGCCTCCCACCTCGGAGAGGATCCTCTTCTCCTTCCGCGAGAGCAGATGGCTCGACGGACTCGCACGTGGCCTTCAGGAGGCACTTGCGCGCCTCTGTGGACAGAACGTGGTGCGCATCCTCGCCTCTCGCTTCGCGCATCTCGTGAGGCGTGATGCCATGGGAGTGCCTATGGAGCTGCAGCCGCACCCGGAGTTGAGGCACCATGCTGAGCACACGACTTCATGCTCTACCGACTCGAGGACCTCGACGCCACTCGCGCTTACGCGAACCGGACCCATGCTCACATCATCGAGCAGGGTGAGGCGATCAAGCTACTCAACAACGACCGCAAGAGCCTTTGCCAGCAGCGTGCCAATAAGGACGCTACGATTGTGCGCCTTCGCGCCAAGATCGCGTCACTTGAGGCCTTGTCAAGGCCCAGGAGGATCAGATCGGAGAGTTGGAGGATGACGACGGAGGCATCGACCTTGGGAGGAGCCTTCTGACGGCGACGACTTTGAGGAGGACGAGTTCAGGGAGGAGGACTACGAGTTCCTGAGCGGGGACTCGATGACTACGTCCCGATCGACGTCGAGGATGAGGAGTAGTTGCACTAGTTTCACTTATGTAGGTGTGAGTTGTATCCCGTCCCTTGTATCGTAGCATGAGAATGGTTCTTAAAACCATTGGAGTATGTGTGTTTTAGTTTGTACTATGTGTTGAATGAATGAATGAATGTTATGTTTGTCATGAAAAGATTACCAATTTCAAATGTTTTCAAACATAACCAAAATGAACCATAGAATGTTCCCTCTTATCTCATGATCTTCTATATCTTCAGATGGCCCTCCCAATCGCACCAACGCGATGATGCAACTGTTGCAAACCTTGCTTGCCGACAGGGGAGAGAAAGAGCCGAACGCCAAGCCAACCTCAACGCTTTGCAGAACATCGCCAATCAAGGCCATGGAAATCATGACCACCCTGGATCCAAGCTCAAGAACTTCCAAAACACCAACCCTCCGGTGTTTAGCAAGATAGAGGAACCCCTTGATGCCGACGACTGGCTCCAGACTATGGAGAACAACCTGGAAGTAGCCGGAGTGGAAGCCAACGAGAAGGTCTTGTTTGCAACCCATTATCTCGCTGGACCAGCCCGCGCTTGGTGGACAAGCACCCGTGCCATGAACGGAGGTCAGTTCATGACTTGGGAGGATTTCAAGCTGAAGTTCAGCAAGTACCATGTACCGGGTCTTATCGAAAAGATGAGGGATGAGTTCCGTGAACTAAAACAAGGTCGCATGACGGTGGTAGAATACCGCGACAAGTTTCTCACCCTGTCGAGGTATGCCCCGATGAGACCGACACCGTTGAAAGAGGAAGGAGAGATTCACGGTGCATGATGAGATGCGGACTGTCCTCGTCAACATCCCCTTCGCCGACCTCGAAGCCCTTGTTGACTCCACCATCCAGATGGAGGGCGAGCTGAACCAAGCCAATGAGAACCGCGCAGCATGGCGAATCAAAGTGGGTCTAGCCATACCCAGAAGTTTGGCCCCAGCTCAAGCGGAGGTTTCACTCCAAGGAACAACAAGCCACCGATGCAGAACTCGCGCCCCGGTTATCAGAACCGGAGTGGAGGAAACTCCAAGCCAGGAGGATACAACAACTACAACAACAACAACAACTACTACAACCGCGCTCCGCCCAGAGCCCCCAACAACAACAACAACAACACCAACACCGCTCCCAGAACCGGAAGCAACGCCGTCCCCGTTGCCAACAAGCAGGACAAGACCACCATCACTTGCTATGAGTGTGGTGTAGTGGGGCACTACTCCAACGAGTGTCCCAAGCGTCTTGCCAAGCTCGTCGGCAACACCGCTGCACTGCTCAGCAACAACGCCGTGTCTCCACCAGCCAGAGTTCGCCCCCAACAACCCCAATAACGCAACGGCCGCCTCTACCACATGAACGCCGAAGAAGCCAGGAAGCACCAGATGTTGTCTTGGGTATGTTTTGTCAACCACATCCCTGCCAGAGTGTTGTTTGATTCCGGAGCATCTCATTCTTTTGTCGAAGACTTTGCATCAACAAGTAAAATTCAACCCCTCAGTTTGAAGCATGTTATGATAGTTCAAATTCCGGATCAACCACCAAAGCCGAGAAAATTTTGCAAAAATGTACCTATCAAAATCCATGATGTAGATTTCTATGCCAATCTAATCATTTGGGAACCAAAGGTTTGGAAGTCGTACTAGGAATGGACTGGATGTCCAAGCACAATGGATTGATGGACTGCCAAGAAAGCCATCACCATGACTAGCACACCGGTATCGTAGTAGAGCACGTCTCTGAAAAACTACCCAGAAAGTTCACCCAACCAAAGTGTATCCAAGCCAACTCTGGATCAAATCGGGGTCGTTTGTCGCTACCCGATGTGTTTCCGGATGATCTACCGGTATGCCCCCGGATAGGGATATCGAGTTCATCATCGAGTTAATCCCGGAACTGGACCCATAGCCCAGAGAGCCTACAACATGAACGCAACAGAGCTGGTGGAGCTGAAGAAGCAAATAGATGATATGTTGGCCAAAGGTCTGATTAGACCTAGTGCATCCCCCTGGAGATCACCAGTTTTGTTTGTGGACAAGAAGGATGGTGCAAATCGTTTATGTACGGACTATCGTAAGCTTAACGATGTCACCATCAAAACCAAATACCCCCTACCCAAGATAGAAGACTTGTTTGATCAACTCACCGGAGCCAGAGTTTTCTCCAAGATAGATCTTAGAACTGGATATCATCGGTGAAAATCCGAGCCACCGACATTCCAAAGCCTTCACCACGGATATGGGTTGTATGAGTACAACGTCATATCATTTGGACTGACCAATGCCCCCGCTTATTTCATGAATCTCATGAATAAGATCTTCATGAACTTTTTGGACAAGTTTGTCGTTGTCTTCATCGACGACATCCTTGTGTACTCCAAGTCCGAAGAGGAACATGAACAACATTTGGAAACTGTCCTAGAAACCCTTAGGCATCACCAGTTGTATGCCAAGTTCAGCAAGTGTGAGTTTTGGTTGGAAGAAGTTGGATTCCTGGGACACATCTTGTCTGCAGGAGGAATTTCCGTAGATCCCGCCAAAATCAAAACTGTTATGGAATGGCAAGCCCCAACCACCCAAACCGAGGTCCGCCCTTTTCTTGGATTAGCCGGATATTACCGTAGATTTGTAGAAGGCTTTTCGAGCATCGCTCGACCAATGACCAAATTGTTGAAGAAGGACAGAAAGTTCGAGTGGACCGACAAATGTGAAGAGAGCTTTCAACAGCTCAAGAGTAGACTGACAACCGCCCCAATCCTGATCATGCCGGATATCGCAAAGCCCTTTGATGTATATTGCGACGCCTCCAAGACTGGTCTTGGATGTGTGCTTATGCAAGAAGGCAAGGTTGTATCCTACCTTTCAAGACAGCTAAAGCAACATGAGCAGAACTACCCAACCCATGACCTCGAGCTTGCAGCCGTGGTCTTAGCCTTGAAAGTTTGGCGTCATTACCTCATGGGTAATCGATGCGAAATATACTCCGACCACAAGAGCCTGAAATACATATTCACCCAGAAGGAGCTGAACATGAGACAACGCCGATGGATCGAATTGATCAAGGATTACGACATGGAGATTCACTACCACCCCGGCAAGGTGGTAGCGGATGCTTTGAGTCGACTGCCGTGTCAGTTGAACTCCATGCTGCAACCGAACAGCCCAGCTTGCATCAAGAGTTTGAACAATTCAGACTTGAACTTGTTAGTGAAGGATTCCTAGCCAGCATAGAACTGCAACCCACCTTGGTTAGCCGGATCAAGGAAGCCCGAAAGACAACGCTAGCATCGACGGAATCAAGAAACAGATAGCCGCGGGAAAGCGGATTCACCGTAGACGAAGCCGGAGTTCTTTGGTACAAAGAACGTCTCTGCGTACCATCGGACTCAGACTTGAAGCAAGTCATTCTGCAAGAAGCCCATGACACCCTTTATTCAATCCACCGGAGGTACCAAGATGTACCAAGACGAAGGAGCAATTCTGGTGGCATGGAATGAAGAGAGAAATCGGCCTACATCGCCAAGTGTGACATCATCAAAGAGTCAAGGCAGAACATCAACGACCCGCCGGACAACCCCTCCAGTTCCAGAATGGAAATGGGACTCGTAGGAATGGACTTTATCACCGGACTGCCCAAATCCAGCAAAGGCAATGATTCAATATGGGTAGTTGTCGATAGATTGACCAAAGTCGCCCATTTCATCGCCGTCAAGACCACTTACCAAGGACCAAAGTTAGCTGAACTATACATCTCCAGAATAGTCGCCCTGCACGGAACCCCGAAATCGATAGTGTCGGATAGAGGATCACAGTTCACCTCAAGATTCGGCGAGAAAGTGCACGAAGGACTAGGCACCCGTCGAATTTCAGCACCGCCTATCACCCTCGGACCGACGGACAGGTGAGAGAGTCAACCAGATACTGGAGGACATGATGAGAGCATGCGTACTGGAATACGGATCCAAGTGGGAAGATTGCCTACCTTACGCAGAATTCTCTTACAACAACAGCTACCAAGCTAGCCTACAGATGGCCCCCTTTGAAGCCCTGTACGGAAGGAAGTGCCGTACCCCCTGAATGGTCGGAAGTCGGAGAAAGCCAAGTTTTGGCCGGATGTTCTTCGTGAAGCCGAAGAGAAAGTACACAAGATCCGAGAGTACCTCAAGGCAGGCGCAATCAAGACAGAAGAGCTACGCCGACAAGAGACATCGGAGATGACCTTCGAGATCGGAGACTTCGTCTATCTCAAGGTATCCCCTTGAAAGGAATGCGAGATTCCAGGGAGGAAAGCTCGCACCCCGATATGTCAGACCTTTCAAAGTCCTCAGCCACCGAGGTGAAGTATCTTATCAACTGGAGCTACCTGAAGAGATGTCGGTTGTGCACGACGTGTTTCACATCTCACTCCTCCGGAAGTGCCTTGAAGTCCCCGAGAAGACCGAAGTGTTCAAGAACATCGATCACCGATCGGTGGATATCAACCAGGACTTGACTTACCGCGAAGTGCCGATTCGCATCCTGGAGGAAGCTTACCGAACCACCCGCACCCGAAGCATCAAGTTCCTGAAGATACAATGGATCAATCATACCGAGATGAAGCCACAGGGAACGCGAAGACATGAAGGAGTACCCGGATCTCTTTAGTACCTAACTTTCTTTTCGATCTCGGGACGAGATCTTTTGTAAGGAAGGGTTTGTAACATCCCAAATTTCAATAAAAGAAAGTTAGAAGAATTCCAGAGAGCAAAATTTCAAACCAACAAAAACTTTTTAAATTGCATATAGTGCCATGCATAGGACTTGTGCATTTTATTGATATGCCATGATGATTGTTATTATGTGTATAAGCTAAACCCTAAAACCCTAAAGTGATCATAAGAAGATCACAAACCAAATAAAGCAAAAAGAGGAAGAAAATCAAATAAATGCAAAACCCTAAAAACCCTCACATATGCCCTATGGCATTTTTATAAATTTTGACCCTAGACCTATTTGGTCTTCACCATTAGTTGAATAATGTTTCTAAACACTTATTACAACTTTTGGAATCAAAGAATCACAAATCAAATGGATTTCAAATACAAAACTTGCTCACATATGATAATGGTCAAATCTGCCAATTATAGTCTGATCACTACTTTGAGCCTTTGCAATTCAAATTTATCAAACCAAACCTTGCTAACTCTTTGCACCACATCCAAGTAAACATCAAGGTGAACACTTTTTGTAAAGATCAACATGCTAAATTCTTTCTTGATCATTAGCTATGCTCAACCAAAGTTGCAACATTTTAATATGTGCAACAATCTCACACTTAGCCAAATTTGCAAAAACTTGAATTCAACAATGCCACCACCACACTTCACCACCTCTGGTCATTTCTAACTCATTGAGATACTTACAATTCAAAACTTGCAACAATTTGAATTAAATCAAATTTGGACAAAAATCAAAAATGGCATCTATGTGACTATTTGACACTATTTGCTATAGTGATCTACCCATCTAATCTACATCAAACATAGCCCAATTGGTCCCCTGGTTCCCTCTAACCATCAATGGCACATAGTAACCTAAGGAGGGCAAGCATAGCTTGCATGGCATGGCCATGCCGGCCCATGCCACCCATGCCGCACCCCCTCTCTTCTCCTTCTTCCTCCACACTGGCCCTGGTGCCCAAGCTCACCACCTCACCCTCCTAGCCACGCCTAGCAACGCCACGGCCACAAGCAACGCCGACCACCGCCGGAATTCGCGCGCCCAGAACGCGCCAGCATGCCGCTCGCGTCGCGCGTGGCGCGCCACAGATGCGCACTGGCCACGCGCCATCCCACTCGCTCGCGCTCGCCCTGGACCCCCTGTGAGAACGTCGAGCATCTGCGTGACACCACGACGCCGCCAGACATGCCCTCGACCACGACCCGTGCCCGCCGTCGCCGGAGAAGGAGACCCCGATCCGCCGCAGATGCGACCAATCTAGCCACCGCCCGACCGTGCTGTCGCCGCCAAACGCTTCGCCAGGATCCGCAGAACAGCGCCACGCCCTCGCCTAGCTCGATAGCTCACCGGAGAAGCCGCGAGCATGTCGACTTCTTCACTGCCCCGCAGCACCCTCTCGCGCCTATAAATAGAGACCTCCCTGGACAGAACCAAGCACACCATCACGATCACCACTCACCACCGCTTCGCCGCACCAGTAGCTACCTCAATCGTCGCCGGAGCAAGGCCAATCGGAAGATCACCTCCGCGGAAGCCCTGCAGCAATCGCCGACGATCCCGACCACCCCGGCCCGCTGCTTGGAGACTCGCGTCGTCCACAACCTCGTCGCGCACACTGCCAACCCTTGCTGGAGCCGCCGTAAGCTCTCCCACCCCCTACCTGAGCCGCCGGCGAACTCCCTCTCGCCGTCGACAACGATGAATGTGCGCCGTTCGATCATGTTCTAATCCAACGCGTTAGATTGATCCATACCGCTTCGGCGTTTAAACGCCGCTGACGGGTGGAGCCCCTTGTCAGGCAGCCCACTGATGCGTGTAGTTGACACGTCCGTTGGGAACCCCAAGAGGAAGGTGTGATGCGCACAGCGGCAAGTTTCCCTCGGTAAGAAACCAAGGTTTAATCGAACCGTGGGAGTCAAGAAGCACGTTGAAGGTTGATGGCGGCGTGTAGTGCGGCGCAACACCGAGATGGCGCCAACGTGGAACTGCACAACACAACCAAAGTACTTTGCCCCAACGAAGCAGTGAGGTTGTCAATCTCACCGGCTTGCTGTAACAAAGGATTAGATGTATAGTGTGGAAGATGATTGTTTAAAAAACAGTAGAACAATATTGCATTTGTATTTCAGTATAGAGAATTGGACCGGGGTCCACAGTTCACTAGAGGTGTCTCTCCCATAAGATAAACAGCATGTTGGGTGAACAAATTACAGTTGGGCAATTGACAAATAAAGAGGGCATGACCATGCACATACATATTATGATGAGTATTGTGAGATTTAATTGGGCATTACGACAAAGTACATAGACCGCTATCCAGCATGCATCTATGCCTAAAAGTCCACCTTCAGGTTATCATCCGAACCCCTCCGGTATTAAGTTGCTAACAACGGACAATTGCATTAAGTATTGCGCGTAATGTAATCAGTGACTACATCCTCGAACATAGCACCAATGTTTTATCCCTAGTGGCAACAGCACATCCATAATCTTAGAGGTTTCTGTCACTCCCCCAGATTCACGGAGACATGAACCCACTATCGAGCATAAATACTCCCTCTTGGAGTTACAAGCATCTACTTGGCCAGAGCATCTACTAGTAACGGAGAGCATGCAAGATCATAAACAACACATAGACATAACTTTGATAATCAACATAACATAGTATTCTCTATTCATCGGATCCCAACAAACGCAACATATAGAATTACAGATAGATGATCTTGATCATGTTAGGCAGCTCACAAGACCCGACAATTAAGCACAATGGGGAGAAGACAACCATCTAGCTACTGCTATGGACCCATAGTCCGGGGGTGAACTACTCACTCATCACTCCGGAGGCGACCATGGCGGCGTAGAGTCCTCCGGAGATGAATCCCCTCTCCGGCAGGGTGCCGGAGGCGATCTCCTGAATCCCCCGAGATGGGATTGGCGGCGGGTGTCTCTGGAAGGTTTTCCGTATCGTGGCTGTCGGTGGGGGTTTCGCGACGGAGGCTTTAAGTAGGCGGAAGGGCAGGTCAAGAGGCGGCACGGGGCCCACACTACAGGCCGGCGCGGCCGGGCTTGGGCCGCGCCGCCTGTACGGCCACCTCGTGGCCCCACGTCTCCTCTTCGGTCTTCGGAAGCTTCGTGGCAAAATAGGACCACAGGCGTTGATTTCGTCCAATTAGAGAATATTTCGTTACTAGGATTTCTGAAACCAAAAACAGCAGAAAACAGCACTTCGGCATCTTGTTAATAGGTTAGTTCCGAGAAATGCACGAATATGACATAAAGTGTGCATAAAACATGTAGATATCATCAATAATGTGGCATGGAACATAAGAAATTATCGATACGTCGGAGACGTATCAGCAGACGCGTGGTGGGCTGGCCTTGGGCCATTTTAAATCGTTTAGGCCCAGTTAGTTTTCCCGCCGGCCTTTTTAATTCAAACTTCGTTTAATAAATTTAATTCGAATTCAATACTGAACCCAACTTTGGAAATTCATAGAATCTGTTTGGCTTGGCCAAATTTAACAAACTTTATATTGCTGGAAAGCCACTAAAAAGATCTACAGAATGCCACTGGTCCCATGCCAAGATGTGCTGTAGAATGAATATGATAAAAAGAAGAAGGCAGGGACTTTTCCATATTCAAAGAATTAGTAAAAATCAACCAAAATAGATATTAAGTTAATTCCAACTCTAATAGCTCACATTTGACTTACACTAATTGTTTATGCAATAAAATGGTGTGGTCACTTTGCATGATCATGCCCTAGTTTAATTAATGGACAATATGGCTAGTTTATGTAGTTGATATTGTCCAAAACTATTAAGTAAAGCATATGAAGTATTATACTTCATTTAAACCTTGTCTCAAATGAATTCATGTGATGTTTGGACCCCTGGCCAAACTCACTTATATGAATTACTTAGAGATTTAAATCATTTGTTGCATTACTAAATGGGATGAGGTAGTCTACCTCATTTAAATCATTTTCTCAAATGATAATGATGAATATTTGACTTAGGTCAATATAAGTTCATCTATGATGATTTGAGAAATTAAATCTTAAGAAGATTTCAATGAGAGGAAATTATTTCTCAAGAACCCTATGGAAACTATCATTTACATATTAAATAAAAAGAAGTGAATTCTCCTCAAGCAACACAACCCATGCACCCTAATTAGATTATTTGTGTGCATAGAATAGTTTGTGTGTTTGTATGTGATACATGGAATAGCCATTGAATTAGTGAGTAATTATACTCGTATTCCAATTTAGACGCTAGCACCGGAGAGTACACGGAAGAAGGTTGCTACCAAGAGGAGGAGGAGGAGAATTTTGAGAACTACCAAGGCAAGCTAATATTCTTGCAAAGTGCAAAGCCCTTTGGGGCAAGGCACCATGAGTCTTACCTTTTCTTACATAAGCCTATCCCAAGTTTATACATTACAAGTTTTTACTTGTTTTCTCAAGAAGTTACTTTTATAGTTAACTTTGGTCAAAGTACAAGTGGTTACTAGAGTAGTGAAGTAGTCTCAATCAAGCAAAGCAAGATAGCACCCCTCATGATTTAGAGCTAGTGCTAATGAATAAAACTTGACTACTCTAGATGGGAACAATGTGACTTGAAATGGATTTGAAACCTTGGAATGATGATGAATTCCATTGAATGATTTTTGAAGGTGAATATGACAAAGAGAAGATGGTGATTTTTGATAAACATGATATTGGTTTGAATGTGATACCTTTCCAATAGTAAGTACCCCCACAATACCTGATTATGGGTAGGGCTTAACTGGAAGTTTATACATCTTAGTATGGGTTCCCTCTGAACACACGTCATAGGGGTTACGCTTGAGGCTGCCTCCGTTGTTGAGAAATGATGTGAAATTGAGGTGAATTGTACGGCCAGGCCTGTGCAGTTCCCGGGTTGACGGTTGGTCTTCCTTGGGAGGCCAAGCTCATGTGGAGAGGTGCTCATACTAGGATTTGTAAGTGAAAGGTTATGGTTGATGATCCGCGTACTGTGTTACGATGATTCGGGGTAATCCCGACGGATGAAATCAAATGTTGTGGCACAAGTGTGCAACCTCTGCAGTGTAAATCTATTCGAATACCGCGTCCACGGTTAAGGACGGTTGGAAAGGCCATACAGTTTCCGATGTCATATCTTTGAAAATGATGTGGATGGTGAAATGACTAGTGGTGAATTGAATTGAAATCACCACTTGAATGGTGGGAATGACACTAATGTTCCCACTTGAGTTAGTTAGCATTTGAATAAGGTTTTCTCAAATACTTATGAACTAAAACTGGCTTTATGCAAATAAACTAGAGCTTAGCAAACTTTACTAGAATGTCTATCACTTACATTAGTATTCATTTGCGAGTACTTAAAGTACTCACGGCTTTGTCCCTGGCTATTCAAATGGCCAGAGTATGAAGATGAACAAGGAGATGACCAGCAGGACGCCTACGACAACTAGGAGTCTTCCGACGTCAAGCGTTGGCATGTGGACTAGAGAGTCCTTGTATCTTACGCTTCCGCTATGAGCTTGTGTTTGTTCGTTGATCAATAGATCAGCTATTCGTGTAATATGGATGATGTGATCCCGCTTGTAAGACATTATGGTTTGTAATGAATGATGACTGTGATACTTAACTATTATGCCTCGCAACAACAATATTCATGGGATTGCAATGTATGACATAATAGGCATTCGGACTTAAAAATCCGGGTGTTGACACCACCGGCGGCAGCCGGGAGGCAAAGCTGAAGGCGGCAAAGAAGGTGCTCTCCCCGGAGGATAAAATCATCGAGGCCACAAAGCGTCGCGGCTGGCGCAAGAACCAGAAGATCAAGACTGCCGCGGCCACCAACCAGCAGGCCTGGAAGATGCATATCAAAGCCGGTGTCACGCAAGTAGCCCTCCATCCGACCTTAGCGGAGGGCTACATGCTCGTCAAGAGAGAGGGGATCGCCGGCGTCGCTCCTCCGGCCTCGTCGGTGAGCTCGGTAAGTTCCCAGCTGCGTCCTGGAACTCCCGCTCCCTTGCAGGGCCACCCGGCGTCGCGGTTCGCCTCCGGCCTTCCGCCGGTGAAGTTGACCGGGGCGGAGGTTCCCAACCTCAACTGGACGCCTAGAAGCGGTGACTCCTGCCCGGGCGCGACACAGAAGACGCGCCAGGTGCTGGAGGAGAGCATGCCACAACCCCGCATCATGTTCCACGAAATGGCGCCGCCTGCCCCGACGATGGACGACCCGGTACGTGAGCTCTATCAATGTGTGTGAGTGCCGTGTATCATGCGTCTGATGTCTCGTCATTCGTAGGACTATTGGAAGGACCGCCATGACTCAGACATCCAGGCCATTATCTACGGCGGCGGCTTCATTCGCGGTGATCAGGCCGAGACTGACCCGCATGATGACTGGGCAGCAACGCAAGATGCGGAGGACATCGAAACTGCACTGCTGTTCGCCACCTAGCAGACGCAGTCGACACCCGTGTCCGTCGACGACTTCGACGACTTGCCAACATAGCCTGACATTGCTACGAAGAAGAAGGGGAGAGCCGCAGGACACAAGGCTTCGTCGACGACGAGGATAAGTGTTTGTGCGAAGCGTGGCTGGCAACGAGTAATGATTGTATTAATGGCGCGCAGCAAAAGGGCAAGGTCTATTGGGCCAAGGTCTTGCAGCAGTACAACGAGACCAGGATGCACCCGCCCTACCATATCACAAGCCCTCAGACGGAAGAGTCCCTCCGAAAAAGATGGAACTATATCAAACAAGAGATAAACAAGTTCTCCTCGGCGGTCGAACATGCTATTAACAACCCCGTAAGCGGCGTTGGCATCAAGACAGTGGTAAACACGATACAACCATCATCATTCTACACTATTTGCATCATTGTATGTACATCATTGGCGGCTATGATTGCAGGTATCCCGCGCATTGGAGAAGTTCAGGGAGACACATAAGAAGGGCTTTCATATGGTCCATTGCTGGGACGTGCTCAAGGACGCCAACAAGTGGATGACAAGCTTTGCGTCGTACAACGAAGTTGTGAGGAATGGGACAACGATCAACCTCGATGGTGAAGACGACGATCAAGGCCGTCCAACCCTTCCACCTTGTAATATCCCAGGTATTGGGGTTACAAAAATAGAGGAAACAGATGTGTGCATTGCATTCATGCATAGAAAATCTGGGGAATTTTCGCGCTTTAAAGTAAAACAGTCACAGTAACTGAAGTTTCACTTGACCTTGGTGGAATTGAAGTAGCTCATCAAGTCAAGCGCTATAAACCTCAATGTGACTTTGATAAAACCTTGTTATGATGTGATCTAAGGGGTTAGATGTTGCGGTCAAAACCCACCGCAACGACGGGCAACACAGTAGAGCCGGGAACAACTTAGGGCTGCGGCTGGCCCTGGTCCCTCCGAGCGACGGCCCGCAAAGCCTGCAGTACACACGTCCGATGCTGATGCAAGGGCGTGCCACCTGACCTATACCTGGTCAGGAAGGTGATGGAGATGCCTTGCTTAGTTTCTGGCATACACGTAAACATTAAATACGAGCCTCGATCGGCTCTCGGGTTATCTGTGAATCGGCTCAAGGAGCCGATCCACCCATGATTCGTACGAGGTGCACGAATATATGGTGGTCCTGCTTGATCAAGATAAAGCTAATGCGATCTACGATTTAGGGTTTCACCGCATAATCGGATCATCCTACTCACGATTGGGCCTCGCGGAAGCACGGTGATCGTAGATCCTAAGGCCTAAAAACCAACACGAGGTTGATCCCGGAACATCCTGTCTAGGACTAGCAAACGACACCCTGTGCTGGATCCTCCAACCCTTTGTAAGGCCTAACTATTGCAGATATTAAACTAATCCTTGAAGAACAAGGGAACCGTAACGGATCGGATCTACTAAATAATGATCAAGCGGTGCCTTACCTAAGATAGGTGTGAGGCGGCTAGATATCAAGGGCTGCACTACGATAGCATGTAATAAGAACAATGCTAACCCTAACATATCTAAGATAACTACGTTGCTCGCCATCAAAAGGCTTCACGAGCAGCGCATGAACAACATAAAGCTGCTGCCTAGATCGCAAGATGCGATCTAGGCGACATGATGCTACCGTAGAAACCCTCGAGACGAAGGAGTTGCGATGCACCGAGATTGATTTGTTGGTTGAACGTTGGTTGTTGTTTATTCCATAAACCCTAGATACATATTTATAGTCCGGGGACTTTCTAACGTGGGAATAATCCCCACCGTGCACGAGACAAACTCTACCTAAACGACACGTATCCTACTATGTTACAGATACACGGGCCAACTAGCCCAAACTTTGCATGTAAGGCCGATTCACGTTATTCTTCTATGTATATTCTTCAAATCCATCTTGATCGCGGCCCACCTCTGACTCGGTCAAATTCCGGTGATAACACATGCCCCCCTGGTTTTGGAATTGGTAATTCCAAAACCACTCTGCCTTTTCTTCGTCGGGTCATGTCGTGGCAGAACCGCCGCAGTATCCTTCATCATGATGCCTTGCCTTCTCAACTTCTCCACGTGACACTGCAGTTTTTTTTTTTTCTTTAGGCACCACTTCCTCGGAAACTGTTGTGGCATTGAATTTCCACTATATCCCCTTTTATTTAACCGCTCCGCACAGTTTACTCCTGCATCCCCTTCGCATTAGCACTCCAAAAGCCCTCCTGCGCCACGATGTCTTCTCCCTCCTCTGCCCCATCGGATCTTTCCACCCAATCCTCCTCTTCCCGCGAGCCGCCGGAGCCGAACCCGGCGGAGGTCCACGCAGCCAACACTCGCCGCGCCATCGAGGCCGGGGAGGAGCAGCCATGACTTCTCCGTGCAGTGCCGGGACGACAAGTCCTTGACCGACGGGGAAAGTGATCTCCGCTTCCTCGCCGCGGGAAATGGAGGAGGAGAGCGACGATCGCTTCTCTGCGACTTCACCTCTTCCGGGAGGCGGAGGAGGGAAGAGGAGGAGGAGGAGGCGGAGGAGACACCTCCTCCGATGAGCCGCCGGCCAAGCGGTTCGCCCCTGGCCGGGGAACCTCGGCGACCGACGGCGATGGCGACGGCGACGAAGGGCAGACAATGAGGGCCCGGTCGGCGGCCATTGGAGCAGCGACGCAGGCCCGCGGGAGTAGCGCCGGACAACGGCGACGACGGCGATGACGAGGGCAGCGACGGCCCGTAGATAGGACCTTAGTATAGGCTCAGTAGTAGTAGATGGGGCAATGTACCCCCTAGTACTTCCTTTTGAGAGCAATCAGCTCTTCATGTAAGAAATCTTGCTTATCAATGAAGAACTTCCCCAAATTTGATTTTGCCGATTTCCTTTGAGCTTAATTTAGCCGATTTCCCTCTGTACTGATTTTGCCGATTCGTCCCCTTAGCCAATGCGTAATGAGCCGATAGCAACACATCGGTCCTTTAAAAGTCATCCTTCAATTCTTCAACTGATGACCTTGAAATCTGGTGGACAATGTAGAGTTTTCAAGAGAGCCTTTGAATTCCTCCAACCAGGCCTAATGGTCTTCTCCAAGCACTCATCATTTTGTGAAGAAGGTTGCGACGAAGGATCAGCCGATGGTACCCCCAATCGGCTCCTAAACAGAGCACCTACCAGGCCTGCTGCCCCCCGAGCCTTGCTCAAGGCGAAAATATCAGTGAGGATGCACTAAAAGCCGATCACCTTTCTTCCCTCGAAAACCGATATACCTCTTCTGTCAATACTGCTGAACTAGCACCAAGGGCTGAAAATCCTTGACAAAAAGCTCAGGAACCCGAATCGGCTCAAGGCAGCTAAAGAAGCAGGAGGTCCCACAGCTGAACTGGAGGAGAAACTTGGTGAAGACCCGGTAGACCTTTGTAATCGCACTAGAGTCGATGGCTGCGCATCTTCTGAAATTTTTTTTTTACTGGCCGGTTTTTCCTATCAGCCCCCAATGTTTCACTGCACACAGGTTCATCTGCACCTGTTCACTGCACACAGGTTCATCTGCACCTGTTCATCTGATTAGATGCCCCAGGCTGAATGCTGTTGCAGATATCGGCTTTGTGGTTAGCAAGCCTTGTATTTGCACGTCGGCTCCGCTAGGATTCATGTTGACTCTCATCCGCCGACGTGACCGCTGCCCAATAGATCAATGTTGAACGTAAGCAGAACCTGTGGTGAAGATAATTTTGGCCGATTGCTGAAAATCGGCCTCCATATTGATCGAAACGCTCAATGAAGGTCTTGTAATTTTCCCTCATAGATTTTTTTTTTGGGGCCGATCACAAGGACCAGCCTCTCCACGTTTGCTCATTGGTCTGCTCCAGTTACATGGTCGAGCCGATGGATAAAACCAGCTTAACCCTGCCCTTTGTCACGTCGATGCGCTCGCGATCGTCCAAATTGATACCAGTGGTTCTTGGCCTGCTTCCCACGCGTTCATGCCAGCCGTTGAAATTTCGGCTGAGTCATCGGCTTGGACGACCTCTACCTCATCTCCATCCTTTGTATTATGCATTGGTGCATCGTGGAGGGAATGCAACAGTTGGCGTGGATCCAATCTCTTCCTAGCAGAACATCATAGGTGCTCTTACTATCGACGATGAAGAACGTCGTCAGGATAGTTTTCCTCCCTACGGTCAGATCCACGTTCAGGACATCTTGTGCGTCAGATGCTTGGCCATTGAAATCACTCAATGTTACGTTGGTCTTGATCAGATCCGAGCTAGCGCGTCCCAACCGACGTAGCATAGAGTATGGCATAATGTTGACCGCCGCTCCGGTGTCCACCGGCATCTTATTGACAGGCCTCCCATCGATGTAACCTCGCAAGTACAGGGCCTTCAGATGTGCAGCAGCTTCTCTCGTGGTTTCTCAAAGATAACCGGCCGTGGGCCGCGTCAAGTTGTGCCACGGGTGCCTCGTCTAATCCTGGAGCACTGAACTCCGAAGGGAGGATGAATACCATGTTTGTGCCAGCCGATGTTTCATCATCGGCTTTCCTTTGCTTGGGCGCCACTCCATTTTCCGTGGACGACCCTCTTCATCCAGGGTTCGAACTTTCGCCGGTCAGGTCGCGCCTTCCTTAGCGTATGCGGGTATAACCTTCGGCTTCCTCCAAGCCGCGCAATCGCTGAACCCTGCGCTTTTGGGAGCAGCTGAGCCCGTCGAGGCACCACCTTGGTGGTACTGTCTTCTTCTTCTTCTCCCTCGTCTGAATCTTCGAGATCTTCCAACCGAGGGGACTCAGCGCGTTTGCTTTGTGTTGGGAGAGGCCCTAGGCGTTTGAACACGGACACGTTGGCTGCCTCCCTTCTTCTTTGCATTACGGGCAATTGCCGATTGTGGGCAATCGGCTCATTCTGAATCCCAGTGTCGAAGAGAGGCGAGTCCCAGTCTATCGTTGTCGTCTTGCTCATGATTCTCCTTTGGCACGGCACTCGTGCTCCTCCTCATCGCGATCATGCAACGATGTCTTGGCTTCTCTAGCAGACGTCTCTTTCATCATCATCGCTGGATCGTCGGCGTTGGTCATACCGACTCACATACTTGTTGAGGAGGTGATCGAAGGGTCGCTGATATCTTATGTTCTTCACTTCTCCCTCGTGACGTAGCGCTTGCCATTATGGCCAGCCGATCGCACGGAGCGGCCCCTGCGTGCCTTGCTACGAGCTGCCCTCGTCTCCATCCTTGCCGGCGTGGTGTCCAAGTCCTACCATGTTGATCTGAACGAGACCCTGGGCAACCTTCAGGGTAAGTGCATTCCACCATGTTAACGGCGGGGAAGGGGTGGGTGTCGACCTTCATGGCGTCTGGTTGAAAATCAGACGTCCTTGTTCTATCGCCATTTGGATCTGCGCCCCACCCTGCGGTCGTTGGTGGCATGGGAGGCGAGTTATGCCATTTGCGGTATGGCTTTCCGTTCAGCTCTTGAACCGTGGGGAATTTGAGACCTTCGGGTATCTTCCTGCTTCTCCTTGAGCAGGAGGTCGAAGATTTGCTCAGTTTTGGTCACATCAAAATCAAAACCCCTGGGCGGACCTGGTGGCTTAACCCATTTGCGGGACACGGGGTTGCCCCGAGTCCATTCAGCCATGCTACCTCTTGATCTCCCGCAGAGACTTCGTCTTCCTCTGCCTCGACCGGGACTACGCACGCTTGAATTTGTCCTGTACAAGTCGGGTGGCGCTGTTCATATACGAGCAGGTTTGAACCATGTGTGCCGGTGAGGGTAGTACGCAGGGAGGCCATGTCCTTGGCGGTCTGCAAGGCCCGCTACGCCAACTCGGCTGCTTCCTTTTCGGTCACACGAACCGAATAACATCGGTTCCTAAGATTCTGAAGCGGATGTATTACTGTCACGGTTTCTCCACGCTTCGACGTATTTGTGCTAGATCGGCAAGGCCGGACTCGGAAGCCTGAGTGGTACTGCGTGTGGAACTATTCCTCCAACTGCTTCCAAGTCGGATCGAGTTTGGTGGCAACGAGGTGTACCACCGCCGATCCCGTGAGGGACTGTGAGAAGAGCCTCACGCGTAGTGGATCCGACACTGAGGCCGTTCAGCTGTGCCAAATATCGGCTCACATGCTCGATGGTGGAACCATCTGATCCAGAATTTGGAGAAATCGGGGAGCCGATATTTAGGTGGCAGCGGGATCAACTCGTACTCGTCGGGGTACGGCTTGGAATAGCCGATTGCCCTCCTTTTCGGCACCATGCCGAGACTGGTCTCTCGGTATAGTGATCGATCCTGTCTTTGGCTGCAGGAGTTGAACTCGAAGATTCGCCGGGGTGGCGTGCCAGCCAGCCATGCTTGCTTTTCCAGCTCTGAGCCAACTGCGGGAGCTGAGCTCTGAGAGGTTCGTCGGGGTGGCATATTTGGTTAGCCACGTCTGCTTCTCAAGATCTATTGCGACGTTCCTCCTGCTTTCCAAGTCCCGATGTCGCGGCCTAGTTTGTGAGCGCCCAGTTACATGATCGGCACGTATGTGCACATGTACCCGTGAGGGATCTCCTTAGGTGCCTCATGCAAGAACTGGCAGTCACTAGGGTCACCACCGATCTTGTAGACGCGAATGCCGGTGAATTCGGCATCTGTGCTGCCAACGCAAATGGCGGCGGGGACGGGACTGGGTGGCAACTCTCCTTGATGCGTCCCGAGAGCTGGTCTGACGGCTACGGTGCCTGTCTCCTGGATCACGAAGAGCAACATGCTCCAACGTGTTTACCAGGTTCTCAGTGGCGGTGTAGCGAGTGAGCCACCAAGTAGTTGATCTCTGCGCGAGGACCTGGTGCGTTCTTCGACGGGGCGAGAGGTCTATCCATCGAGTGCACCATCGGTGAACCCCCTCGATGCCATGTGAACGGGTTACGTGGAAAGAGCCGATGAGGTCGGCCGAGGATTGCTTTGACCTCGTCATACTTCTTCTTGAGCTCGTCGGTCGGATCTCGTACGTGGCGGAGTGCCGTCCCATCTCGGATGTAGATGGCGATGTGGTTGATGAAGAAGCTTGTCCCAGGCGTGCGAGAATGTGTTGCGGTCAAAACCCACCGGCGGGCAGCGACGGGCACACGGTAGGGCCGGGAACAACTTAGGGCTGCGGCTGGCCCTGGTCCCTCGGCGACGGCCCGCAAAGCCTACAGTACACACGTCCGATGCTTGATGCAGGGCGTGCCACGACCTATACCTGGTCGGGAAGGTGATGGAGATGCCTTGCTTAGTTTCTGCATGGCATACACGTAAACATTAAATACGAGCCTCGATCGGCTCTCGGGTTATCTGTGAATCGGCTCAAGGAGCCGATCCACCCATGATTCGTACGAGGTGCACGAATATATGGTGGTCCTGCTTGATCAAGATAAAGCTAATGCGATCTACGACGATTTAGGGTTTTCACGCATAATCGGATCATCCTACTCACGATTGGGCCTCGCGGCCACGCACGGTGATCGTAAGCCGATCCTAGACAAGGCCTAAAAACCAACACGAGGTTGATCCCGGAACATCCTGTCTAGGACTAGCAAACGACACCCTACGTGCCGCTGGATCCTCCAACCCTTTGTAAGTCCTAACTATTGCAGATATTAAACTAATCCTTGAAGAACAAGGAGCAACGTAACGGATCGGATCTACTAAATAATGATCAAGCGGGGTGCCGCACCTAAGATAGGTGTGAGGGCGGCTAGATATGCAAGGGCTGCACTACGATAGCATGTAATACGAAGAACAATGCTAACCCTAACATATCTAAGATAACTACGTTGCTCGCCATCAAAAAGGCTTCAGTACGAGCAACGCATGAACAACATAAAGCTTGTGCCGCCTAAGATGCGATCTAGGCAGCATGATGCTACCGGTAGAAACCCTCGAGACGAAGGAGTTGGCGATGCACCGAGATTGATTTGTTGGTTGAACGTTGGTTGTTGTTTATTCCATAAACCCTAGATACATATTTATAGTCCGGGGACTTTCTAACGTGGGAATAATCCACCGTGCACGAGACAAACTCTACCTAAACGACACGTATCCTACTATGTTACAGATACATGGGCCAACTAGCCCAAACTTTGCATGTAAGGCCGATTCACGTTATTCTTCTATGTATATTCTTCAAATCCATCTTGATCGCGGCCCACCTCTGACTC
This sequence comes from Lolium multiflorum, assembly GCA_030979885.1. Taxonomy (NCBI): domain Eukaryota; kingdom Viridiplantae; phylum Streptophyta; class Magnoliopsida; order Poales; family Poaceae; genus Lolium; species Lolium multiflorum. Next base: position 24,899,177 of record CM061750.1, read on the forward strand.
GGTCAAATTCCGGTGATAACATTAGATCAAATGGAATTAAATCTAACACAACAACACTTTACTCAATGATCAATTGCTTGATCTTATAAAAGATTATAATATGGTAATCCTTGTCATAACATAAGAACATCTATTCAATTGGAAAGAACCTAACAAATAATTGGAGAAACTATTCTTCACTTATCTTATCCATGTCTTAAACTAATCCATGCACTTATCATAAAACCTATGATATACATTCTAGCTTAATCTTGTAAACATGACAAGGAGATCAACTCTAGAAATATATATATTCTTCTCTATTCCATATTATTATACATCAAATCTAGAGAGGTGAGATTTCTATATTATTTACTAGAGAAGAAATGACAAACTTTGAGCTAAACCTTGGATATGCATCCATGTATTCAAATAATTATCTTTAAGAGAAGCCCTAAGATATTATTCAAGACATTCCCAAGAGAGAGGACCTAATTATGATAAACATAGCTATTGATGATCACATCAATCTCTATGGAGCCTAATCTTAGGTTAGCATTGAAGTCCTTCCCAAATGAGAGAGACCATTCATACTAATCCTAGCCTTACCTATTAAGGAATAAAGGACAACCATTGAACTAAAGTATTAGGTTGTAAACCATTTCATCTTGGAGTGGTGAGATAACATAATATCACATGGAATAAGATTATATCCATGAATTGATAAAGTAAGGAGGAAACCAATCCAATTAAGTTAGACAAATGGAATCTTAGCCCAGATACCTAAAGAGATCTTGTGAGTACACCATAAACCCTAGAATAAAACATTCCTATATGAGAAAGCTCAAGCTATGGTGTTACACTCAAGTTAGTTGAGGCAACACTTGAATTTGAGGGAGAGGACTATCCATATACCCAGATGATTATATCATCATTCCCTGGAAAGAACCCTAAGTAATATCTCAGGCATTCTCCTGGGATATAAACTAATGAGAGATACCTTAGGAAGCCAAACCTTGATCATTATAAATTGAGTGATGATCATCAACCTTAGAATTTGAGGTAGAAGATATTAAGAACAAGTGGATCATGCCCCATCCCTGATCATGCTCTTTAGGTATGTGAGGATAAGTTAAATCCTAATAAGATAAGTAGATATCATTCACCACATGAAATTATAGGGAGGTAACTAGCAAGCAACCCTAGGCTTATATCCCAACCTTAACTTTTGAATCACTTGGTGATCATAAGAAGAATCTTACCACATCTATATTTCATTCATTCATCAATTAAAGAACCTAAGAAAACCATAGAGTTAAACTCTATACTTTATATAGTGAGAAACCATCCATCCATACAACCAAAGTTAACTATAAAAAGAACCATAACCACTTTAGTTTCTTTAGTGATAAATTAAGAGTGAGAATATAAGTCTATTGGTAGAAGATAAAACCAATTCTCAGATTCTTAGTAACTAAAGGAGAACCACAACTATTAAGCAAGTAAACCCTCTTGCCATGGATAGTGGTGACTAAACCCTAAGCTATACCTCACTTCTAGTTTATGTATCACTATGGTGATCATAATATAAAAACCAGGCCATAATTGAGATACAAACCAATTGCCATTAGGTGAGTATGATGAGAACCCTAGAATTGTTCACTAATTTAAGCTCATGCTTAAATAGGGAACTTAAGAATAACCTAGTGCTAAACCATTTGATTAAACCCATGGTGGTGATCAACCACTTATATGTATAACCAAGACCCAACCATAATGAGAGTAGTACCTACTCTAGATAAGTTAAGGTGATATCAAACTATAATAATAGCACTAAAATTTGAAGGAGACCTAGTAGAATCTCCAATTTATTAACACATAATTGTGCACATAAAATAACATGCAAGTGATCACTTCCCAAATGGAAACCAAGATCTAATTCAACCTATGAATTACTTTGAGTTGAAAGTATCAACATTAATCATTCCAAACAGAATTGATTCATAAGAAAAAGAAAATTAAAATATAAACTCATGGCCAATTGCTATTTTGAATAAACACATATGAATAAACTCAATCTAATACAAGATAATTGCTTCAAATGGAATAGTGGTGTAATAATCATTGCACCAGATCTTAATAAAATTAACATATTGAAATACCTGCAAAATAGAAAAGGGTTTGAAGAATTCAAATCTGAATTCAAAATAGAAATAAAAAACAGGAAATAAATAAAAGAGGAAATGGGAGAAACGCCTTACCTGGACCTTGCCAGCCGAAGGAGCCCAGCAACAGCCTGTCTAGCAGCCCAGCAGCAGCCTAGCAACCAAGCCAGCAACGCAGCCCAGCAGCAGCCTGGCCCAGCCCAAATTACCCCTTCGCCAAAAATATCAGAGGGAGGAGGTCGTCCTCATCCTCTTCGTGCGCATGGAGGATAGCACGACGGCGTGCTCCTCTTCTCCTCGTCGCTGGCGACTTCTCCTCGCCCGGCGGTGTGACGAGGCGTGCTCCCGAGCAGTATAAAGCCCTTGGACGAACCCTAGCTCTGATTTCTTTCCTCTCCGCTCCAATTTCTCACCATGCCAGAACCATAGCTGAGCCGGCCATCGACTATCGCCGTCGATTGAGGCAGTCCCAAGCCCCGCCGAGGACACCTTTGTCACCACCATGCTCGACTCGTTCATCTGGCGGGAGGAATCGAGCCAAAACCGTCCGGAGCACCGTCGTCGACCTCGTCTTCTCCGACACCGGCAACTGCAAATTCCGGCGAACCAGACCTCCTTTTGCCTCGCCATCAAGCCCTGCATGCTTTGGGTGAGCTCCTCTTCCTCCTCATGTGCTCGGCATGCTCGTTAGGCGTCTGGATAGTCGCCGTGTTTGACCACCTGGGAGCACCGCCGCGGTACCTCGCCGTTGATCAAGCTCCGGTGACCTTACCGGAGCGGCGCCGCCACCTTTAGGCTCCTCGTGGTGCGCTGGTTCGAATGGAACCAGTCGCCCATCCGCGCATGGCCGGAATCGACGTCGCCGGCGATGTCTGCCCGCCGGCCACCATATTCCTGGCCACGTCCTCGATTTTTGACTTGGTCAAAACCGACGTGGACCACTGGCCCACCTGTCTGTGTCGGTGGGTAACTCTAGTCTGGGTAGGTTTAGTAATTCTCTATTTTAATTTCAAATTCATAAATTGCTGCAACTTCAAATAATTATAGAAAATTCATTTTAACTCGGATAAATATAAATAAGATATCAAAATTCTTAGAAAAGTAAACTCTATCCAATAAAAATATAATATGAAATTTTTATTTTTAATAAAAATTCAATTATTTAATACTTGTTAATTAAGCATTTTCCTTTAATTCTTAATACAATTAAAATTCAGAAATTAGGAAAACTTTTCAAATTAAGTAAAAACCAGTAAATAAACAAAGAAAACATTAAAAGTAATTATCTTCATTTGTTAATTTGTTAAATCCTTATTAGAAGAATTTAAACCCTGATTAATAATTACCCTAAGTATTAAAATCTTTAAAAATAGAAAAATGCCAAATCCAATATTATTTTTAATTCAAAATTATTAATAACTTTAACTTTGCAAACAAGTTATTAATTAAATAATTTTAGGGTAATTAGAAAAACCTAGTTCCATAAGGAAGAAAACTAGAAACCTATCATTTCATGAGAAACCCTAAAACCCTAACTCCATTAGGAACCCTAGTTCCATTATTACATGTGAACCCTAAATTGCTTCTAAACCTAAACCTAGGTTAGAACATGTGATCATGATATTTTGATTTCATTCATAGCTCCATAGTAGCAACTAAACAATTGCCAAGTCTTCATAAAATAATAGAGACCCATCTCTAATACATTGGTATTGCATGTGTTCATGCTTAGCTGATCAAATAGGACCAACCCTAGTTCCTATCGTCTGAGACATCAAACTTAGTTATCCATGCTTAGCATCACACCAATGTGATGAACCTCAGGAGCAACTATGCCAAATCTTGAGCATTACCTAACCATATTCCACTAAACCCTACTAGTGTTGGATACTTATCAACCATCCTATTTAGGAGCCAATTATTCCTTACTTAATAGAACCAACAGTAAAACCTAGACCACCTCAACCTAATTGATATACTTCTTATTATTTAAGAAGTATGTTCTTCAAAAGTTATTATTTTGAAGTAAATAAAGAATCCTCATCAACCCTGCTTATAAGGACCTATAAACTCTAGCTAGCTATCACCAACAAGATGGACCAATCTTGATAGCAACCTTGTATGAATAATTGCTTAGAATGCCAGGCTTAACTCAACCTTACAAGCCCTTGGTGTTGATGAATCCAACTAGGTTGTGATCCATCTACTACTTACTCCAGAAACCCATTAGAACCATAGAAAACCATAGAACCCCACAAACCTAATTATCATACTTGTTCTTCATTAAAGAACATGTTCTTCAAAAGTTATTCTTTTGAATTATATAATAAGTAATCATCAACCATGCATTATAGGACTTAAAATTGACAACTGCTCTTTACTTATTATACAACTACTATTCCTGGGTGTGTATGATTGTTACTATTCATTTTACCACCTGCTTATGATTCTAAAACAACACGACCCTGAATAAGAACCTTGTTTGTGAATCATTCTAAAAGTGCAACACACCCTGAACTAATCATTACCATTCACTAAACCTAAATCGTCGGGGTTAGATCACGTTTAGAGCGATTGCATCTCATACTTATGCATTATTGCATCCTTGCCAATCTTTTAAACATCGTCCTTACCGGACGATGATGCTATTTCAGAATTTGGAGTTATTGCGTATCGAAGACCTTGCCTACATAATCTTGCAGTCAAGAAAGGCAAGTTCATCGCTTGCTCATGTCATTTGAGTATTTTTACCAAATTACTTGCAAAGTACTATGTTTATCACTATTGCATAAAAAGCAAAACCACTATTTTCATAACTATGAATATGACTATGTGGTGGGCAATGGAACCATGGATTGTGTTGATATGGTGGAGGTTCCATTGCAAGGGTTATATCTATCTAGGATTAAACAACAAATGTCGTCCAGTGATTCTTGTGCCGTCATACCCGTGTTAACCATAAGATCCGGAGTGGGACGGAGTAGTCAAAAGTGTTTCCACCTCTCGTTCATCAAGGGATGCGCATTACTGTAGGCACTTCATCTCGAGAGACAAGATGCAGGGTGGGGAACCCGTAGAAGTCCCCACGGTAATGTGGTCTATGATGGGTTGCAACTGCCGGCGAAGGAATGTATGGTAGAGCCCCATTGTCGTCGTGGTCGGGGTCCATCCTTAATTGGTGTAAGAGGACCGGCGAGGACCCAGGGGCGGAGATTGCAACAAAGGGTGGGTGTTCGAGGTAGCGGAGGAACATGATTGGCTAGACCTTATACCGGGCCTCACACCAAAGTGTGGACGGGAAGATCACCCGGTTGGCACCAAGGTTAAGATCTCTTATGGGTAAAGCAACACACCTCTGCGAGTGTAATGAATCGTGACCTGTCACTCCTGTTCCGGGATATGGAACTGAACTGCCGGAAAGGAGCTCCATGAAGTTCTAGTAAACCGGCGAAGGCTGACGGACATAGTTCTTCTGAATAAAAGCAACCTTTTGAAGAAATTGTTATGAAAACCTGCATTGGTATTAGACTTTCTGGTCTAATGATGTAGCTAGTGCATTAAACACCTCTTTCCTATAATGAACTTGTTGAGTACGCGCGTACTCATCCCACTCTTAAATCCCCTGCTTAGATATGGAGGCATCGAAGGAGGATCTACAGTGCAACTCGAAGGCCGAGGAGTCAACAACTACTTCAAGAGACAGGACCCTGTCAGAGGAGTTAGATACCACATCCAACAAGGAGAAAACCTAGTTTAGCCATAGAAGGGAACTAGCTTCCTAAACCTAGCTCCTATTTAGCTAGAATCTATTCTTAGCCTCTATAGCTAGTTAAAATACTCTACAAATAGAGTTTGTGGTAGGATTAGACTACGAGTCGTTCTTCTAGAGTTTATTTGCAGTTTTACCTCATTGTAAAGTAGGAGGCTGTGATAATCTTATGTAACAGAGTCAATGTTGTAATTCTATAGACATGCCTTGGACCCGCATATGTTTCTGTTGTACCACTGTGAGCGATATAAGACTAGTGGAACGGTGTTTCATTGGTGTTATATCAGACTTGCATACTACACCATGCAATGGTATGCCGGGTCACCACACACCTCGTCCCCGAGGCCATAAGGCTACCAAGGCCGATCTAGTCCAGGAGGCGCAGGCCATTGCGTTCACCCAGAGCATGGGGAAGATAATGGCCGACAATCTTGCCGCCTTGGCTGCTAGGGACAAGAAGAGGCGTCTGGAAAAAGAGGACGCAGCTACCATCTACCACAACCTCACGAAAGAGGTAATTGAGGTCCAAAAGGCAGACGCCGAGGCCAAATTGCTTGACGCCGAGGCTAGGAGGATGGACGCCAAGGCCAAGATCCTTGCAGAGGACACTAGGATCATGCTAGCCGACTTGAGCAGCGTCGACGACGACACCAGGGCCGAAAATGCGTCGCCCCGCTGGAGCCAGCCCCAGACGCAAACGGACGCGACCATTTCCGCGTCCGCCAGGCGACGCAAACGGACGGCCGCGGACATTTTGGGTGTCCGAAATGCGTCGCGCCGCTGGAGATGCCCTTATTGCTAAATATCAAACAAGTTGGAGTAGGCTAGAGTTGAAACCCATAAGATCTCGAAGCCAAATCATGGTTCCGGAACGTAGATAGCTAACTTCCACGCACCCTGTCCATGGCTAAATCTTTGTCGATATTCCAAACTTTCAGGTCTCTCTTAACGGACTCCTCTCATGTGTCCACCGCTGAAGAATTACATGTCGTCGAAAAACCGGTGTTAAATAATTACCGTAGGGAAAATTACTATTTGGGACTGATGATGTGCGTCGAATAACCCAGCACGCCACTGAAAGATTAATGTCGAATAATCACAGCTAAGGTCAATGACAAAACACCTTTGAAGTTACAATGGTGAAACTACAGTGGGAAAATATTTCAAAGAATAGAAACTTGCGGAGTCTCAGTAAGAGCAATGACGAAAGGACCAGCACTAGGACGCCTTACAGGTCGCTCGAAAGTCCTGCCTCTCCTTTTTCAGACTAAACTCACGCATGCCGGCTCCTGTGGACGAGACTGCGTGTATTTTTGAGACACTCTGAAAAAGTGCCAATCACGATCACCCACATCTGCAACATAACACGGTTCGAGGGGCTTGACATCGTCATCCATGGCGCCCGTCTGGTAGATGACTGATCGTGAGCCAGCTTGGCAAATGATAATCAGATCTTTCTTGATAGTTGTTGTAGCCGGCTTCACAGGCACAGCATGACTTGAAGATCAGACTTGTTGTCTTGAAGCAGGATCAACCGGCCGGCAGGCTGCGACTTGGTCCCGAGGGAGGAGTTGAGCGCATTTTCATCATGTATCTGCATGCACGAAGAGAAACTTATTAGATGTATAAGTTAGGTTAAACATGAAAGCTTAATTCAGGTGAAGCAAGACCTGCAACAACTAAGCATCTTGGATGGATGCTGGACGTGCTGGGAACTGGTTAGACCCTCTTCCTCTTGTCCACGTTGCTGCAGCACCGGGGAGCCCTGGTCTTCATACTCCCTAATCAATTGATTAGTAGACAGTCAAAAAAAACATTTTAGCAATCTGGCAGGTGACCACGAAAAATGCTTACTGTAAATTGATTACTTGAGATAAAAAGAAAACTGTAACTAGCAAACGAGTTGAGCAACACGAATGCGCGCACGATCAATCAATTTAATAAAAACTCAGCTAGCTAGTATGTATGCTTACTGATCAATCGATTAGTTGACAGAATCAAAAAACCTGTAAGCAATCTGGTAGGTGACCACAAAAAATGCTTAGTGCAGAACTGCAGATTGATTGCTTGAGACAAAATAAAACTGTAACTAGCAAACGAGGTGACCAACACGAATGCGCGCATGATGAATCAAATTAACAGAAACTGGCTAGCTAGTATGCATGCTTACTGTAGGAAGCAGAAATGCTGGTGTGCTGCCGGATTGGGCACCATGTCTAGCTGACGGAAAGTGGAATGCAGCGCCTTGATTCCTCCCTGAGCCAGGTCCTGGGTGTCATGGAGGTAGAAGGTGGTGACGATGGCGTGCAGGTGCTCGCACGGGCATGGATCGAGCCACGCCACACTGATCCAGACAGCGCACATGAGGCGGCTGGAAAGGCGGGTGAGTAAGCCGTAGCCTTGGTCGGGTTGGAAAGGGCAGAGAAACTCGATCTGGACGGGCAGGTCCAGCTTGAGCTGCATCATCCCCTCCTGATCATCCTTTTGGTATGTGAGCTTGTAGGCATAGATGATGTTGTCGCGGAGAAAGTAGACGGCTTTGTGGTGCTGGACATATATGGCGCGGCCAAAGATAGGGAGGTAGCGCTGCGACCTTGTTTCGTCGGTGTCGGTGAGCACCCGAGACCAGCTGCCGGAGTCTGTGGCGAAGGTGAGGAAGAGGCCGTACTGTAGGAAGGAGACGAGGATGAGCTTGGCGTCGGGGATCACGGCGTAGCCCTGGAGCAACCTGCCGGTCCACGGGGGCAATGGGTGGTGTAAGCGTGGGCTGGCAAAGGGGCTCCCGACAAGCTCCCACCGCGTCCCGCTGCCGGACTCAGGGACAAGGCGGCGCATGACCAAGCTGAGCGACGTGCTAATGCCGTGATCCTGCGGGGTGGCGGACAGAGCCCAGACGTGGCCGCCGGCGGAGATGGGCACGCAATGATCGGCGGTGGTCCCTTCGATCTCCGGCAGAGGCGTCTCCTGCGGCTGCGGGTGCAGAGTTAGCTGCAGGGCCTGGGGTTGCTGATGAAGAGCGTGATGCAGGACGCAGAGCGCGCGGCCGTCGGAAGCCAGGGGGGCGGCGCCAGCTTTGAAGGTGTACTCCGGCGGCTTGGCGAGGGCGATGTCGTGGAAGACGTCGAGCGCGTCGTCGCTCCGGCCGAGGATGCGGCCGGACCGCGCCACGCGGAGGCGGCTCACCCGTAGGGAGGAGGAGGCGCCGTCGGCAACGCCGACTAGCAGCGACCAGGCGGGGAGGTGGTGGTCGGCGGCGGCGGCGGCGGTGGCGGGGAGGCGGACGTAGTCAATCCCGGGGGCGACGCGGCGGTAAGCGCAGGAGCGAAAATATGTCCAGCGGCACAGGCAATCGCACAGACGGCACCTCCGCCACTCCGGCTCCTCCCCATCCGACTCCGGCTCCTCCCCATCTGACGGCGACTCTCCCTCCGACAGCATCAGCTCCGCCACCTCTGCCTCCGCCGCCAGCATCGAATTCCGGCGCCAGGATCGACTCCCCTTCTGCCTCCGCCGCCAGCATCCACTCCCCATCTGCCTACGCCGCCAGCATCGACCTAGGGTTCACTCGGGATTGGAACCAGACGCCCGACAAGCAAACAATTTATGTTTTTTCTAAAAAAAAATCTCCACCCTTTATTCAGTTAACTCATACTACTCCCCGCCGAATACAGGGCTGTCTACGATACGTCTCCCCGCCGAATTCGGATTTTACGGACCGAAAACGCGTGGAAAATATTTTATTTTACGGGTTGGAAATATGGGTACTGATATTTCTCACGCGATTTTGGCCAATAAAAACAGAGTTTTATCATATTTTGCATATCAGAACCAATACAACCATCACAGTGAATAAAAGTTTTAAAACACACAAGAATCATCATAATTACTACAATAATATTTTTCGGAACTGACAGCAAATGTTCGAATCGAATAATCAAACAAATAACAAATGTTCCCGCAATCAAACAAATATTTCATATCACACATACAAGAATAGGAAACGAATGTAATAAATCATTGGCCATGCAACTGCCAGTGGTGATCGATTAGATCTTAGGTGAGTTGTTTCAATGCTACGATGCGCTGCAAGAAAAGCTTCAAGCCGATCATGGTTCCTCTCGGGTTGCACTCGGGTACCCATCATCGACCCTATTCTCCAATCCAGCAGCTTGGCGCGGTCCTTGATTTCTTCCATGCTGAGGATGAGCAGCATCATCTCCGTGTCATCGTCGTGAAGCATCTCGTCAAGGTCCGAATCATCCGAATCCGAAGATGACCAATCGGTCAACGAATCCACAAGATCCTCCATAGTCACCTCCGAGCTCATCTATCACCGTTAAATATACATCAGCCTCTATGTGCCGGCGAAAATAAAGATCGAAGGCTAGAAGAACTCACCGTGGGATCTGCGCCGGGGCAGTACGCGGCGGGGGCGCGGCGAGGAGCGCTGAGGTCCGGCGGGGGTGCGGCGGGCGTCGAGGCACCCTGGGGCAGCTCGGCGGGCGGCGGAGGGGGCGGATACCCTGGTTTCCGACGGCAGCGGGCGGGTGTGGCGGCGGCGCGGGGGAAGGAGACTGGGGAATCTGAAATTTCCATGCACCCTAGAGGAAGCAAATAGACGGGTCGGCCTCCAGTTCAGCCTTCCAACCCCCATTATTAGGGGTCGAGGAGCCGACCTGGACCGGAACTGGGAATTTTTGACACGGGCCAGCTGTTTTACGGGGCTTGATAAATGCCGCGGACACGCCGAACCCCGTATTCCGGCGATTAGTTTTACGGGTTTCGGCGTTTTAGGGAGTCTGTTAGACATGCTCTTACACAAAGACCCTCATGTGCATTCTGGAACCAAACATCACGACCTAGGCTAGAATGAATAGAGCCTCTATCAAAGTTACGGGCATCAGCATTAGATCGCTTGCTCTCATGAACAAATTCAACAGACTTAAAGAAGAGGAAAACTTAAATTACAGGTTGAATGACAATGGCAGCACCAAAAATGGTCAAGCCCATAAAAGAGAAAAGGAACTCTAAATGAATGCTGAACTGAGAGCATCTCCACCCACTCCCAAAACAGCATCCGGCGAAGCTGCTTTTTGGCCGTATGGGGCTTCGGCGAGGTGTCGGTCCCTAGCCGTTCACCTCATACACCCCTCATACACTATCTTTATATAATAGCCAGATGTTCCTCCTTGCCGACGGCTTCCCTCTCTGTAGCGGTGACATCGAATTCCTCGTTCATCAAAGTGGCGAGCACCTCCTCGTCGCCCGAATCCATCACCATGGCAAACCGACGAACACTTACCATGCAAGGTGGGCGTGGCGTGGGAAGGGAGTATGGGTGGCAGACGACGTCGGGATGGGGCGGCGCGGTGGCCCGGGATGCGGAAAAGTATATGCGGCGATGAAGGGATTTCTATCAGAGACAAACGGCCAACGGCGGCGAGGGGTGGTTGCGGCGGCGATCTGGGGTGTGGGAGGCCATCGTGAGGCGGAAAGGGCGAGATGAGGAGGGGTTTCTGCTAGTCTCGCAGACAGGGCTGGCCCCCAGTGTTATTTCGTCCACCCGACGCCCCCGCCATCCCTCCGTGGATTTGGGTTCAGCTTGAGGCCACCGTATGATAAGTTGGAAGCGATTTTCTTTGCCGACGCTCCCATTTTCCCATTTCGAACTTTTGGGGCCTTTGGAGGAGGGTGGGGGAGGCGACTGAAGATGCTCTAAACGCTCCTCTCATGTATACAAGGCGACAACAAACGAAAGCATCAACATGCTTTGGAAGATACAAATGTTCCTCTCGTTCCAGAGGTTCCATATTATGGAGGCCGCGGTGGAGAAACTCTTTGTATGTTCGTCCCTTGCAATGCATTCAAATCTTGATCGAAATTGGCCAAAATTGAAGGTTGCACTAATTTGGCTCATCGGGCAGGACATTTACCCAAACCTCCTTCGTAATGGGGCAATCTAGAGCTAAATAAAACGTTGACTCCAGTGATTGGTCTCTCAGGCAGCACAGATCGTTGTGAGGCCATCCTAATTTGGGGAACCTGTCAATTGTCTATAGTGTATCTTGGAGCAACAAATCTTAATTGTCGGCCGAATCCCACCTCCTCGATGCATGCCGGAGCAGACGCGCGTGGGATGGGCGATGACGGCGGCGGCACTCCTCCCGTCGGTTGTCCCCTGGTGGACCGGACGGCGCAGTTGGGATGGGTGGCGCTGCTGATGGGATTCGTAGCATAGAAAACAAAAAATTTCCTACCGCGAGAACGCAATCCAAGCCAAGATGCAATCTAGAAGATGGTAGCAACGAGGGGATGAACGAGACTAACCCTTGAAGATTTCCAAAGCCTACGAGATTAGATCTCGTTGTTGCAGAAGATGATCACTTGCCGCTTTCAAAAGCGCGTAGAAGATCTTGACGGTGCCACAATCGGGCAGCACCTCCTCGGTCACACGTTCGGTGTTGATGAAGACGACGTCATTCTCCCCGTTCCAGCGGGCAGCGGAAGTAGTAGATCCTCCTCGGAATCCCGCAGCACGACGGCGTGGTGGCGGTGGTGGTGGAGAACTCCGGCAGGGCTTCTACTATGCGCTGCCGGAGTATTATGTGGAGGAGGAGAGACTAGGGTTTGGGGAGAGGGGGTGGCTAGGGCGCCGGCCATGGGCAGCCCTAGGTGGTGCGGTGATACGTCTCCAACGTATCTATAATTTCTGATGTTCCATGCTTGTTTTATGACAATACCGACATGTTTTGTTCACACTTTATGTCATTATTATGCGTTTTCCGGAACTAACCTATTGACGAGATGCCGAAAGGCCAGTTGTTGTTTTCTGCTGTTTTTGGTTTCAGAAATCCTTGTAAGGAAATATTTTCGGAATCGGACGAAATCAACACCGAAAGTCTTAGAAATACACGAAGCTTCCAGAGCACCGGAGAAAAGTCAGAGGGGAGCCAGGGGGGCCCACCCCATAGGGCGGCGCGGCCCAGGGGGGGCGCGCCCCCTATCATCTGGGCACCCCGTGGCCCCTCCGACTCCGACTCTCCGCCTATATAATCGTCCACGACCTAAAAACATCGACCGTTCGACGCGAGAAAACCATCCCGAGCCGCCGCCATCGCGAAAGTCTAATTCGGGGGACAGAAGTCTGTTCCGGCACCCTGGGGACGGGAATTGCCCCGGAGCCATCTCCACCGCCGTCTCCACCGCCATCTTCACCGCCATCGCTGCCTCCATGATGAGGAGGGAGTAATTCACCCCCGGGGCTGACGGCTCCGCTGTAGCTATGTGGTTCATCTCTCTCTCTTTGTGATCAAGTTGAATATTATCTATGTGCTACTCTAGTGATGTTATTAAAGTATTCTATTCCTCCTCCGCGGTGTAATGGTGACAGTGTGTGCACCGCGTAGTACTTGGCGTGGATTATGATTGTGATCTCTTGTAGATTATGAAGTTAACTATTGCTATGTTAGTATTGATATGATCTATGCCTCCTTCATAGTGTGATGGTGACAGTGTGCATGCTATGTTAGTTCTTGGTGTGATTGTGTTGATCTATCTTACACTCTAAGGTTATTTAAATATGAACATTGAATATTGTGGAGTTTGTTAACTCCGGCTTTGAGGGTTCGTGTAATCCTACACGATTAGTGGTGTTCATCATCCAACAAGAGGGTGTAGAGTAGTCCTATTATGTGATCATTGTTGAGAGTGTCCACTAGTGAAAGCAGGATCCCTGGGCCTTGCTTCCAAGCATCGAATCTCCGTTTGTTTACTGTTTTGTTGAATGTTTACTCGCTGCCATATTTTACTCGGATTGCTATTATCACTCATACTCATCCATATTATTTGTATCTCACTATCTCTTCGCCGAACTAGTGCACCTATTGTATTAGGTGTGTTGGGGACACAAGAGACTTCTTGCTTTGTGGCTGCAGGGTTGCTTGAGAGGGATATCTTTGACCTCTTCCTCCCTGAGATCGATAAACCTTGGGTGATCCACTTAAGGAAACTTCTGCTTCTACAAACCTCTGCTCTTGGAGGCCCAACACGTCTACAAGAATAGAAGCTCCGTAGACATCAAGCACTTTTATGGCGCCGTTGCCGGGAGGAAAGGTAAAAGGCACTCATACTCCGGTTCCAGGTAGTACTTTTCTGGCGCCATTGTATTTGTGCTCGAAGCTATTTCCTTTAGATCCTGCAATTGCATCTTTTTGTTTCTTGTTTACACTAGTAAGGCATAATGGAATACAACTATGAGCTTTTTGATTTATTTCCTAAGTTAGGACATGAATTGTGTGATGCGAAAATTAAAGAACCTATGGAGCCTCAATTGCATGCTAGTAGTAATGTTATTAGTATGAACGCAATCACTGCTAATGCTATGAATAAGTCTAAGCTTGGGGAAGCTAGTTTCTGTGATCTTTTTGTCTTCCCATCTTTAGGGGAGAAAATTTGTTCTGATAATGCTTTATCTCCCATATGCGATAACTCTAATAATGCTTGTGATACTTTAAATCCACCAACTGCAAGTACTTCTTTCAAGATACCCATGAAAATTATTGAACGTGTTATGGATAACCGCTATGAAGGGGATGGAACTGTCCATCCTAAAGATCATTTACTGTTTTTGCATGAATTATGCGGGTTATTCAATGTGCAGGTATCTCTATGGATGAAGTGAAGAGGAAGCTATTCTCCGTTTTGCTGTCTGGTAAAGCGGCGCATTGGTATAAATTGTTGGAGAATAGTCATTCTCTTGGTTGGGAGGGAATTGCATCTCTATTTTATTCTAAATTTTATCCTCCTCATGAAGTGCATATTGATAGGAATTATATTTATAACTTTTATCCTCGTGATGGAGAGAGTATTTCTCAAGCGTGGGGAGATTGAAATCACTAATGCTCAAATGTCCCATTCATGAGCTCCCCGTAATGTTATTGTTAACAATTTTTATGCGAGACTTTCAGGACAACACAAGGACTATCTGGATGCCTGTTCGGAGGGATCTTTCACAAGCAAGGAGGTTGAAGCTAGGTGGGATCTTCTTGATCGGATTAAGGAGAACGCTGAAGGATGGGAGAACAATGAAGGTAAAGAGTCAGGTATAAATTATGATTATGAATGCATTGAAGCTTTTATGGATACCGATAAATTTCGAAATATGAGTGCTACTTATGGTCTTGACTCTCAAGTTGCTGCAAATCTTTATAAATCCTTTGCTTCTCATTTTGAATTGCCTAAGAAGAATTTGGATAAGTATCATGAACCTTTTAAAGAGGCTTGCATGAAGAATGAAATTGTTGTTAATTATTGCAATAAGCATGCTCAAACTCCTAAGAATGCTATTTCCTATAAGCATGTTAATTTTTGTGGAATGCATAGACCTTGTGGAATTAATCAAGCCAAAGATGAATATTGCATCCATCATATTGATGAAAAAACTAGAAAGTGGCTTAGGGCTCTAGATGATCTTGGTAAAAAAGTTTGTGCCCTCTATCCTTTTATTTGTGAAGTTTGCCATGAAGTGGGTCATTTTAATTTTCAATGCTCCTCCAATGACAATTTGAACCCAATGAGTGCTGCAAATTTGTATTGTGATGATGAAATTACTCCTAATCAGCATGATGAACTTACTTTATTTTTGGGGTGTGAAGAGTGTCGAGAAAAATCTCTTTGTTACATATGAGTGATCTTGATATTGATGATGTCCTGCATGGGTGTTTTTCTTATTGCATTGATAATAGCCATACAAATACTTACATACAAAATATTTTAGAAGATGACACCTTGCCAAAATATGATAGGACCGCTGTGTGTTTTGAGCTAATTAATGAAAAGGAGGAATCCTCCCAAGTTTCTTCTATTGTTTCTAAAAGTAAATCAGGTTATGTGGACAAGCCACCCTTCAAGCCTCTTCCTCCTAAAGAAGGAAATGAGGAGAAGGAAGAGAAGAAGAAGAAGAAGAAGAAGAAGAAGAAGAAGAAGAAGAAGAAGAAGAAGAAGAAGAAGAAGAAGGAGAATAAAAAGAAAGAGGTAACGGCGTATCCCCGCGTGAATGAGATAACGCTAAGTAACCGTAAGTATGTTGCTCCTAATGATTATTGTAATAATGAATCTAAATATGATGATCTTCCTATGCCCTTTACATACATTAGTGATCATGATTTGAATGAGCACCCTACTTTTGATATTGCAAATCTCTGGGAAACTAATTCTAAAAATGATGATGATAATAATTGCCATAGTATCAGTGCTATCCATGTTTCTTCCCATAATAATATAGAAAGCTCTAAGCTTGGGGAAGAGGTGTTTGAAAATCCTTTTGCCACTGATCATTATGTGTTTGATACATCTCCTTCTAATAACAATGATGGTATGGTCACGGATAAACCGACTGTGAAAGATAACTATTCTATTTCTTATGATGACACTGTGCCTCCGACCTTTGATGATTATTATAAAGAATGCTATGATATAGGTTATAACTATCCTTATGAAACTTGTCATAGTCATGATTGGATTACCAAAAACAATTCCCTTAATATGCAACTTGTTTACCATGTTCAAATTCTTGATAATAATCTTGCTCAATTACTATTAATGAGAAGAACTCTTCTTATGCCAAAATTAATGATACTTCTATGCATATGAACCATGATAAGAATGTTTTAAGTGATGGGTATATTGTGGATTTCATCAATGATGCTACTGAAAGTTATTATGAGAGAAAATATGGTTATATGCATCTTAATAATATTAAGTTTCCCTCTTTATGTTGAGAATCTTGAAGTTACTCGTGTTTTATCCTCTTATGCTTGTCACTTTGTTCTTCATGAATTCATTTGTGTACAAGATTCCTCTGCATAGGAAGCATGTTAGGCTTAAATGTGTTTTGAATTTGCCTCTTGAATCTCTCTTTTGCTTCAAATACTATTTCTTGCGAGTGCATCATCAAAACTGCTGAGCCCATCTTAATGGCTATAAAGAAAGAACTTCTTGGGAGATAACCCATGTGTTTATTTGGCTACAGTACTTTGTTTTATATTTGTGTCTTGGAAGTTGTTTACTACTGTAGCAACCTCTCCTTATCTTAGTTTTGTGTTTTGTTGTGCCAAGTAAAGTCGTTGATAGTAAGGTTCATACTAGATTTGGATTACTGCGCAGAAACAGATTTCTTTGCTGTCACAAATCTGGGCAAAATTCTCTGTAGGTAACTCAGAAAATTATGCCAATTTACGTGAGTGATCCTCAGACATGTACGCAACTTTCATACAATTTGATCATTTTCATTTGAGCAAGTCTGGTGCCTCAATAAAATTCGTCTTTACGGACTGTTCTATTTTGACAGATTCTGCCTTTTATTTCGCATTGCTTCTTTTGCTACGTGGGATGGATTTTTTTGTTCCATTGACTTCCAGTAGCTTTGGGCAATGTCCAGAAGTGTTAAAAATGATTGTGTCACCTCTGAACATGTGAGTTTTTGATTATGCACTAACCCTCTAATGAGTTTGTTTCGAGTTTGGTGTGGAGGAAGTTTTCAAGGGTCAAGAGAGGAGGATGATACAATGTGATCAAGAAGAGTGAAAAGTCTAAGCTTGGGGATGCCCCGTGGTTCATCCCTGCATATTTCAAGAAGACTCAAGCATCTAAGCTTGGGCATCCCCTTCTTCATCGACAAATTATCAGGTTCCTTCTCTTGAAACTATATTTTTATTCGGCCACATCTTATGTACTTTACTTGGAGCGTCTGTATGTTTCTTGTTTTTGTTTTTGTTTGAATAAATACTTGTGTGGGAGAGAGACACGCTCCGCTGGTTCGTATGAACACATGTGTTCTTATCTTTTAATGTTCATGGCGAAGGTTGAAACTGCTTCGTTAATTGTTATATGGTTGGAAACGGAAAATGCTACATGTAGTAATTAGTATGATGTCTTGAATAACTTGATACTTGGCAATTGTTGTGCTCTTGTTTAAGCTCTTGCATCATATACTTTGCACCTATTAGTGAAGAAATACATAGAGCTTGTTAAAATTTGGTTTGCATGAGTGGTTTCTCTAGAGTCTAGATATTTTCTAGTGAGGTGTTTGAACAACAAGGAAGACAATGTATAGTCTTATAATGCTTGTAATATGTCTTTTATGTAAGTTTTGTTGTACCGGTTCATACCTGTGTTTGCTTCAAAACAACCTTGCTAGCCTAAGCCTTGTATCGAGAGGGAATACTTCTCATGCATCCAAAACTCTTGAGCCAACCACTATGCCATTCGAGTCCACCATACCTACCTACTACATGGTATTTCTCCGCCATTCCAAAGTAAATTGCTTGAAGTGCTACCTTTAAATTTCTATCCTCTACCTTTGCAATGTATAGCTCATGGGACAAATAGCTTAAAAACTATTGTGGTATTGAATATGTACTTATGCACTTTATCTCTTATTAAGTTGCTTGTTGTGCGATAACCATGTTCTGGGGACGCCATCAACTACTCTTTGTTGAATATCATGTGAGTTGCTATGCATGTCCGTCTTGTCTGAAGTAAGGGCGATTTACCACCTTAATGGTTAGAGCGTGCATATTGTTAGAGAAGAACATTGGGCCGCTAACTAAAGCCATGAATCATGATGGAAGTTTCAGTTTTGGACATATATCCTCAATCTCATATGAGAACATTAATTGTTGCTACATGCTTATGCATAAAGAGGAGTCCATTATCTGTTGTCTATGTTGTCCCGGTATGGATGTCTAAGTTGAGAATAATCAAAAGCGAGAAATCAATGTGAGCTTTCTCCTTAGACCTGTACAGGCGGCATAGAGGTACCTTTGTGACACTTGGTTAAAACATGTGCATTGCGATAATCCCGGTAATCCAAGCTAATTAGGACAAGGTGCGGGCACTATTAGTATACTATGCATGAGGCTTGCAACTTGTAGGATATAATTTACATAACACATATGCTTTATTACTACCGTTGACAAAATTGTTTCTTGCTTTCAAAACCAAAACTCTAGCACAAATATAGCAATCAATGCTTCCTCTGCGAAGGGCCTTTCTTCTACTTTTATGTTGAGTCAGTTCACCTATTTCTCTCCATCTCAAGAAGCAAACACTTGTGTTAACTGTGCATTGATTCTTACATACTTGCTTATTGCACTTGTTATATTTCTTTGCATTGACAACTATCCATAAGATATACATGTTACAAGTTGAAAGCAACCGCTGAAACTTAATCTTCCATTGTCTTGCTTCAATGTCTCTACTATGAATTTATTGCTTTATGAGTTAACCCTTATGCAAGACTTATTGATGCTTGTCTTGAAAGTACTATTCATGAAAAGTCTTTGCTATATGATTCAATTGTTTACTCATTGCATTTACATTGTTTCGAATCGCTGCATTCATCTCATATGCTTTACAATAGTATGATTAAGATTATGTTGGTAGCATGTCACCTCAGAAATTATCTTTTATCGTTTACCTAGGGCAGTAGGAACTAAGCTTGGGGATGCGATACGTCTCCAACGTAATAATTTCGATGTTCCATGCTTGTTTTATGACAATACACATGTTTTGTTCACACTTTATGTCATTATTATGTTTCCGGAACTAACCTATTGAGATAGAAAGGTTTTTATTTCTGCTGTTTTGGTTTCAGAAATCCTAGTAAGGAAATATTTTCGGAATCGGACGAAATCAACACCGAAAGTCTTAGAAATACACGAAGCTTCCGAGCGGAGAAAAGTCGGAGGGCCGGGGGCCGACCCCATGGGCGGCGTGGCCCAAGGGGCGCGCCTATCATCTGGGCACCCCGTGGCCCCTCCGACTCCGACTCTCCGCCTATATAATCGTCACGACCTAAAAACATCGACCGTTAAGCAGGAAAACCATCCGAGCCGCCGCCATCGCGAAAGTCTAATTCGGGGACGAAGTCTCGTTCCGGCACCCTGCCGGGACGGGGAACCCCGGAGCCATCTCCGCCGCCGTCCACCGGCATCTTCACCGCCATCGCTGCCTCCATGATGAGGAGGGAGTAATTCACCCCGGGGCTGAGGGCCGCAGCTATGTGGTTCATCTCTCTCTCTTTGTGATCAAGTTGAATATTATCTATGTGTTACTCTAGTGATGTTATTAAAGTATTCTATTCCTCCTCACGGTGTAATGGTGACAGTGTGTGCACCGCGTAGTACTTGGCGTGGATTATGATTGTGATCTCTTGTAGATTATGAAGTTAACTATTGCTATGTTAGTATTGATATGATCTATGCCTCCTTCATAGTGTGATGGTGACAGTGTGCATGCTATGTTAGTTCTTGGTGTGATTGTGTTGATCTATCTTACACTCTAAGGTTATTTAAATATGAACATTGAATATTGTGGAGCTTGTTAACTCCGGCTTTGAGGGTTCGTGTAATCCTACACGATTAGTGGTGTTCATCATCCAACAAGAGGGTGTAGAGTAGTCCTAGTATGTGATCATTGTTGAGAGTGTCCACTAGTGAAAGCAGGATCCCTGGGCCTTGCTTCCAAGCATCGAATCTCCGTTTGTTTACTTGTTTTGTTGAATGTTTACTCGCTGCCATATTTTACTCGGATTGCTATTATCACTCATACTCATCCATATTATTTGTATCTCACTATCTCTTCGAACTAGTGCACCTATTGTATTAGGTGTGTTGGGGACACAAGAGACTTCTTGCTTTGTGGCTGCGGGGTTGCTTGAGAGGGATATCTTTGACCTCTTCCTCCCTGAGATCGATAAACCTTGGGTGATCCACTTAAGGGAAACTTGCTGCTGTTCTACAAACCTCTGCTCTTGGAGGCCCAACACTGTCTACAAGAATAGAAGCTCCCGTAGACATCATGCGGCCAAGAGTGGGCTGCCCCCTCCCTCTCCTCCTCATTATATAGGTGGAAATCCCCAAGAGTTGTAGTCCAAGTCTTCGAATAAGACCCCAACAACAAAACCACCCATAGGTGGGAAAACTACTCAAGGGGGAAGTCCTACCCAAGGTGGGACTCCCACCTTTCCTTTAGGTGGGGTGGCTGGACACCTATGGTGGAGTCCACCTGGGACTCCACCCCTTTAGGGTTGGCCGGCCTAGCTAGTGGAGTCCCTCCGGGACTCCGCCTTCCAGAGTGATTTCTTCCAGACTTTTCTAGAACCTTCTAAAACCTTCCATAAATGCACCAGATCATTTTCAAACTTATAAAATGACTTCCTATATATGAATCTTATTCTCCGGACCATTCCGGAACTCCTCGTGATGTCCTGGATCCCATCCGAGACTCCGAACAAAACTTCGAACTCCATTCCATATTCCATATCTACTTAAACGACATCAAACCTTAAGTGTGTCACCCTACGGTTCGCGAACTATGCAGACATGGTTGAGACTTCTCTCCGACCAATAACCAATAGAGGGATCTGGAGATCCATAATGGCTCTCACATATTCAACGATGACTTAGTGATCGATTGAACCATTCACATACGATACCGATTCCCTTTGTCACGCGATATTTTACTTGTCCGAGGTTTGATCATCGGTATCTCTATACCTCGTTCAACCTCATCTCCTGACAAGTACTCTTTACTCGTACCGTGGTATGTAGTCTCTTATGAACCATTCATATGCTTGCAAGCTATTTAGACGACATTCCACTGAGAGGTCCCAGAGTATATCTATCCATTATCAGGATGGACAAATCCCACTGTTGATCCATATGCCTCAACTCATACTTTCCGGATACCTAATCCCACTTTATAACCACCCATTTACGCAGTGTCGTTTGATGTAATCAAAGTACCCTTCCGGCATAAGTGATTTACATGATCTCATGGTTGAAAGGATCAGGTAACTATGTATCGAAAGCTTATAGCAAATAGAACTAAATGACGTGATCATATGCTACGCTTAATCGGGTGTGTCCATTACATCATTCATATAATGACATAACCTTGTTATTAATAACATCCAATGTTCATGATCATGAAACTATGATCATCTATTAATCAACAAGATAGTTATACAAGAGGCTTACTAGGGACTCCTTGTTGTTTACATAACACACATGTATCAATGTTTCGGTTAATACAATTATAGCATGGTATGCAAACATTATCATAAACACAAAGATATATTATAATAACCATTTTATTATTGCCTCTTGGGCATATCTCCAACAGTTGCGGTCTCCCTCCTCTCGTCGGCTTCCCACAGCACTCCGGCAGGGCTGGTGGTGGGCGGCGGCCAAGCCCTCGGTCTGCACCATGCCATCCACCCCCGCCTCTCGTCGGTGCATGGAGGCGATCTCGGGCATCTTCCGCGACACGAGGGCGCTTGGGGTAGCAGCCCTGGGTTCGACGGAGGAGGTGGCCTCTTCTTCGCGGAGAGGGTCGGCCTGCGGTTGGTGGTGGTGGATTTTTGATCTATCACCGCCATCTGGCGGTGAGATGGAGGTGCATGGAAGCCGACGATGGTGTCGCCGGTGGAGGGTTGGGTTGGCCAGCCGGGATGGTCGCCGACGTGGGGGTCCGACCTGAATAAAGGCGGCGGTCCTAGGGCCTCTCTTGCGTGAAGAGTAGGACCTACCGGAGGCCTGGACTCGTGATCGGCCGGAGGTTGAGTTCGGAAGGCTCCGCGGCGAATAATGTGATTTGCAGGAGTTTGCTGGATCGGAGGTATTTGGTCGTGCGGACCCATGCGTTTATTCCGACCTTTTGGTTCCGGAGGGAGCGACGCGAAGCTCTTTTTGTGTTGACATCAAGTGACTATGGATCCATGATGAAAGTCGGAAGAAGAGAATTTCATGAAGGCCGGAGGAGGACTAGCTAAGGGAGCTTCAAGTCTCCGCGGTTGAGGGGCTTGCTTGGTGTTCGGGCTTCACAGCGGTATGAAAGTGGGGCGACAACACATGTGAAGCGCAGAGTCCTACCTTTCAGGGTGAAAACCTAAGGTCTGATCTTAACTGGTTGTGCCTGGCAGTGACCTTGATGGAGGCATTGTTTTGAGAGTGGGAACTATCTTCAGGGTGAAAACCTAAGAACTTTGATCGGGCGACGACGGTGTTTGAGCACTATTCCCTTCTTGGAGGCGTCATTTTTTTGAGAGCCTGTAATTCGGTGTTGTCATGGCGGTGGATGTATTTCTGTTGTTAGGCACGAGATACTGTAGCGGGACTTTTGTTTCTTAGTTTTCTTTTCCTTTTTTTGGTTGTGTGCATCCGTAGTGCCATTAGGGTGGTACGTTGTTGCAGAGGCTGAGTGTAATTGGTATCTCTTGATATTAATATATTCCCTTTATCGAAAAAAAATCTCTCATTATTCGGCCACTATTCAGCCTGTAAACTGAACATCATAGGCCGAGGTCGTCCATAGGGTCCCATCATAGCTCATGTCTTGTGCGCACCACATTGGCACCATCACTCGCCAAACGGACTCACTGCAAATCCAACTTGATGCATGCTATTTCCTGCATTCCAGATCGTGTATGCCTCTGATAACCACCGCCGAGGCTCCAAGAAGACAAAACCACTCCTGTCTCGAGTCACCGCCAAAACTGCCGCTAGGTTCCCATTCTTTGAAAGGCGCCTACGTTTAGCTTAGTCACCTCGGCTGGTGCCGGAAACCAGCGAGGTCTCATCGACAATCTGTGTTTTGGTTTTGTCAAAGGATTCAAAAGGGAAATATCACTAATGAACATGTCGGTGAAACTAAGCGTCGACAAAGATTTCTTCATGCGGAGCTTTCCGACGTTCATTGCCCAGATCTCGAATGTGAGTTCCAAGGCTAGGATAATGTCTTACGTGTAGCCCATCCTACATTTCACTACTCCTTATGTATGTACTAGTATTGCAGTTGATATTTATTAGGTTTCCATTGACCTAACAAACTATTGGAATGAGTGACATATCTTCCATGCTAACAATATAGAAGATCTTTGATTTCAAGGTGTGATCGAAATTTTCAATGCTACCAATAAAAAATGTTGGGTATTAACCACCATGCTTACTGCTAATAGTGCGCGGAAAAACTTTATACTAAACTTATATACTTAATTTTAGCATGTCGGTGTTCAAACGAGTATACATTTTCTATTTCATATTTGACGTAGTTAATCACAAAAGAATATTGCTAAATCCTGGTTTTCGAATCAGTTTTATATATTCTTGCATATAGTTGAAATACATTTGCATCATGTTATAATTAAACTATATTTCGTAACATAATTTCCTTCATGTATATATTTCTAGTAAGTGCAGAAACCGTAGAATGACATATTTATGGTAGAGATATCTAACATATATGTTATAGACAATATCTTAACAGAGGGTTTTAGTGTATGATTGGGTACAGAAAATTCCAGAATTTAAATAGCGCGGTCATATTTTTTTACACCCCATTTTGTTGTTAAATATATATTGCAAGTTACATTGGATTAAGTACTCCCTCCTACCATAATATAGTGCGCGTTGATTTCCGCGAAAGTTAAACTCCACTAACTTTGACCAAGTTTAATGGGAAAATTATCGATATCTGCAATATCGAATGCATACCATATTAAATTATACTTCACGGTGAAGCAAATAGTATTTATTTGATATTGTATATGTTACTTTTTTACAAACTTGATCAAAGTTCACACGGTTTGATTTTAAAATAAACTTATAGGCACTGTATTTTGACATAGAGGGAGTAATGAGTTGACTAGTTGTGGATGCTATGTACTAATTTGTATTCAAATAGCACTGTCAATAGCGGAAATTCACTTTTGATCTCGGGTGTATATGCTTCCTTTATTTAAAAAACAAATTTCAAAATGCCAAAAAATAGGAATTTTTTGGACTGTATATATATCTCCACATTCTATGTGTGCATGCAATGGTTCGCTAAAAACCTAATTTTTATTTCATTTGTAAAAAAAGGAAAAAAATAATGTCTCAAGAAATTCTTATTTTAGAAAAATCGTCTCAGGAAATTCTTATTTTAGAAAAATGTCTCGAGAAATGTCTTATTTTAACATCAAATTTTGTATTTTTACACAACTGCACAAAATTCAATTTTTCTGAAACACCTTTGTAAGCACGTAGGGTGAGGAGATATACACGCCGTATTTTGTTTTAGATTTTTTGACATTTTCAAATATGTTTAAATGTATTTTGAAGAAATAAAGCATACACACATGGGAGACTGGGACAAAAACACAGGGTGGCAATAGTATAAACCTATGAACAAAAATTAAATAGATTCGACTGATGTCTCCTAAATATTATATGTCTCTGCCGAGGCCATTTGGTTGAAATCCGGTTGTGCATCGTTTGTTCCTTCATTATGCATGCTACAGTACACTCATCACCATACTTTTTAGATGAAAATTTGGATATGCACACGATACAACATAAACTAAAATGATTGCTTAGCCTACCTGCTCCGATCCGATCCAGAGGGTTTGGTGCAGCCATGAATATACACGTTCGACCTGCCTAGTATATCAGGGACACGTCATTATGGTTCCTTAACCACCGGCTACTCCTAATTGCTCACTTCCATTAATCCTGATTTTAGATTGACTTGCGGGCTAGCCAGGTGTAGATAGAGATGTAAACGAGTCGGATCGAATCAGATATTGCTATTTTTATATTCTTTACTATATTTTTTTAACGAATTCGGATTGGACCGGTTTAATATAGTCGGATGCGGATTCGAATGTGCATTTTATCTAATTGCGAATATGGAGGGTATTCAGAGTAGACTCGGATTGGAAGCGGATATTTAATAAAACACACATATAAAATGACACTGTAAATATGATTCTTTTATGTAAGTGGATTATTCGCACCATTTACATCCCTTACGAGTGCAAAACAATTGATAATGGCGGCAGACAAAAAAAACGTATAGCATCTGCAGCTGCTATGGAAGCGAAACAAACAGCAGCTTCCGGCCAGGCCGGGCCGGGTGCTGGACATGGACTCCATTCTTGCGGAACTGCAGAAAACTCAACTCGGAGGGTCGAACGAAAATCCGTTCCAATCAATCCACGAAAATCCAACTATAAAAACTACCACAGACACGGCAGCAACAGACGCAGGGAAGTTACTACTATCTCACTCGACCGCGCTCGCCAGTCGCCATGGACGTGTCCGCCACCCTCCTCCTGCTCCCGGCCCTCCTCGCGCTCTTCTCAGTCTCCGCCGACGTCGCCGCGGGGCAATCACCACCATCCTCGCCGGCGGCGTCGTTCCGGACGGTGTACGCGTTCGGCGACTCGTTCACGGACACGGGCAACACGCACTCCACCACCGGCCCCTTCTCCTTCGGCTACGTCTCTCACCCGCCCTACGGCACCACCTTCTTCCACCGCCCCACCAACCGCTACTCCGACGGCCGCCTCGTCGTCGACTTCCTCGCCGCCGACGCCCTCCGCCTCGCCTCCTTCCTCCCGCCCTACCTCTCGTCCAGCTCCGCCGCCGCCAACGCCTCCAGCAACAGCAACTCAGTGAACTTCGCGGTGGCTGGCGCGACGGCGATCGAGCACGAGTGGTTTGTCAAGAACAACCTCAGCTTCGACGTCACGCCGCATTCCATCATGACGGAGCTCGGCTGGTTCGACGCGCACCTCAAGGCGCGGCGGATCGCCCAGAAGGACGTTGGCGAGGCGCTGTTCTGGGTGGGCGAGATCGGGGCCAACGACTACGCCTACAGCTTGATCATGGCGGCAGACGCAATCCCGCGCAAGGTCATCCGGACCATGGCCATCGACAGGGTCACCACCTTCCTCGAGGTACCTTACTAGTACTCCGAGTTTCGACACTTATTTTGAAACATGACAACACTCCCCTATCTCTGTCGCTTAGTGAAATGCGATATAGTAATTAACACATGCATGCATCAACAAAAATTGATGGGCATGTAATTATGATTAAACAGATGTTTATTGTTGCATTATATATACTCACTCCCATATATACTTTCTCCGTCTCTCCTAGATTTAAGGCGTGCTCTTGTTTTGCTATAGGGTGACTTAGTGATGGCCATGGTTCCTAGGCTCCTAGCTGATAGGCCGTAGTTCGTGTTTTTAGGGCATAAGGCATTGATGACATGTTCTTCGCCAATTGACATGTATATACTCACTCCCATATATACTTTCTCCGTCTCTCCTAGATTTAAGGCGTGCTCTTGTTTTGCTATAGGGTGACTTAGTGATGGCCATGGTTCCTAGGCTCCTAGCTGATAGGCCGTAGTTCGTGTTTTTAGGGCATAAGGCATTGATGACATGTTCTTCGCCAATTGACATGTTTATAGGTGTTACGTGGTCGTTTTAGGTTTTCTTATGTATGTTCTTGACAGGTCTTTGTTGAATAAAATTTAAATAAGAGGCTGGGGATCTTAACATTGTTTTCAAAAAAACAATATCTGTCCCAAAATAAAAGACACAAAAAATTTCACACCATCTTTCGTGTGCAACTTTGACCACTAATATATACTCCCTCTATGCCAAAATATATTGTGTACTACCTCGTTTTCATAGAATAAGCCCTATTTTTTTTTGGAAAAGTGAAGCTAAGTAAGTTTGACCAAAATTTTAGAAAAAATATCAAGAACCACAATATTATGTAGATATCATATAAAAACATATTTCCTGATGAATCTAACGGTGTTTAGTTTGGATTGTACATATTAATATTTTTTCTAAAAATTGGTCAAACTTTATGTAGTTTGACTTTTTCGTAAAAAAGATATAAGCCTTATTCTTCGAAACGAAGATAGTATTAGGTTTTTGCAAAGTCAAAGGGTGAAAACTTTGATCAAGTTTGTACAAAAAGTATCAACATCTAGAATATAAAATCAGTAACACTAGATTGTCATGAGGTATATTTTAATATTACATATATTAGGTATTGTAAATATAGATGATTTTCTCAATAAACTTGGTCAAAGTTAGTGAAGTTTGATTTTCATGGAAATTTATGCGCACTTTATTATGGCAAGAAGGAAGTACTAAAATATATGGATTGGGAATGTATAAATGGTATTGTTTCATTTATCTTACAATTCTCTTTCATAACATATATATTTACAAAAATATATGAATATATTATAAATTCAAATCATAGTTAAACATGTAAATTGTTGACATGCAAAACTTTCACCATCAATTGTATATAATACATATATGTTCCAAGTCACAAAAATTATACCACTAAAAACTTCTTTTAAATATGAATTTAATGGTATATATTTTAATGCATATTTTATCGACACCCAAGAGTAGGAAGTATTTATCATATTATATATATTTATTTATTTATATAAATTTTATGGTCAAAGTTTTTTTCTGGAAATGTGTATTGACCTTATAAACCAAATGGAGGGAGTAAGATGCATTTTCCACATTAAATACAGTGCCACATCAGCAAATTTTCTAGTAATAACACGCTAAGAAACTAGCATTGGGTGAGGCTTAGCACATCGGCGTTAAGAACTTCAAACCCCATAGATGCATCTTGTGATGCGTCTCCGTCGGAAGTCAGAACATTTGTTTTGGCAGGTCGGTGCATTTTCCTTACTTTTATTTCGGTGTGTTAATTCCTCGGCTACTCACCTGCCGTACAAGATGTGACCGAACTCACCGAATTGAGTTAGGTGTTCTTCCTGGCACTGCCCAAAAGTAGATAGATCTACGGCTGCCCCTGCCAACACTCGCTCTTCAATGTTCGCTGTCAGTTTCCGTACATGAGTGTCCCCCAGCCTAATTTGATGGCCATTTACTGGACTGTCTATGTCGTGCCTGCCTACTCACAGGAAGAATCACTATTGTTCTGAATAAGGAAACCGGTAAAGATCATTGTTGTTCATGCAGGAGTATCAACTACTAGCACTCTCAGTAACAATCTCACCCAGCCAGGCCCTGATCTCACCAGCAAAACATAAAATGAATTTTGCAGCAAGAACCTAGCTGGTAAAACCCTGCATCTGATCCTGTCAAGAAAAAAACTGCAGGGGCTGCTGAAGAGAGGGGCCAAGTACATAGCCGTGCAGGGGCTGCCGCTCACGGGCTGCTTGACGATGGCCATGGCGCTGGCGCGGCCGGACGACCGGGACGACCTCGGCTGCGTCGCCTCCGTCAACTCCGTCAGCCTGGCCCACAACCGCCTCCTCCAGGCCAGCCTCCGCCGGCTCCGGCGACAGCACCCTGGCGCCGTCATCGCCTTCGCCGACTACCACGCTGCCCACCTCGCCGTCGTCAAGAGCCCTGCGACGTACGGTTTCGCGGAGCGCTTCAAGGCCTGCTGCGGCGCGGGTGGCGGTGACTACAACTTCAAGATCCTCTCCACCTGCGGCTCGCCGGAGGTCAGCAACGCGTGCGGGCAGCCGGCCAGGTATGTCAACTGGGACGGGGTGCACATGACCGAGGCCATGTACAAGGTCGTCGCCGGCATGTTCTTCCAGGATGGCTCCGGGAAGTACTTCCGGCCTGCGTTCAGCTCCTTGCTGGCCAGGAAAGCCCATGGCAACTGAACTGAGCGCCAACATGATCATCGTCAGCAGCAGCAGCCCGGTAGCTATTGATTGCAGTTGATCAGTGGCCATCTTGTCTGAATCCAGTATGATTTGTCAGACAGATGTACTAGCATAAATTTGATATTGTGATGATGAACAGATGACAAAATATGGAGTGTCCTAGGTTAAAAAATTTCATCTCCCAGCTCTTCAATTTTTTCAGCTTTGAGCATTCATATTCAGATTTCCACAACCAAAAATTAAAACAAATTGCATGGACACTCACTGACCACGGCATAATGACAATAATGAAATGAATGCACCTAACACATTCTGTGAGAAATATTTGGTCTGTGTATTCAGAAAGAAAATTTTGCTTCCATTTACAACCATGCCGACTCAAGAACCATGACTCATTCTTAAATGAAACCTCTCTCTAACTAGAGATCTACCCACCGACCACAACAACCAACCTTCCGAAACAAACTTTTCCACTGGAGGAACAAATCGTAACCCAACTCGGACAAGGATAAAGGATACAGCAATAAACTGCAGATCTCAGCATGCCAAAAGAAGCCAAGGCTCGGGATTGAGAAATGATGATGACAATGCGCTGCGCCTAACCCGACTGGCTTCTAAGATCTTCCGTTGATTTGCCCGCCTAATATACCTTGTATATACAATTCAATCCTGTACAATGTTTCATGAATCTCTGAAGACCTACAAATTCAAGAAATACTTGCATCACATTTAGAAACAAGAGCCCAAGCTTCAAACTGCCAAGCAGAAAAAAAGGGAAAACTTCTTTACCACTTGAATAATTAGCTACACCCCTGAAGATTGACGAGGTAAGGATCGAGAGACGAGCACAGCCTCTCCACTTGTTGCTTTTGCTGATGCAATCTCTTCTAGGCGTCTCCATGTGGCCTCTTGCTTCGATTTGATCTCCTTCTCTTTGGCCTTGGCTTCCTCATATTTCCGCAAACACTCGGTGTACAGCCCAGCGTCATGATCAGAGAACAGTTTGCGCACATTAATAGTTAGGCTTTGCACAACTTGGTTCCAGTGCCCACTGGAATTCCTCTCCAGTGCAGGCAAGATGATAGGTAGTATCACCTTGCTATTTTGTTTGATCAAACCCTCAATATGGTCGTTGTTCCACAAAAACAACGATCTCTCAGCAACCTAGAAGCAGCATAATCACCATTAGCTACTATTCATATGTTAATACTATACTCTGGTTCTGCAACTTCAAGCAGACTAGCATTTATAATTATGACTACCTTCCAACAATAAAGCAAAGATTATACCTAAGTAACTGCGGAGAGTAAGAATAAGGAACCAGAGGCATAAGCTTGAAATTCTGATAGAGATTTGGGATGTGCCACAACCCACAAGGGCTTCTAATGAAATAAAATACAAGTGAAGCCACCAAGTTGGGTCAATGCCCACACTATACAACCATCTCCTCATCAGGAATCTGGTAAGCAACCCATTTTGGACAAAATCCACGCACAGCTGATAAAATTTGTTTTTTTTGGTGTTGTCAGCAACCAGAGAGCTGCTCAACTATTACTAGAACGGCGCAAAACTGAGTTTAGTGTGTATTCTGCTAATGTGTTGCTAGCACAAAATATAAAAAAACTCTAAAAATACAAGCACTAAAATAAATGAAAAAGTATAGAATAGAAAAATTATCATGAGAAGTGATTGCAAATCTATAGATATAAACATTACATCCTGTGCACAAAATTATGTGTGCCACTAAGAATACTACTCCCTCGGTCCCTATTAAGGTGGCGCCATTGTTTTTTGTGTTTTTCGTGTATTCTGCTAATGGGTTGCTAGCACAAAATATCAAAAAACTCTAAAATACAAGACCTAAATAAATGAAAAGGTATAGAATAGAAAAATTATAATGGGAAGTGATTGCAAATCTATAGATATGAACATTACATCCTGTGCACAAAATTCTGTGTGCCACTAAGAATATTACTCCCTCGGTCCTTATTTAGGTGGCGCCATTGTTTTTTGTGTTTTTTGTTTGACCAAATAAATAACTTTTATTATTACATGATATACTTTTCATCAATATTATGTCATTCAAATCTTTTTTTCCAATACAAGTTCAATGATATAATTTTCATAGTAATCCATATATAACATATATTTTGGTAGTTAAATTAATGGTCAAAATTGGAAATTGAAATGCGTGTGCACCACGTAAATAGGGAAAGAAGGAGTAAGCAGCAAGCTGTCTAACTCTAAGCCTGGCATGCAATGAATTAACAGAATCCCACTAAACCTGCACTACCATGCCTTGGATATAAACCTAATAAGCAAAATGGGATGGTCACAATTCATTAACTATTCAGGGACAAAAGGATGAACAAAACATACACAATAGAAGAAATGGAAAATGAAGGAATACAAATGGATATTTTAAATGGAAAGGGTAACACATAAGGTTAACACTACCTGAAAGTGAGAACTGTTTAGACAACGTGCAATCTGGCGGAAAAGAGGAACCATGCATTTCTGAAACTCGGCAGGCTGCGTAGCTTCTAATATCTCTTCCAGCTCCCCCAGAAACATCACCTCCTTGGTGCTGTTTGTGATGGGCCAATATTTCAGTAGGCCCCTGATAACCGTGTCCGAAAGTTTGCAATCCTTCTCGACAAACTGGGTAATGCAGTAAGACAGCTGCTGGTGATACAGTTGAATGCACTTTGGCTTGTGAAGTGGAATCAAGGCCCGGACAAGGAACAGCTTATGCTCTTCCTTAAGCGGCAACGCGAACCCATTGATGATGCTCCCCAAGATCTCCAACAGCTCTGCAATCCCATTGTGTTTCTCGGTTTCATAGATGAACTGGTAGAAGGTGTTGTTGATGGCTTTCCTAATGACCGGGCGATGAACCATGAACTTCCCATAGACGCGGTGAAGTATCATCTTGAGGTACTCCCTCTCCCTCGGATCTTCGGAGTCAAAGAGATCAAGAAGCCTGAGCACAAACGAATGGTCGATGTACCTTTTAGCCAGCTTGGCATCAGTCTCCGGAGACTGGATGAACCTCAAGAACAGCTCATAGACGATCTGCAAGTGTGACCACGCAGGGTCCATCACAGGCTCATCCTCATCCAAATCATACGCTGAAATATTGTTCTCCCTGGGAGGGGTAGTCAGCGTCCTGAACAAGTTGACAGAAACCATCCTCGTGGTCTCCTGCATAACAATCTCCGGAAACTTCCCGCTGGCCGCGGCGACGTAGTCAACGAGCTCCAGCAAGGTCTGCCGCTTCACCTCCTTCTCCTTCACGCTCCTGGTCGGGTCGCCGAAGTCGAATGTGACGCAGCACAGGTTCAGCTTCCTGACAAACAGGTTGTTCTTCTCGGCGTTGGCCACATCCTTGAAGCTCGGCAGAAGCTCGAAGGCCGCCGGCGCCGAGTTCCCGTTCGCCCTCGCGTTCCCGTTCCCCGGGTGCGGGCCGCCGCTCCCGTAGCTGAGCCCGTAGCTGGAGATGACCGGCGTCTGGCCGCCCAAGCTGGCGCCCCTCGGACCGAACGGCGGGTTCGGCGCCGAGGCGCTCGGCCGGGCGGTGGGGTCCTTGTCCCCCGACTTGGACGGCTTCTTCGGGAACCGCCCCAGGATCTGCTTGATCATGCTACCGCCCAGATTAGCCCGAACCCCCCAGCACCAACTCTGGAGAACTCGTCCCCCAACTTCCGGCTTTCAGAGCTGCCACCGGCCCTACTGCTGAACAGTAAACCCTAAGCCCGTGGCCACGTCACGGCGACGGGGAGGCACCCCAGACCCGACTTATCCAGCGAGGTAGCCGCCTCTCTCCGAATCGAGCAGCCCCTCCGACCTGCGACAACAAAAATTGACGGTTAAAAGCATGAAATCACGGTAAGATCGCGTCAAGCCCTCGGCAGGATCGCGCCCGCGGCAACGGCAGTCGATCGACGGGGTGGTCGGAACCAGGCAGCAGGCCCCGCTACAACCACGCGCCGGGGAAACGGGGAACAGTCCGACGGCGTCGAGAGCGAATCCTACGGGTATAGCCGAAAATATCCCCCAAAATGCTAACAAATCCCCCCACCATCCCCGGCCGCGACCGAAGCAAAAAAAAAGGCGGCGCGGCCGATCGGAGCGGAACCGCACGGGCTCGAACCACGGCCCCGCCGCCGAGGACGCGGTCCGGGGCGGCCGAATCGAGGCGGCGCGCGGGCAATCCGAGGCAGCACGCAGCTCGCAGCAGCAGCCACGCAAGTCAGCGCGCGCGACGGAGTGGGCGGAGGCAGGACGTACCTGCACGGCCGCACCTCCGAGGAGCGGCGGCGGCGGCGGATCCCGGTCGGCGGTGGTTGGCGTCGGGCGGCGCGTCCGGTGGGAAAGGGTCGCTTCGCTTGAGCTGGAAGAGAGAGGGAGGACTTGGACCTTCTCCTCTTTCGCTTTTTCCTTTTTTTTTCCGCCGTCGCCTAGAGAAAGAAAAGGAAAGGAAATTGGCGGTGACGTGGCACCGTCGCTCGCCTTTTTTGAAAATTCCGTGGGGCGGAGCGGAGGGCAGTTGGGGCTGGCTGCTCTCTCTTCTCTGCTGGGCTCGGTCGCTTTTGCTGGTGGTTGCGATGCTAGGCTGGCCGTGCTGAGATTAGCTACTAGGGCTAGCAAAATCATGAGCCCATTTCACGTGCTCCACACTACAACTCCTACTAGCTTTTCCTGCTAACCAAGTTGTAAAATAACTTTCCTTAATCCTTATATTACTAACCACTGTTAGTACTCAATCGTGGTGCGCCCGCCGTGACATTGTCAATCACAAGATTTGCCAATTCATCCTCTTGGAGGATCTCGTAGGAGTAGGGTATGCGTGAGCAGTGCCGATCTAGAACAAAAATAAAAGGATAGGCTCAGGACTTGGCTAAGCCGAGAAAGACATGATGAATATAAGGCTCACTAAACATCAACATAATATAATTGAGAACAAATGGTCTGTCCTAGTGAGGTGGAATTACTACATCTCTATGTTCAGGTAAATGTTCATTGCATTGTTTCATAGATTGGAAGCATTTTAAGATTGTTTTTCATCATCAATACTTCTCACTTTTGAATCTATGGACAAATTTAGCAAAAAAAAAATATCATCAGTTCAAACTTCCAAGTCGGAAATTATTTTTCAATAACTCTTGAATAATGGGCAATATAGAGAGCACAAAAGCAATCATCAATTACGAAAAAAGTACATTTGATTTCCATAGCAAGAAAAGCAACTTTTATTTACTTATTTTTGTCCTTATTTCGTAGGCTCCTATGACCTAGCTATAGGATGCAGGATGCGTCCACTCATGGGTCGATGTCGGGTGCTACTCACCTCGCACGTCTTTATTGCCAGCCTCAGTCATCACGTTAGCAGCCTCTCACTTCGCATACTTCCTGGCGAGTGGCGACTTGACTCACAGCGGCCATGCCAACGCTAGGGTGCGTTACACGGTGCACTATGCGACGTGAAAATTCAAGACATCACGACCTCATGTGTTTGTTTGGCTTATTCTTATTCCCTCCCAAAACCTAAATACAACACCGATTCGTGCTCGAACGACTATTTTCTTCTTCTTTCTTGGTCAACTATAGATTGAAGCATGTGTACTCAATAATATTTTGTAAAATTGGAGGGTAGGCTCCAGCCTATCGAAGCCTACCAAATAGATTTGCCCATGTGCGGGGATGGGGTGATAGGAGTGGCTACGCCTGCTTGTATGATAGACGTATTTAAGTTGTGTTAAAGAACAAGAAATCAGACATGGTTTAAGTATGTTGGTAGTAAGAATCCAAAAGAAATGAACAGATGAAAAAAAACATTGAGCATATCAAGATCGACGAGAAGATCTAAAATTGAAGTATTAAAAACGATTGAATAAGAAATCAACTGACAAATAGGTAAATGGACTATTGACTTAGAGCATCCTCCAACCATCCGAAGAGATCTTACCCTTGTATGAGAGCTTGCAGATCTTTTTGTTCCACGGGGTTGTTCTAAGAACATGGAGCTGTAAAAACTATGAGGGCTGGGAGTAGTTATGTTAATGTGTTCTCCTTGAAGGTTGATATTTTGCTAGGGATGAAGGGGAAAGGATCTAAAGACATGCATGTGGATCTGAAACGAAGGTAGTAATGGGCTTGGAGATGACTGAGATGGCTTGCGGAGAAGGCGAGGCTCCTATGATGTATGTCGATCGAAAGATGTAAGCATTGTGTCACACGATTGAAAAGTAAAGAGCAAACCGACAAACATTGTGTTATTTACTTATTTTTGTTCTTTCCTAGGCTCCTATGACCTAGCTATAGGATGCAGGATGCGTCCACTCATAGGTCGATGTCGGGTGCTACTCACCTCGCACGTCTTTATTGCCAGCCTCAGTCATCACGTTAGCAGACTCTCATTTCGCCTACTTCCTGACGAGTGGCGACTTGACTCACAGCGGCCATGCCAACGCTAGGGTGCATTACAAGGTGCACTATGCGACACGAATCGTCAAGACAACACAACCTCGTGTCATGTGTTTGTTTGGCTTATTCTTATTCCCTCCCAAAACCTAAATTCGACAAGGCAACTGGCTAGCTACCAAATCGATACTTTCTTCCTCATGTCCCGTAATACAACACTGATTCGTGCTCGAACGACTATTTTCTTCTTCTTTCTTGGTCAACTATAGATTGAAGCATGTGTACTCGATAATATTTTTGTAAAATTGGAGGGTAGGCTAAGATCGCTTGCCGAGAAGGCGAGGCGCCTATGACGTTTGATGATCGAAAGACGTAAGCATTGTGTCACACGCTTGAAAAGTAAAGAGCAAACCGACAAACATAACAAGTGGGTTCATAATGGAAGTGGTTGATTTACTTCCAATATTAGCTTGTCGACATGAAAAGATTATTTTGTAAATGCGAAAGGTAATTAATATAACATGGAATTGATATACAATCGACGTGTACATGACAATATAGCATATAGCTGATAAAAGTATGATAAAAAAAGAGACGGTATAAGATAATTTTGTATTGTAAATGAAGCAACATTTTTGCATTTACACGGCGGGTAGATGAACATGCTCGACCTATTGCTTGCAAATGCTAGTTGATAGCCTTAGACTAGGCCGTTGGTAGCCTAGATTAGTCATTATGTACAACCGTTTCTTGCACTCAAACTATTGATTTTACTATAAGTGTCATCATTTTACAAATTGTGAGCCCGAACCGATTTCTATATAGGTGACCATGGGCACGGTGCGTCTCGGCCTTTCATGTGGGGCCCATAGACACCCATCCTTGTACCCATCGGATAAGGGATTGTAGGTCGCCGATTCCGGGAGAAGGTGGTGGGGCTTAGAGAGATGGGTGGGGAGAGGCTGATTGGCGGAGGAGGTAGATCGATGCAGTGTAGGGTGGCAAGTGGTTTTGGCCGGTGTTGGCATCGATGGAGATGGAGATGGGAGGGGGTGGTGGCCACTGTTGTTTCTTCTTCCTCCCCTTAGTGCGGCAACAGTGGTCTCCTTCATCATATCCAATAGCAGCCGCCTCCACCTACCTTCCCTTCGCTCTGGTAAAGAAAAAAGGTGTCTATGGGTTGTCGGATTTTCGGGGTGTCCTTAGACTAGCAATGCCCTTGTGCGAAAATGGTGAATGGAACCTGGGTACGCGCGCACCCGTTTACGAAAAGTTCAAAAAAATGCTATTCAAAAGTTTCCAAAAAATGTCAAGTAAATTTTTGCATGTAGATATTATGTTGATACTTACATACCATTGTGTGTTACAAACAAAATTTTAAATAGTATTTGTTCATTTCAACATTTTCGTAAATGCGCGATGCACCCAGGTTCTATTCCTCCGGGTCGTGCCCTTGTGATCCTATGTTACACTACCAATTCGTTTGCAAGTGCACACTTATAAAAAACATTTTGCTAATATTATATTTATTACTATAAAATGTTATAGTGTTGATGATTATCAGTAGAGCCGCAGAATATTGCATTTTTTTTCAAATGTCGAAAGAAAATGCGATACAGCAGTACAGCACAATGCAACGTCACGGCCTCTATCGTCATGCTGGGCGGAGCCGAGCCACGCTCCCTCCCTTGGGGCCCCACCTGGTCAGCGACCCGCGGCAGCACGTGCACGTCCCCGCAGGTCCCCACCGGCCCACGCGATTCCGGTGCCGCGCGCGCCCAGCTCCTAGACCCGGTCCACGCCTCAACGGCCGGATACTTCCGTCCACACGCACCACACCTGAGCTGTACCCAACGAGCACGCGGGCCCCACGTCCCCCTGTCCCCACCTGTCACGCAGAGCACCGCCTCCCGCCGCAGGCGCCCGGTAACCGCCAAACCCAGCCCACCTGGCCAGCACCCAGCTCCGCCTCGCGTGGTCCCCAGAACCCGGCCCCACGTGTCATCGAGAGCGTCGCGTCTCCGGCCTCGCCGACCTCGTGCGCCGTTTAGGGCTAATCGCGTGTGCAATTAGCGACGTTAGCACGCTCCCTCCCGTAAAGACGGCTTTAACTTAAGCGGGCGGGCGGGCGGCAGCAGCATTAGCGTTAGCATAGGGGAAGCGAAGCCGCTGTTCTTCTGCGCTCTCCCTCTCCCTTGCCTTCCAAGCTACGCCTCGGCCCTTCCGCGGGCGGGCGGGCGGGCGGGCCAACCCTACCGCGCGCGCGGCGGAGCTGCTGCTGCTGCTGGAGGCGGAGGCGGGAGGGGAGTGAGAGCTAGCGGCCGCGGCCGGCGCGCAGGTAAAGAGCACGGCCCCTCGAGATCGCTGGAGCTCTACTAGTTTTCTGGTGCGTGTTTTGGGCCGCGGTCTGCGGAGTCGACGGGGAGCGTGGATTCACCCAGCCGTCCGCGCCGGGTTTTATTTTTGATAAATTATATTCGGGGCCGAGTGATTTTGGGGCGGGTTGTGTTGGTGATTATTCGCGGTTCGGTTCGGTTTAATCCGTGCTGTTTCAGGAGGAATTTCCGGCGGCTTGTTTCCGTTTCCGTCGGCTGGTTCCCTTCCTGAATTACCGCCTCCGCGTGTGTTAGTAGTACCGGATTTGAAGTGTGCGTTAAGTAGGTGCCGCGCATTCATTGCCCAGTCGGCCTGTTCGGCGAATTAAAACGAGTGATTCAGCAAGGGAAAGTCTGGATGTCAGGTTTCCATTCATGTCCTGCTAATTCCCCCCGTTTTCGATGCCATGAGAGTAGGTTCATGTGGGGAACGGAGAAGTTGCGTTTGTGGGGTTGCAGAGGCTCGCCGGATTCATCCACCTGCCTGCCTGAATGTTGCGCTTGTCTCATAGCTGACTGTAGCTTCACTTGTTCTGTGAAGCTGTGCTGCTGTATTCAGAAATGCAATGCTTTCTGCACAGGATGTAATCGATCAAGTTTTACAGATTCTAGAGATGTGCTGAATGATTCTACACTATATAAATTTAGTTTACGAATGACTTTTTCAGTGTGTGCTCTCAACTTTCGATATGTATGCTAACTGTTTTGGCATCTGGTGCATGGATTTGAAGTGGCGGGGAGACGATATGGGCCACTGGTTCTGCTGCAATTGCCGGTTCCGCGAGGAGGACATCGATGAAGTGGAACACTCCAAAGCTCAGGGCAATAAGAACGACGGTACGCTCGTATGGTTGTGTTAAATACTGTTTGGTTCATTCTGGACTGCGAATGCGAATGGGTATCAATTGTATCCATGTGGATTTAGATGTGGATTTCAATGCTAGTTAGGAACTTAGCACGTACTCATATAAGCTGTATTTGCGCCATCATTAGTTTGGTAGAAAAAATACTTCAAGCTGTTCTCATGGACTGCCAGTTAGTTCCGCCTTTTATGTACCATCCTACTTTTGGGTTATGCAAACCATTCTTAGATTCTTTTTAATGGACCTAATTGGCTAATATTTAACTTTACTTTAAAGTAATTAATAAGTGTCTGAATAGCGGTAAAAATCCTGTGTCATAACAAATGTTGTCGCAAACAAGAATCATAATGCCCAAAAATGTATAATTGATGAAAAAGGAACAAAGCTAGAGATGGCTGGAAATAAATACTACTTCCTAAGAAAGTGTAGAAGTCCAAAGCTGTATTTAAAAAAGGAAACAAAAAATAAACAGAAAGAAAAAAACAGGGCCCAACCGGGTTCGAACCGGTGACCTATTGATCTGCAGTCAATTGCTCTACCACTGAGCTATGGACCCATTTTTGTTCTTGTCTTCGGCCCTAAATATATGTAAAACCACCAGTATTGGGGTTTAATGTTCCCATGTCATATTTGACTCTCTCTTGTCATGTATTTTGACTCATACGCCTTAATGTATTATTTTGCAATCTATTTTGGAAAATACTTTCACATTTATGTGTTCCTGCTTGTTTCATCTTTTTTTTTTGCTTACATGATTGTTATTCCGAGTCCTTAGTGTTTGTGTTAAATAAGATAGACGGTATGTTTCATGTGGCCTGTGTTAAATACTGCTTTGTTCACTCTAGACCGTGAACATAAATGAATATCAACTGTATCCCTGTTGCTTTAGATATGGATTTGAGTGCTAGTTAGCAAGTTTCATCATTAGGTATTAGAAAAAATACTTCAGGCTGTGTTCATGGATTGCCAGTTCCAGCTTTTATGTAAAGTGCTACTTTTGGGTTATGAGCCATTCTTAGATTCTTTTGTATGGCCCTAATTGGCTAATAATTGACTTGATTTTGAATTATTTAATTAGCGTTTGAATAGTGGTAAAAATCTCGTGTAATAACAATGGTTGTCACAGAGAAGAATCGTTATACCCAAAAATGTATTATAATTGATGAAAAAGGAATAAAGCTAGAGATGGTTGGAAATAACTAATCCATCCTTCCCATAATAGAAGATGTTATAGGACAGAGTGATACTTACTAAGAAAGTCTATAAGGCCAAAACGGTAGTTAAAAAAGGTAGTAAAGTATAACAGAGAGAAAACAAGAGAGCCCAACCGGGTTCAAACCCAAACCTATTGATCTGCAGTCAATTGCTCTACCGATGAGCTATGGACCCATTTTTGTTCTTCTCTTTGGCCCTAAATATATGTAAAACCAACAGTATTGGGTTTTAATGTTCCTGTGTCATACTTGACTCTCTGTCATGTATTTTGACTCATACACCTTAATGTATTATTTTGCAATCTATTTTGGAAAATACTTTCACATTTATGTGTTCCTGCTTGTTTCATATCTTTTTTGCTTGCATGTTTGCTATTCTGAGTCCTTAGTGATTGTGTTAAATAAGATAGACGGTATGTTTCATGTGGCTGTGTTAAATATTGCTTTGTTCACTCTAGACCCTGAACGCAAATGAATATCAACTGTATCCCTGTTGATTTAGATATGGATTTGAGTGCTAGTTAGCAAGTTTCATTATTAGGTAGTGGAAAAATACTTCAGGCTGTGTTCATGAATTGTCAGTTCCAGCTTTTATGTAAAGTGCTAATTTTGAGTTATGAACCATTCTTAGATTCTTTCGAATGACCCTGATTGGCTAATAATTAACTTGATTTTGAAGTGATTAATTAGCGTTTGAATAGTGGTAAAAATCTCGTGGAATAATAAAGGTTGTGCAAAGAAGAATCTTCATGCCCAAAAATGTACTATAATTGATGAAAAAGGAATAAAGCTAGTTATGGTTGCAAATAAATACTCCTTCCGTCTCATAATATAAGATGTTATTACAACCATTAATATCTTATATTATGGGGCAGAGTGATACTTACTAAGAAAGTGTGTAAGGCCAAAACGGTAGTTAAAAAAGGTAGTAAAAAATAACAGAGAGAAAACAAGAGGGCCCAACCGGGTTCGAACCGGTGACCTATTGATCTGCAGTCAATTGCTCTACCACTGAGCTATGGACCCATTTTTGTTCTTGTCGTTGGCCCTAAATATATGTAAAACGAACAGTATAGGGTTTTAATGTTCCCATGTCATATTTGACTCTCTCTGTCATGTATTTTGACTCATACGCCTTAATGCCTTATTTTGGAATCTATTTTGGAAAATACTTTCACATTTATATGTTCCTGCTTGTTTCATCTTGTCTTTTTTTGCTTACACGATTGTTGTCTGAGTCCTTAGTGATTGTGTTAAATAAGATAGACGGGTCATGTGGTTGTGTTAAATATTGCTTGGTTTACTCTAGACCGTGAACGAAAATGAATATCAACTGTATCCCTGTTGATTAGATATGGATTTGAGTGCTAGTTAGTAAGTTTCATTATTAGGCAGTAGAAAAATACTCCAGGCTCTGTTCATGGATTGCCAGTTCTAGCTTTTATGTATAATGCTACTTTTGGGTTATGAACCATTCTTAGATTCTTTCGAATGACCCTGATTGATTAATAATTAACTTGATTTTGAAGTAATTAATTAGCGTTTGAATAGTGGTAAAAATCTTGTGTAATAACAAAGGTTGTGCAAAGAAGAATCTTCATGCCCAAAAAAGTACTATAATTGATGAAAAAGGAATAAAGCTAGAGATGGTTGTAAATAAATA
The DNA here is from genome assembly GCA_030979885.1 of Lolium multiflorum. Taxonomy (NCBI): domain Eukaryota; kingdom Viridiplantae; phylum Streptophyta; class Magnoliopsida; order Poales; family Poaceae; genus Lolium; species Lolium multiflorum. The sequence goes on from CM061750.1 coordinate 24,941,151, forward strand.
CTCCATCCGTCCTGTAATATAAGATGTTATTACAACCATTATATTAAGAAAGTGTATAAGGCCAAACGGTAGTTTAAAAAGGTAGTAAAAAATAACAGAGAGAAAACAAGAGGCGTTTGAATAGTGGTAAAAATCTCGTGTAATAACAAAGGTTGTGCAAAGAAGAATCTTCATGCCCAAAAAAGTACTATAATTGATGAAAAAGGAATAAAGCTAGAGATGGTTGTAAATAAATACTCCATCCATCCCGTAATATAAGATGTTATTACAACCATTATATTAAGAAAGTGTATAAGGCCAAACGGTAGTTTTAAAAGGTAGTAAAAAATAACAGAGAGAAAACAAGAGGGCCCAACCGGGTTCGAACCGGTGACCTATTGATCTGCAGTCAATTGCTCTACCACTGAGCTATGGACCCATTTGTGTTCTTGTCTTTGGCCCTAAATATATGTAAAACAAACAGTATAGGGTTTTAATGTTCCCATGTCATATACTCATATTTGACTCTCTCTGTCATGTATTTTGACTCATACGCCTTAATGTCTTATTGTGCAATCTATTTTGGAAAATACTTTCACATTTATGTGTTCGTCATCTTGTCTTTTTTTGCTTACACAATTATTGTCTGAGTCCTTAGTGATTGTGTTAAATAAGATAGACAGTATGTTTCATGTGGTTGTGTTAAATATTGATTGGTTCACTTTGGACTGTGAACGCAAATGAATATCAATTATACCCCTGTTGATTTAGATATGGATTTGAGTGCTAGTTAGCAAGTTTCATTATCAGGTAGGAGAGAAATACTTAAGGCTGTTTTCATGGATTGCCAGTTCCAGCTTTTATGTAAAGTGCTACTTTTGGGTTATGAACCATTCTTAGATTCTTTCGAATGTTCCTAATTGGCTAATAATTAACTTGACTTTGAAGTATTTAATAAGCGTTTGAATAGTGGTAAAAATGTCATGTAATAACAAAGGTTGTCGCAAAGAAGAATTGTCGGCCTAAAAATGTACTATAATTGATGAAAAAGGAATTAAGCTAGAGATGGTTGGAAATAAATACTCCCTCCATCCCATAATATAAGATATTATTACATCCAATTAACTCATATATTGGTTGTAATAACATCTTATATTATGGGACAGAGTGATACTTACTAAGAAAGTGTAAAAGGCCAAAACGGTAGTTAAAAAAGGAAATAAAAAATAACAGAAAGAAAACAACAGGGCCCAACCGGGTTCGAAACGGTGACCTATTGATCTGCAGTCAATTGCTCTACCGGTATGGACCCATTTTTGTTCTTGTCTTTGGCCCTAAATATATGTAAAACCATCAATGAGTAACAGTATTGGGTTTTAATGCTCTGGTGTCATATTCGACTCTCTCTGTCCATACGCCTTAATGCATTCTTTTGCAATCTATTTTGGCAAATGCTTTCACATTTAGGTCTTGCTGCTCGTTCATCTTGTCGTCTTTTTTGCTTGCATGATTTTATTCTTAGTCATTAGTGACTGTGTTAAATAAGATAGATGATATGTTTCATATGGTTGTGTTAAATATCATTTGGTTCACTCTAGACTTTGAATGCAAATGAATATCGGTTGTATCCCTCTGGTTTTAGATATGGATTTGAATGCTAATTAGCAAGCACACATTCATAGCAGTTACCAAATGGTGTCATTGTAAATTAGGTAGAAAAAAATACTTCCAAGGCGTTTTCATGGACTATCAGGTCCAGCTTTTATTTAACATGCTACTTTTAGGTTATGCAAACCATTCTTATATTATTTTCAAGGGGCCTAACTGGTGAAGTGTTCTTCCTAAGTGTCTAAATGCCTAGATTGATGAACCACTCTCTGCAGAATGTAGTAAATAATTAACTTGATTTTAGAGTCATTGATAACTGTTTGAATAGTGGTAACCATCTAGTGTAAGAACGGTTCTCACAAAAAGAATCAACATGCCCCAAACATGATGAGAAAGGAATAAAATGAAAGACGGATCACTTATGAAGAAAGAATTGAAGGCCAAAACAGTAGTTGAAAAAGGAAAAAAAAATACAGAAAGGAAAACAGTAGGGCCCAACCGGGTTCGAACCGGTGACCTATTGATCTGCAGTCAATTGCTCTACCACTGAGCTATGGACCCATTGTTGGTTTTCTGTTTGGCCCTAACTATATGGGCTGTGAGTAGCAATATTGTCAATATTGTGTGCTAATGATCTCGTGTCACATTTGACTCTCTCTGCCGTGTATTTTCAGTCATATGCCTCGACACTTTGTTGCATTCTATTTAGAAACTTGGCTTCAGATTTATGTTACTGCTCGTTGCATCTTTTCTTCTTGCTGACATGTTTTTTATTCCGAGTCCTTAGTGATTGCATTTTTATGTTGTTCATCAGGCAAGCACAAATCTTCCAGACCTGCTGATCAACCTGAGCCAGATATTTCCCCTCCTACAATTGACGTCCCAGAATTGTCATTTGAGGACCTAAAACAAAAGACTGACAATTTTGGATCGAGTTCTCTGATTGGTGAAGGTTCGTATGGACGAGTATATCATGCTACTATGGATGATGGCAGGCAAGCGGCTATTAAGAAATTTGATGCATCTGAAAATGAGCCTAACGACGAATTCTTGAAACAGGTGAACATTTTTGCTTCCTTTTTAGTTTCCTTAATCTTACCTTTTCTGATGTTTTTAGGTAAACATTTATGTTTGTTACTTCTCATGAATTGATGATAGTTCCAGATTCTAAAGGACTTAAGATCCATTTCATTATGTATGAATCCCCAGGTCTCACTTGTATCAAGGCTGAAACATGACAATCTTGTTGAGATGTTGGGTTACTATGTGGAGGGCAACTATCGTATACTGGCATATGAATTTGCAACAATGGGTTCTCTTCATGATGTTCTGCACGGTAAGACATTAGGACATTAGGAACCTAGTGTACTTAGCATGTAGCATAATCATGAAACTATTCTTTAGGATATCAAGTTCAGTCATCTATTTCTTCATAAACAGGAAGAAAAGGAGTTCAAGGTGCCCAGCCTGGCCCTGTGCTTGACTGGACGCAGAGGGTCAAAATTGCTATTGAGGCGGCAAAAGGTATAGAGTACCTGCATGAGAAGGTTCAGCCTTCAATCATCCATCGAGACATCAGATCAAGCAATGTTCTTCTGTTTGAGGACTTCAAGGCGAAAATTGCGGACTTCAACCTCTTAAATCAAGCTCCAGATATGGCAGCACGTCTTCATTCAACTCGTGTATTAGGGACATTTGGATACCATGCACCAGAGTAATTGTCTGATTCATAGTTTAATACTAATCATTTTGCATGCCATTCAGTATTTTGCATTAACGTAGCTCAACTATAGATTTCCAGCTCATAAGAACAAACTAAAATATAATATCATTGTAATGCAAAAGTAAGTATTGCCGTTGTTTTAGTTCACAATTCATGTCTGAAGGTGTCAAAAAAAATTCATGTCTGTATGGTAGGCCCTCTTTAAATGACATCTGCCTTGGGGGTTGCTTTTTGGATGAACTAACTTCTAGATTATCCTCTTCACATCTTGTCTTGCTATTGTATGTGTTTATGTTCAGCTGCTTGATTCGTACCGAATTGAACCCACTTTTTTAGTACGCATCTCAGATTGACGGTTCTCGTACCTACTGAAGTAGCCAGCATAAACAACAATTGTGGGTCTCGTGGTGCCAAAATGGAGTTAGGTTTTTTATGTTATATGGAAGCAAGGGGTGCACATAGGCTTTAGGTTCACATCTAGTAGACATCACTAGAACAAGACTAGGTGCCCTAACCTGCATATTATCATTGCTAAAGTGTCCTGCATGGGCTATGGAGGCACATCAAGGCAGGACACATGCATGTTTCGTGCATCGAAGAAATAAATACCGCATCACAGTTCTGGGAACTTGCTGACAAACAAAATTGGACCTAATGTAGTCCTTTAAAGAAATTCCCAATTTAAACCTGATGCGGTACACCTGTGTCAGTAGATAGTGGATGCCCAACCACTATATCCGACCATTCTTTGTGGCAAATATAGGAATTGGAGATAGTAGTGCATGCCATAGTCACCGGGAATTTGGTTCATGAATCACGACACAACCTGTTCTCTTAAACCTGTCATTGTGCTGCAAACTGATTTTGGGTCAAATGGGTTGTACCTAATTCAAGGTTCGCTATTTTTGTCCACTGTTCACTCACGTACGCTTTACAGGTTGGGCATCCAACATAAGTTTGTCTTCACGAGGATACATAAAACTACTTCTATGACTTCTGAATATCCAATCCATACTATCGCTTGTTCTTCAGAGCCAACAGTCGTACTAGTGAATTTGGACAAAGCAAGGTGGACAGCCACTCTGGTTTTCATGATCATGATACCGACTTTAGTTGCTCTACACATTTGGACAGTAATCAGTGCTAACTACATATCCAAAAGGAACACTAGTATGTCTAGCATTAATGTATGAACCAAGTAGGCTACATATATAGACTGATAATCGTGTACATCGATATTGGTTCGTCTCAGCCATCATATTTTTTTTTTTCGAGAAAACGCAAAGAATTTGCGTTTCTTTTCGTTGAATAGAAGAAGGGTACAAGCCTCCTAGGAGGTGAGTTACATCATTTGTTACAGAGTTCAGTGGATGTCCCAAGTTGTGGGGATGATCATTCTTAGGTCGGCAGCCCCAGCATTTGCCCAAAGTGCCGCCTCTTCCCTAATTCTCTCTACTAGCAGCAGCCATCATATTTCCATGTGATACTAATATCGTGTTTGGTATTGATACCCTATAAAATTTATTCGCCAGTATATGTTTGTTTATATATCAACTTATATGAACTTCCAACTATACGGTGGTTGGCTTCTACTGGTATGTAGGCAGACACCCAGCCTTTCTTTGTTAACTAATTTTCCTATATACTGACCACACTGGTATCAGATATTTGGGCTACAAACGACAAAATGCTTATTTTAGGGTAAATATGACATTTTTAGAAAGGCAGCTGACGTAGGCAAATATGTTTGGAGATTGTATTATTATTATTTAAGGATAAGTGTTGTCCCAATGCCAACAAGATAGCATGCTGTTGTGCATCTGCTAGATATCCCAATGCCGACAAGATAGCATGTTGTTGACTTGTTGTGCATATGCTAGATATCCCAATGCCGACAAGACAAATTAATGCTACCGGCGTATAGTATGCGTTTTTGAACTTTATGCGGAACATCATTAATTTGCCAAATAGGAGTTTGTCATCTGAGCGTTCAGCAACCTTGTTTGGGTCTACTTAACCCTAGTTAAGCAGTAACCTTTTAGGAAAGGCCTAGTTAAGCCTAAATTTCCAGGATATTTTTCCCAATCTGCGCATCATTCGGGCAGAACTTAGATATTTCTTTGATTTGCTTTCCTATGCCTGCAAGGAAAAAATCTGTTTACTGATAGGGTTCAAACACTAAGAAGTTAGTTTGTTTTTATCTCCCCATTGTTGATATTGTTTTCTGCCTTTGGAAACTGCAATCTTGTGTTTTGCCTGGACTGTGCTGGTTCATCTGTTCATGATGCTTATATATGTAAACTAGTTGTGAAGTAATTAAAGACTGGCCTAAGTTGATATTCTAGTAAGATTAACAACTTCTCTGGCAGCCAGTGTATCTTTATCTAGCCAGACGAGCCTTGTAACAAAAAGCTTACTTGCATTTTTGGCATGAGTTCTGGAGATATCTGTAGTCCTGCTTTTCATGCATTTCCTCTCTAACTTTGACGCTCCTACTTGTCGCAGATATGCTATGACTGGCCAGCTGACACAGAAAAGTGATGTCTACAGCTTTGGCGTGGTTCTTCTTGAACTTCTGACTGGAAGGAAACCTGTGGATCATACAATGCCTCGGGGGCAGCAAAGTTTAGTCACTTGGGTATGTGTTATTTTATTGGCATACTATTTACTGCGGCTACTTATTTCTGTCACTATAGTGATTTTCCTCTTGTCATTATTATATGTATCAATTGGTAGAAATGAAACTGTAAAATTATGAAGAAAATACTGGGAAACGAGAGGTTTAATTATATGTAGCTGAAGCAAGCATCTTGTTGCAAGTTCAGAATTGGAAACCCTGACAAGAACTAGCTGACTGGATGCCCGAATTTGCACACTGATATGTTTTCTGAAAGTTGCTTAGTTATAGGTCATTTGGTTTTGAATTTTATTCCCATTAAACTGAGCAGTGGACTTGAACAATAACAGGTCAGTTCTGCTTTTGAGTACTTAAACCAGTTAGTGTGTGAAGACCAAACCTAGCAGAAAATTGGGTTCTAACCATCCACACATTTTCTGTTAAGAATTTTGGATTCCTTTGTTGGCTCAAATTTTGGCCACTTCCAGCTGGCAATTGATTTTGTTTCTGAGAGAATGCTGCTGGTACTGATCTATTCCCAGGACCTGTCTGGTAGCAAAATCTGAACCAAAGTAAACTCCCATCACTAATCTGGTAGTGTCAATTTCTCTTCAGGCCACTCCAAGATTGAGTGAAGATAAGGTCAAACAGTGCATAGATCCTAGGTTGAAGGGAGAATACCCTCCGAAGGGAGTTGCTAAGGTATATGTCTCCCTCTCATCAACTCCGCGCGTATGATATTTTAGACCGTCTGATAGTTACTTGATGACCAACAATGGTGTCACTGATCTTTACTCCTTGCATTCTCTTACCTGCAGCTTGCCGCGGTGGCGGCTCTGTGCGTGCAATACGAGGCGGAGTTCAGGCCCAACATGAGCATCGTCGTCAAGGCACTCACTCCTCTGCTAACACAAAGAGCAGCGACGCCAGCAGCCTCAGAGCCCGTGGCCCCGGTGACCGAGGCCTGAGGCGTTAGACCATGGGAACCTCTCGGCGCGGACTAGCTCGCGATAGCATATCGGGTGTAATTGGGAGTGGTCTGGAGATTTATTTTGCAGGATTCTCGGTACATGAGCTCCCTGCCAGTCGGTTGCCACCCTAGGTTTTTTTGCTTGCTTGAGGCGCTGTACATTTGTCTGTTGTAGGTTCAAGGTTGTTTACTCCTTTTTTTTTTCCCGCAAGTGCACACCAGACCAGAGGTGTTGGAAACTTCGACATCGCAGTGCAACATGCTCTGAAAACTGTCATCCAGTGCTCGATGTGATTCTGTAGAAATCTTAAACAATGGTGTGGTGCTATCTGAAATCCACTGTTGAGGGGTTGAGCTTAAATGGCCTCTGGTGCTACTTTAGTCAGATGCCATGTTGTGAGATCTGAAAGCCTGACGGAACGTCTCTAAACATCCCTTGCCGCTGAGAACAACTTTGATTAAAATTCTGGAAAATAGAAACCACGAACAAGAATCACATCTAAATCTGCACGTGTGTATCGAACCAATTCAGCATCTCGGCTGCGGGATGTACCTCGCAGGGCGTTGGAGAATCCCCGTTGGATCCGGCAGATGGATCATGGAGATGATCGAAAACTGTCTCAATGAGGGCAAGTGCTCATGTATCTGCTGACTTCTGCGTTCCCATCTCAGGATTTAGCACTTGCCCTTCTTGATATACACCATAATGCGACATTGCAAAGGGATCAGGTGCACCGTTAGTTGCCTAAAAACAAAAGCAAGTGCCAAGTAGTACTTAAAGAAGCATGGACTGAAGATTTATCTGAAGTCCTGAACATGAGTTGCGGCAAAAGATTCCAGCTCGGCATATGCCTGATACTAGCAAGTGCAGATTGTAAGTTTTGACCCCTTAAACTCATCAAGATGACTTTATGGCATCAAGATTACAGAAGAAAAGAAAATATGAACTGGGACACAAAACCAGGGGACCAATCCATATCGCGGTAACAGAACAGAGCACAGAAGAGCCTTTCTTTGATAGCACACACGCCAGGTTCCCTGTAGGCAAGATGGTCAGAAGACCACAGACAAGGCAGGGGCAATTCAGCCTCCCCCAGCCAGCCGCTGCTATCACCAGAGTAGCCGAGTAGTCGGAGGTGAGCAACATCCACCAGAACTCAGTCCTCTCCTGCCCCCTCTGCAGCTCATTCCACGGCTGCAGAAAACAAAGCAATTTCGAACGATGCGGCATGAGGAGTCTAGATGATTGTGTTCTCAAAAGATCATATCATTACTGATGAGCCATAAACCCCAGCAGACTGCCCTAAAAAACGCAAAAATACACCTAACAAATATTTCTAACAGTTGATTCCAAACTGCGAACAACAAAGAACAGTAGGCAAGAGTGTGCACAGCCATGGCATGGCAAGCAGATTGGATACTGAATTTATCAGGCCGGCTAGAAGCCGCAGTCAGACACTTCCCCTCAATAGCTAACCAAGCAAAGAATGGAAGCCACCAGCGAGTGATTGCCTCAAGATTAATTTGGATGGCTCCTTGTGGATCAACTGGAAGAGGTGGGTGGGGATTCCTCGTCTGAGACAGCGGAACATGGAGCACGGAACACTGAAATTGCAGGTGAACAAATGCACCATAGCGGAACACGGAACCGACAGTTCCAGCATATGTATCACCAATCTTCTTGAGAACTCAGAAAAGAAAGAAAAAACAAACTTGACTTCAGAAGAATGTGTTGAACCTGGAAAACTTAACTTCGGAGAATATGTTGACAAGCTTAGTGAATAACAAGTGGAACCCTGAAATCGGGAGCTCATTTGGTCGAAATTAAGAAGCAATCTTTTAAGTCACAGTCAGAACTCTGTCACTGTAACTAGTAGCTAAGCTTCTGTTCATTTATGTGATAGTAGGCAGTAATTGAGAAGGCCATGCTACAGTATCGTCAGCATGTAACTGGGCAATGCCAGAATACGGTCTTAGAATGTCAAAAATTCAGCTCCTTGGAGTTATAAACCCAATTTACTAGTGCCATAGCCAAACGGCAGATGGGGTAAGTAAAACTAAATATCGCAATGGTGCATGCCACAATGAAAGCTGTTTTAATCAACTTTCTGGAGCGCATTTTAATCGTTACAAACTGAAACCAAGATGCTATTGATATTCATTCACATTCGCTATATTTACAAACTGTGTAATGGAAGTAGCAATATGAGAAGAACCAGAAGTCAGTTACCTTGACAGACTTGTTTCTTGTTTTTGATCCATTGGTGAGACTCCTTTCCAGCGGCATCCACATCCTGTGGCACAGAACTTCAGAATTGACATCCCATATCCGTATGTCCCAACAGAATTGCACATCCTCACCAAACAACTCGAAAATATGTATATTTTTCACATTTAATTCTGCATATGTACATCGAACAATTCAACATCTTCTTTGTGGTAGGTTGTATCTCGCATGGCGTCAAACAGTTCCCAGAGCATCTGGTACATGGACGCCGAGTCCGGGTGAGACGCGTCCCGGGCGACGAAGGCGTGCACCTCGTTCTTGACCTCCACCCAGCTGCACCCTGCTTCCTTCCACACCCCTGCATTGTCCATCCTCCGCCGCACCCTGCTGGCATCACCCCACTCCCCAAGCATTGCATGGATGCCTGACATCAGCACATAGCTCGCCGAGTCCCGGTCCTCTCCCCCTTCGGAGAGCTCCGCGAGCTTCTCCGCGGCAAGCTTCCCGGTCTCCAGGTTGCCGTGCAGCCTGCTCGACGCCAGGAGTGTCTTCCATATCAGCACACCAGGCTCGAATGGCATGTCCTTGATCAAACTGAGCGCATCGTCGAACCTGCCACTCCGGCCCAGCATGTCGACCACACAGGCGTAGTGTGAGGGTGTCGGGGAGGCGCCATACTGGCTAGCCATTAGTGATTTGAAGAATGTCATTCCTTCGTCCACCAGCCCAGCGTGGTTGCATGCTGCTAGGACTCCCAGGAACGTCGACTCGTCAGGCTCGCCGTCACCATTGGAGCACATCTCGCTGAACGCCTCCAGAGCCATGTTCACCTCCCCATGCTGCGCGTAGCCGTGGATCAGCGAGTTCCAGGACGTCGCGTCGCGGTGATCCATGATGTCGAACGCGAGCCTGGCGGGGACGATCTGGCCGCACTTGGAGTACATGTTGACCAGCGCGTTCCCAGTGCAGATCTTCGAGTCGCATCCCAGCTTCAGAGCCAGGCAATGGAACTGCATCCCTTGATCCAGCAGTGCCAGGTCAGCGCAAGAACTCAGCACGCTGGACAAGGCATAATCGTTTGGCATGAGACCCTTTGAGTGCATCCGGGAGAGCAATGCTATGGCCTTCTCACCATGGCCGTTCTGGAAATATGCAGAGACAGCTGCTGTCCAGCTGACAAGGTCAGGATTTTCGATGTCGCTGAGCACGGCCTCAAGTTCTTCAACAAAACCACTTCTGCCATACATGGAGAGCAGGGCATTCAACACCCGGAGATCAGTGGTTAGGTCACGCTTGATGGCCAAGGAGTGAAGCTGCCTCCCCGGAGTGATGGATCCACAGGCACCAAGAGCAATCGACAAGGCGAACTCGTTAGGATCGACGGCACCCTCGGAGAGCATATCATCGAACACTTGCAATGCGTCCTCCGGCCTCCCATCCCTGATGTGCACTTGCATCATGGAGCACCAGGTGACCACATTCTTGCACTGCAGACTGTCGAACACCATCTCCGCCATGCCGAATTCACCATTTCTCGAATAGAAATCGATCAGTGCGCTCGACGCGTAGGCGCTCTGCGACGGTGAGCCCACTGCCTTGATCATGTACCCATGTATCTGCTCACCGAGGACCCGCGGGCAACGCGCCGCCAGGACGCTCGTCATCGTGTGCTCGTTCGGCTCAACTCCCCGCATAACCATCTGCCCGAGCGCCTCCACCGCCAGCCCGAACTCGCCGCTCCGGCAGAACGCCGAGACGAGCGAGGTGTACCCCACCACGTCCGGCGACTCCATCCGGTCGAGCACGTCCTGGGCGGCGCGCAGGGAGCCGCACCGCGAGTAGAGCTCGACCAGGCAGCAGCCTACCCACGCGTCCCCGGCGAAGCCCGAACGCACGGCGAGCGAGTGCACCTGCTCCCCGGCGCGGAGCGCGCCCGCGCCCGCGGCAGCGCACGCCGCCAGCGCCGCGTTGCACGCGAAGTCGTTCGGCGCAACGCCCGAGGCCATCATGTCCGCGAACTTCTCCAGCGCCGCCTCGGGCCGCCCGCCGCGCGTGAGCCCGGACACGGCGGAGGTCCACGCGACCACGTTCTTGGTGGGCATCCGGTCGAACAGGTGCAGCGCGTCCGCCAGCCTGCCGGCCTTCATGAGCCCGTCCAGCCGTTTGCATTCGCGCACGACCTCGGACGTCTCGCGGAGGCTGACGCGCGGCGGAGGTCCGTGGCCTGGCGGCGCCGGTGGGAGCTTGGCGTGGAGTGCGGCCATTGGTGGCGCGTGTCCAGTCCCATGGCAAAGCTTGGAGCTCCATAGAGAGAACGAGTTCGAAATGGATAAGCTTCAGTCCAGTGTGGTAGTTGGGCCGCACTATTTATGCGGGCCGCACCAGCCCGTTTACTCTAGCCTAAGGTACAACATTGAGGCCCATCGACCAACAAGGCAAAGCTCAAACGGAAAAAAAAAAGAGAGAGAGAGAAGGGCAAGCTGCAGAGCGGAGCAACCATGGAGGCGCGCGGCGACCTGCGGTCGATCCTGCCGCTGATCCCGGTGGTGCTCCGCGGCGGCGCGCTATTCTGGCCGCCGGCGGCGCAGGAGCAGCTGAAGGCGCTGGCGCTGGGTCCCGACGTCAGCCGCGTCACCTCCGGCGACGTCCTCGCCGACGCGCTCCACGACCTCCGCGTCGCCCTCGCCCTCTCGGCGCTCCCCGCGCGCGCCGCCGAGGGCTACGCGCTCTTCTTCGACGACCTCCTCTCGCGGGCCCACGCGCGGGACTGGTTCTCCGACGTGCTCCCCCGCCTCGCGCGCCTCCTCCTCCGCCTCCCCGCGCTGCTCGAGGACCACTACGCCGCCGCCACTGCCGCGCTCGGGCTCCGCCTCCTGGCGTCGCAGGACGCGGGCGTCGTGCTACTCGGACAGGAGCTGGCCGCCGCGCTGCTCGCCTGCGCGCTCTTCTGCCTCTTCCCCACCGCCGGCCGCGCCGAGGCCCGCCTCCCGGCCATCAATTTCGACACCTTGTTCGCGTATGGCTCATTTCGGTTTTCGGTTCTTCCAGGGTTTAATTAAGCATTGCATATGTAGAAGTGATTTGCTGTTCTTACTGATCTCTTGTGCTTCTGTTGTTTACTGATGGATCGGCAGGGCACTGACTTACAACAATTCGAGGCCAAGCCAGGAGCACAAAGTGAGGTGCCTTGCTCACTACTTTGAGAGGGTGACCGCGTCTACGCCTACTGGATTCGTGTCGTTTGAGCGGAAGGTTCTTCGGTGCGGCTCTGTCTCCGGTGGCATTACTTACCCTGACAGTGATGCTTGGATGAAATCTAGTGTGCCCCTCTGCCCGTTCCGGGTAAGTGGTGCGCTGTATGTTTCGCACTAGTGCTCTTGCACGGTTCCTATGAAATTGACTAGCACGTAAGTTAGTTGAGTTGTGTCTGTTAAATCAAAGCGGAGCTTGTAACCTGTATTGTTTCAGATCATATGCCTCTTCACATAAGATGATGCAGTGTACAGTAAGTTAATTAATTAGAAAATATTAATCCTACAATGTGAAGATGTATTCAAAGAGGTGGGAGTAGTTTCCTGGAATGAGATCCGAGGAGAACTGAGCATATTTGCCACACCTGTTTCATATTGAGTTTATCTTTTATGAACTACGAAGGTCTATTTAGAATAGTCGTTTGTTTTCAAATTAACATCCCCTGTTTTGGACTCACTGGAGAAGTAAATGTATTGTTCTATTTGCATGTCATTATTGTTCTTCATATGTCGATGTACCCTGTGAGAATCACATGCTGCAATTTTGAGTTACTTGTTTATCGGCATTTTGATGCGCATGATTGGCTATCTGTATCCTGGTATTGCATGATACAGAAAAAAGGCTAATAGGAATGAATTACCCTTTGAGACTGACACCGGAGATATGAATTAGGAATAGCTATGGTTCTCTTTTATCGTAATGTTATCAAAATGCCTCAAGTTTATTGCAATGAAGTATGCTGATTGTTTGTTTTCTTTTCATTAGTAGGTAATTTCCTCGGGTTTAATAGAAGACGAGGAACAAGAAGCCCTTGAGGTTGACTTTGCAAATAAATATTTGGGAGGAGGCGCACTTTCCAGGGGTTGTGTGCAGGTCTCTTTCTTTTGATTGGTAGATTACCTCCTCAATGTTATGATAAGTTACAACGATGTAAGTTTATTTTGCGGTTCTCTTATACATGGTGTATCTCCTCAATGGTACAGGAAGAGATCCGTTTCATGATAAATCCAGAGTTGATTGTGGGCATGCTCTTTATGGCTTCAATGGGAGATAATGAGGCTATAGAAATTGTCGGTGCAGAAAGGTTCTCACAGTATATGGGGTTAGTTTTAGCCTTATCCACCCTTCACTTGATTTAGTTCATAGATTGAAAAGGAAAAGCTGGACAGTCCTAAAAATCCCTACGACACTTGATGACTGTTACTTTGTAAATGAACCCTTCACTTTCTTCTTACAGGTATGGTTCCTCATTCCGCTTTGTCGGTGACTATTTAGATACGAAGCCCCTTGACGCAATGGGTAGACGAAAAACTAGGATAGTAGCAATTGATGCTTTGGACTGTCCAACTAAGTTACAGTATGAAACTAATGGTCTTTTAAGGTATGTCTTGTTTTTGTTTCACTTCAGTGTGCCACCATATGTCGTGATTTACTGGCAGCATGTTCTTTCCTGCCAATATAATTTTAGTTTCTCTCTGAAGTGGTTTGGTTTCATCGGTAATACATATATGTGCAGGGAGGTGAACAAAGCGTTTTGTGGATTTGTGGATGCATCAAAGCATCAGTTCTGTTTGAAGCCATTTCAGGTTCTAACCTAATGACTCGTGTGGAGTTCTGTGACTGAATCCTTTTATGAATTACCTAATTGGAAGCATTGGCAAGCAAAAAAATGTTAAGGGACTATTAGTAAACATCTCAGTCTATGCTTAGGTCAGAAATTGACTTAGAATTTATTTGGCACTATCATTTTTTTCATGTGCTCGTAAAAAAATAAAGTAATTCTAGGTTGTGTCGAACATATGGACCCCTGCTGCCTGTGTATATGATTTCAAATAATGACTAACATGATAAGCAGTAGCTTAGAATACAGGGACTGCATTAGAAGTATGGTGCCTGAAGTTGTGATCATGTTTTAACTTCCAACACATGGTTTCAGGATTCTAATACCATGGATAACTGTTCAAGTGTTAGCTCTGATCACTGTATAGGAATTTCAACCGGAAACTGGGGTTGTGGGGCTTTTGGTGGAAACCCTGAAATTAAGAGCATGGTTCAGTGGATTGCTGCATCACAGGTACAGGGAAAATGTTATTACAGTCGAATTTCAGGGGTTAGCAGTACTGATGAACTAATTATACTCCCAGTTAAATGTATGTACTAATAAATTCAACTATCAAAATGATTGGAGTGATAATATGTATTTCCTTGTTATTATTTGCAGGCACGGCGACCTTTTGTTAATTACTATACCTTCGAGGATGCATCACTGAAAAGACTAGAAGAGGTACCGCAAAGTCTATCGAACACTTCATTTTTTTTTTTGCTTACGTACAGAAGTAAAAAAAGAGCTCTACTATTTTGAGAGCTGTAGTAGTTTTGCATGTACAATTATCTTCACGGTTCTGCAATCACCCCACTGAAATGCCTGGCTGTTCTACTTTCTCGCCTCCATCTCGTATGTGTTGGTATTTATCCTTGGGGATCTGGATCTTTCCCATTCAGTGGAGTCCAATAGAAGCTTTCCATGGACAGACGACAGGTTGGCGATGGGTATCGTCTAATCCATATTTGGAAGGTTTAATACTGATAGATGGTTCTAGATGGAGGCATGGATCCTCCGTTTTCTTTGGAGAGGATTGTGATCATATTTTGTAAGGCTTTTTTTCCTTTTACGTTATCTTCGCCTAACCCTTTGAGTCATTACACTGTGACAGGTGATCGAGTGGATAACTCGCCATGGATGGACTGTTGGCGAGTTGTGGCACATGATTGTCGAGTACTCATCCCAGACGCTGAAAGTTGGAACTCGCGAGGGCTTTTTGACTTGGTTACTTCCGAAGGACAACGCCGATAGCAGCGTGGATTACATGTGTGAGTAGCCCAGTTTAGTGAGGTTAATTAGCATCTGTGTAATGTGCACTACGTGTGTGAAGTGTGAACATCAACTTTGCAAAACACTTTTTGGTTGTTTGTTTTCCTGACCACAGGCTAACAATGTGTGAGACCAGTTTACGAATTCCATGGCTGAGCCACATGATTCACTGTCAATGAAAGGATACTTTCTTCCGTAGATATTTGTGGCCTAACCATGATAATTATACATTGGTCTTAATAAAGAATGCCGTGTGACCAAGGTTATCATGTAAAGAGTACTAGCACCGTGGATACATATATTCCCGTTCATGCATCGATAAGTTGTGCATGTCATGCCTCTCGGTTGCATATCTTACGGTAACTCAGAGAGCGTCAGTGGGCAACAAGTCTGATGCTGTTTTTTCCGCTCCATCTGGCAACTTCTTCCACCTTGCAATCTTCTCCAGCCCCTGAAAATGAAGGAGGTAGACATTACCACCTGAAGTTACCTACACATAGCTAGATACATTTCTGAACATGCATACCTTGCGCGGTTCGACCGCCACGTCGTTGTCTTCGATGGAGGCGATAACAAAACCCAAGGGCTTCAGCACCTCCTCATAGCTGCATATGACATAGTGGACGAAGAATTACAGTTATGTCTCACCAGTGTGATGGAATATCTTGATTTGCAAGCTTACTCGAGCACTGTCGTGTTGTATGGTGGCCCGGAGTCCTGGTCTTGAGGCTGAAATACATGCGTGAACAAATAAATTGTCTTGGCCACTACGAGTTATAGCTAGTACTGCTATTGAACATGAGTCGATCGTCACTATTGAAAATTGGATGGAGTTAGTAGGATGGATTGGTCACCAGGTACATGAGGGTGATGAGCTCTCCGTCCGGCCGCAGCAGCTCGTGCATCCTCGCCGCCCACGCTGGCCTCAGCGACGGATCGAGGGCGCAGAAGAATCTGAAGAATTATTACCAGGAGGGCATAATTAGCAAGTGAAGTATTGGTAGGAGACTACTGTTGATTAGGAACTTGATTGTATGTACGTGTAGTCGAAGATGAGATGGAAGGGCTCCGGCGGCGCCCAGGTGAAGAAGTCGGCGTTGACGAAGGCCACGTCGGGCGACGACGACGACCACTGACATCGATCAGCCAGCCTGTGTTAGCGCTAAATAATGCCCTAGGTACGCGCGCGCGCGCGAACTGCTAGGATAGTAACTTGAGTCACCTGTTTGGCCCTTTGGATGGCGGCGTCGCAGACGTCGAGGCCGACGGCGAAGCGGCCGGCGCCGGAGAGGGCCACCGCGTCGTACCCCTGCGCAGACACAATGCAAAACCATCACTATATATGAATGTATGCTACGGAGATGACCGGCCGTGCGTGCGTGTACGTACCCCGCCGCATCCCGGGACGAGGACGCTCCCGGCGGGGAGGGTGCCGGACTGCACCAGCTTGGCGACGGCCGGCGTCGGCTCGCCGAGGTCCCACGGCGTCACGCCCTGCTCCCAGCACTTGCTCCACCCATCTGTAGACGATACGCACCGGCATATTCATCAGTGTACGTCTATGCTATCTAATACGTACTGTATAATAAATGGGCGAGCGAGCGTAACCTGTGTACTGCTTCCCGTCGACGAGCTGCCGCATCCGGACGATCGCCGGATTCGTGGCGTCCAGGGGCCCCGTCACCGCCACCCTCCCGGCGTTCACGTCGGCCACCGCCGTCGACGCCATTCTCTGCTCACTCACTCACGCGCGCTGAAACTAATCGCGGGTGAACTATTTTCTACTGATCTGCTTTGTTCCTGTGCCTACAGAAAGTACAGACATGCACCGTATAAATACTGTGGGAGCACGGACGTCACTGATTACGTGCATAACTCGAACCATTTCCCCGCGAATTCGCTCAAACAAATGTGCAAATTAACCTTAAACAAAGAGATAACAAGAAGAGTAGAGGAGAGCGACTCGCGTGTGACCGCAGGCTTCACAACCTAGCTCAGACAGACATAGTAACTGTTAACCAGCACCACAATAATAAAACTGCAACGAGAACCAATACATAAATTCCATGCCCATGAAGCTGCGACCACCGGTGGGGGACGGAGAGTGAGACGCCAGGCTCGTCCGTGCCGGGGAAGGGCAGACCTGACTAACTGTTCGAAATCCCGAAATTTAACCCAAAAAAAACTCGGTGTTCTGTCACATGGTTTTTGCATTTGCAGGATGAACAGAATGTTGGTCTTCGAGATAGGCACTTAGTACTAACTAGTCGAATTTTGTGACAGGGGCAAAAAAAATCTGGGTCAGCAGTTAAATAATGGCCTCAAGAAAAGATGCTACTCTACATTTTAGTTGCCAACATCAAGGTCAGCCATGTCACATGACTACATTTCTATGAGTTACTTTCTACGAAGATGAAAGAACCCGCATTCTCATGCTGCCTCTGCTGTTAGATGATTGAACCAAATGCATCCTGGGGCCAACACTAATTGCCCTCCCTCCCGTTGGCCTTGGGTTTCCAAACTCTTCTGTACAACTCATCTCAAACCTGCAACATGAGACAGAACCCCATTACAGAGTGAACTCAGCGGGCGTCTCGAAATTGGCCAAAAAAACAGATGTAGTTTACAATGTGACCCAGGAACATATTTTTCCTTATTCAATAGGTGGCAGAGTTTCCTCATAAGGAACCTCCATATACTAGATGGTGCGGATTGGTAAACGGTGGGTTAACATGTGAAATGCTCAAATCTGCAAAGTACTGGAAACGAGTTGCAAGGCATCCGACGTTTCCCAAAAGGCAACGGTATGTTTTGTTGGGCTTTTATGAGCCAACTGTGTCGTTAAGCATGGTGATACTCTTACGATTAAAGGCAAAGGCTAACCAAGTAGGAACGATACTGTCCTATTCCCTTATTTTGCTGGACTGAAAAATTGTTTCAATATGAACCTTGCTTAAAACCTGTGGTTCAGCTAGTGCCACCCTTGTTTAAGACAAGGTACATATCTTGAAAAGGAGTAACTCAACTGATAGTAAAAAAGGGTGAACACATGAACTTAACAGTGCATCATAGTATTACTACCTTTTCATTCGGGTGCATCAAACTTCAAATACCAGCGTCCTAAGTTTAACAGTACATAAGGCCACAATCTACACACGACGGTATTAATTTTGTCCAGTTTTGCGCATCAGACTTTTAGGTGTTCCATTCTGATAATGAGATTATTTCTGCGGTAGGTCCCAGCAACACAGAACGTGATAATTTAATGAGAGAAACCTGAAATTGTTACCTCTTGTTCCAGCATTCATGATGTCCTCCTGCCATAAGGCACTTGATCATCCTACATTTTTTTTTTACGATGCATCAGCGCATATGCATATCACTACAACTTCATGACACAACTTGACTCACAAAAATACTAGACAGATGCAATGCGCCAATTCACCTGATATATAGCTGGATTGGGATACACCCATGATTGCTCCGCCGATGGCATGTCTTGGCCGCCAAACTGTCCATTATGAAGAAACCAATAGATTATTTTCCACTGTTGCACATGCTTAAAATAATTGCAAATGAAAATGCAGTCATGTTGCTGAAAAGAAAACCTGCAACGTTTGTCCTGTATGCAGCTGGTCACCATAATGATTTGGATGGCTAGATTCCGCCCCATAACCGCTCTCAAATGATACCTCATTCGGATCAACTTCTTCCTGGAAGTTATACAGTTAAAGTAAGATTATTTTCACGACTCTCATGTGTAATGATGGATTTAATAACCTAATATTGATGATAGAAACTACCATAAGATCATCAACACCATGTGCCCTGACATGAGTACCAAGGTTGGAGGCAGTCGAAGAAGAATGTAAAGCATCCTTCTGACTTACAGCCGATGATACCAATAAAGAATCCTGCCGCAAAACAAACAGAACTTGATTAGCACCAAGTCACCAACAGAAAATTAATGCAAGAAGTTGACAAAACTAGAAGTAAGGAGACACCTTGTTTCCATATTGATTTGATACGGACTCCACGCTCAAGTCTTTACTCTTCTTGGGAGGACGGCCGCGGCGCTTTTTGGCTGGACCCCCCTCAGATGAACCAGGTTGTGCATGGGTATCAACATTTGGAATTGCACGTTCAGATGGTAAAAGTTTCTGCTCTACTTCACGGCATAAAGTATCATCAAGAAGGGTCCTTGTCATATCGCTAATTAGTTTTAATGCATGCTGATACTTGTCATCTGAAACCATTCCAATCTCAACAAGACGGAGGCACTGCAAAGAAATATGATCATAACGCTCAACATGATTACTCGAGACTAGATCCTTCAATGGGTTATCCAGAGCATGCAACTCCTTATAGTCACTCCGCCACCTGTTAAGTACATAACAAGGGGGGATATCGTACACTTGCTGCCACTTAAGCACCGATAACGCATGCCGACAAACAATTCCAGAAAACTGAAATCGGCCACAGTTACACTCCATCCGGTTGGTCTCCATACAGTGAACAACCTCATACTTTTTATTCACCATTCCTCCGCCTGGTTCAGCAGCTAAATCAAGAACTATAAAAGAAGATGCCGAACCATCCAGCTGAACTTGACATTCCATGGTTGATTTTAGCTCATCCTGGAACTTCACAAACATGTTCAAGGAGTACAATTTGGATAGCTGTTCTTCCATAGGATACTTTGATACAAGGACCCTGCCGCTACTTAATGACTCAAAATCATCCTGTTGCTCCATTTTGTACTTGTTCTGTACAAGAATAGTGTAGCTTTTGAGGAATGTCACCAATGTTGTTAATTGGCTCAATGAATCACCAAAGAATGCACCTGGACTTTCCCGGTGGTTAACAGACAATCCAGCCCAGAAGGCATCTTTCAGGAAGGAAGGGACCCACAAGTGTCGATTTTCATACAGAAAGATGATCCATTCAGTATCGTGAAGGCCATATCTCTCGGTCGTGTTCTTCCACCTTGCCTCGAACTCATCCTCCTTCAAGGAATCATATATTGCAGTTTCCAATTCGGTTCTTACCGAGTCATCTAATTTTTCCGACATGGTTCCTAATATATGCCAATCGCTTATTCTGTGGCGTGCTTTTGGGAATACTTCGCGAACCGCGGTTTTTATCGCCACAGACTCGTCAGTAATTATGGCGCTTGGAAGCCGTCCCTTCATGCAAGTCAGCCATGACTTGAACAGCCATAGGAAGCTCTCTGTACTCTCATCTGAAAGCAAACCGCAGCCTAACAAAACAAGCTGGCCATGATGGTTCACCCCAAGAAACAAAACAAGTGGTACGTGAAACTTATTCCTTAAGCAGGTTGTATCGACCCAGATAGCGTCGTTGAAGTACTGGTATGCTTCCCTGGATCTTGAATCAGCCCAAAGAACACTCCTCAGATGGCCCTCTACGTAAAAATCCATGAGATAGAAGAAGTTTGTCTGCTTGGCCTGCATCTCCGCAAAGAAACCATTGATGGCCTGAACATCGCCCTCCCTGAGCTTCAGCCGCCCCCAGTCATCGAACATGGGGACCTCGGCGTCGCCAGAGGTGGAGAACTCGCCTCTGGCAGCCCTGACCACCAGATCTTTGCTCATCCCGCTGGGCAGCGTCTTGTAGCACCTGAGGAAGCGCGCCGATGACGGGTTCAGCGCGTGGTTGTGCTCGAGGCTGACGTCCGTGAGGTGCAGCAGCCCATCCCCCCACAGCCTCCCGACGACGGTTGCCTGGCAGTTGGTCTTGGCCGTCGGCCTGGCCTGGTAGCAGGCATCATCCTTGCCGTTGCCCCACTTGTTGCAGACGAGCACGAGGCGGCGGCAGAGGCCGGCCTTGGTGAAAGATGACTTCTTGACGCAGACGCCGAACCCCGTGCGCAGGGCGTAGCGCTTGTAGAAGTTGAGCAACTCCTCGTACGACTTGAACTCCATCCCGTCTCTCGGCGTCCGGTCGTCCTCCTCCCCGTGCGGCGGCGCCGCGGCCCTGTCCAGCTCGACGGTATCCGCCGCCGCTGCCGCCTCCACCATGGCGGCCAGCTCCCTGCTGCCCGGCGAGACGTCCTCGGCGTCGTCGTCGTCCTGGTTGGCCGCGAAGGCCAGCTCCTCCTCCCCCGGGATCGTGTCCACCTCCATCGCTCACCAATCTGCAGCGAGGTGGGAAATCGACAATGCCCCCTTAAACCTCCACCACCCG
This sequence comes from Lolium multiflorum, assembly GCA_030979885.1. Lineage (NCBI taxonomy): Eukaryota > Viridiplantae > Streptophyta > Magnoliopsida > Poales > Poaceae > Lolium > Lolium multiflorum. Next base: position 24,962,606 of record CM061750.1, read on the forward strand.
CGACAGCCTAGATGTGTTGGAGTGATTAGATTGCTCGCGGCAGGACCAGAATTGGAAACTGCTAGAAAAATTGCGAGCAAGTTAGAGTTCCTCACCGGCAGAAGAAATCGAGGATCTCCGGTCTGCGGCCACGCCAGTCCAGTAGAGCGGAGGCGGATGAAGGCTAGGAGATGTGGATTCCTTCGAGGCGGCTGCGCTTCGGTGAGGAATTCAACGGCGGAGAGGGTTCGCCGGCAAACGTACGGGGAGGCCGCCGGCGCCGCCGCGAGGGGAAGAGGAGAAGAGATGAGCAGTGGGGCTGGACTGGACGGACGAGGGGTGGGCCCACATGTCAGTAGCTTTGACATAGGCCAGGCTTGAAAGCTTCACAGAGAAAAGAACTTGAAAAGGGAAATTCTCACTTCAATTTTAAAGCGGTTTTGCTACGTAGTTCTTACTCAAAAGAGAATTAAGTCAAAGCTCAACATGTAAGTTGCAAACGACATTTTTTAAGTTTTTCAAGAAAATTCATTGGCTTTATAAAGAGAAAATCAAGCACTCAGTTACAACATGGTCGACACATACGTGGATTATCCACACCACCTTGCAGCCTCAATTTTGGGACGTTTCAAATAACCAAAACTATATTTCAAACTATATTTTCTAAAAGAAAAGGAATGCTAAAAAAAGTTGATAATTGTTAGAGGGGTGATAAATAATCCATTCCCCGAAATCCCCCAAATATGCTAAATATGTATGTCTCATGTTTCCACCAAAATTATACCACTTTTGGGTCGTTTCAAATTACCAAAACTATATTCCCTAAAAAAAAATGGATGCTAAAGATAGTTGATAATTGTTAGAGGGGTGAAAAATAATGCATTCACCGAAATCCCATAAATATGTATGCCTCATGTTTATACCAAAATTATACCACTTTTGAGACGTTTCAAATAACCAAAACTATATCCCAAACTATATTCCCTAAAAACAGGAATGCTAAAGAAAGTTGATAATTGTTAGAGGGTTGATAAAAAATCAATTTCCCGTAATCACTCAAATATGCCAAATATGTATGTCTCATGTTTCTATCAAAATTATACCACTTTTGGGCCGTTTCAAATTACAAACTATATTCCCTAAAAGAAAAAGAAATGCTAAAGATAGTTGATAATTGTTAGAGGGGTGATAAATAATTCATTCACCGAAATCCCTCAAATATGTATGCCTCATGTTTATACCAAAATTATACCACTTTTGGGACGTTTCAAATAACCAAAATTATATCCCAAACTATATTCCCTAAAAGAAAAGGAATGCTAAAGAGAGTTGATAATTGTTAGAGGGTGACAAATAATGCACTCACCGAAATCTAGTTTTTGTGTGAAAAGTAATGGCTACAACAAATCGGTGATGGTTTATCATTTTTTGCGTGAAAATAATGCCTAAAAGAGTTTATAATTTTTAGCGCGTGGAAAATAATACAGAAAACCAAACTTGCTGAATCCGGTGGCAAACTGGGTATTTAGCATACATAGAGGGAGGAAGCTAGCCGACGAGAGAGAGAGAGGGTGGTGGCCCCGATTAGAGAGAGAGAGGTTATCCGCCTAGATCATACGATCAACGGTCGGCGGGCACGATCCGCGTGACAAGGGCTAGACCAATGAGGGCAAGGTTGGGTATCTGTTAGAATTTGTGAAGGAAGAGGGCAAAACTGAGTAGTATCAAGAAACCAAGGGCACGTGAGTAGTAAACAGACTAAGGGATTCAAATATGAGATTTAAAAAATGGAAAATGCGTGTTTTGTACAATGAAACCCATCTTGGCCTACCTCAAACTATTTGCAATACAAATATAAATGAGTGTGAAAATTGTGGCCTCATTCAGACAAAGTATGTTTTGGGAAAAGCTGTTTTGGGAAGGGCTTATTGTGGAAAGCCATGCACCTTCATAGCTACTAGGTGATTTGAGAAGTGGAAATTTGTGGTAAAACTTGATTTATCTATGATTGTTATGGTTCCCAACGTGGCAGGTCGCGTAAGAAGACTCCATGAGTAAGTGTCACTATGGTTTTATCTTTTTTGGAATTTTTTGCACATTAAATGACTCATTTAACTAGCTTAATCACATTTGTTGACTCTATGTTGACCAGCCACTTGAGGGTAAAACTGAGTATATTGCACTAGCCAGTATTAGCACTCAAAGGGAAAACTAAGCACACAAAAAATGCTAGTATAAGACTCGAGGGTATACCTGAGTATATCTAAATTTCCAGGGTTAGACTCGAGGACGCGTGTTGCGGTGCAGAAGTGGAAGACGTGCAATTGTTGACGCGTAGGACGCGGTGCAGAAGTTGAAGACGTGCAATCGTGGACGCGTGTCGCGGTGCAGAAGTCGAAGACGTGCAGACGTGCAACCATGGACGCGTAGGACGCGGGTCGCATTTAGGACCCCTCGCCTTTATAGATGCCTCTCCCTGTTCGCCTCCTCGCATTATCACTGTCACTCTCACTCCCTCACGCAACGCCGCCTCTCATGTCCCATCATCTTCTCCAAAGCAAAAAAAACCCTCTCCCTCTCCTCTGTCGGTGATGGCGTGTAATACAACGTTCGTTGGTAACCCCAAGAGGAAGGTATGATGCGCACAGCAGCAAGTTTTCCCTCAGTAAGAAACCAAGGTTTATCGAACCAGTAGGAGCCAAGAAGCACGTCGAAGGTTGATGGCGGCGGGATGTAGTGCGGCGCAACACCGGGATTCCGGCGCCAACGTGGAACCTGCACGACACAACCAAAGTACTTTGCCCCAACGAAACAATGAGGTTGTCAATCTCACCGGCTTTTGTAACAAAGGATTAGATGTATAGTGTGGATGATGATTGTTTGCGAAGAACAGTAAAAAAAGTATTGCAGTTGTATTCAATGTAAAAGAATAGGACCGGGGTCCACGTCACTAGAGGTGTCTCTCCCATAAGATAAATAGCATGTTGGGTGAACAAATTACAGTTAGGCAATTGACAAATAGAGAGGGCATGACCATGCACATACATGATATGATGAGTATAGTGAGATTTAATTGGGCATTACGACAAAGTACATAGACCGCTATCCAGCATGCATCTATGCCTAAAAAGTCCACCTTCAGGTTATCATCCGAACCCATTCCAAAGATGCAAACAACAGACAATTGCATTAAGTATGGTGCGTAATGTAATCAATAACTACATCCTCGGACATAGCATCAATGTTTTATCCCTAGTAGCAACAGCACATCCACAACCTTAGAACTTTCTGTCACTGTCCCGATTTAATGGAGGCATGAACCCACTATCGAGCATAAATACTCCCTCTTGAGTTAAGAGCAAAAACTTGGCCAGAGCCTCTACTAATAACGGAGAGCATGCAAGATCATAAACAACACATAGGTAATAGATTGATAATCAACATAACATAGTATTCTCTATCCATCGGATCCCGACAAACACAACATATAGCATTACGGATAGATGATCTTGATCATGTTAGGCAGCTCACAAGATCCGACAATGAAGCACATAAGGAGAAGACAACCATCTAGCTACGCTATGGACCCATAGTCCAGGGGTGAACTACTCACTCATCACTCCGAGCGATCATGGCGGTGAAGAGTCCTCAGGAGATGATTCCCTCTCCGCAGGTGCCGAGGCGATCTCCTGAATCCCCCGAGATGGGATTGGCGGGGCGGCGTCTCGAAGGTTTTCCGTATCGTGGCTCTCAGGGGGTTTCGCGACGAAGACTATATGTAGGCGGAAGGGCAGGTCGGGGGCTAGACCCACCCAAGCCGGCGCGGCCAAGGCTTGGGCCGCGCCGCCCTAGTGTGGCGCCACCTCGTGGCCCCACTTCGTAAGTCCTCCACTCGGGAAGCTTCGTGGAAAAATAGGCCCCTGGGCGTTGATTTCGTCCAATTCCGAGAATATTTCCTTTGTAGGATTTCTCGAACCAAAAACAGAAAAACAAAGACTGGCTCTTCGGCATCTCGTTAATAGGTTAGTGCCGGAAAATGCATAAATATGACATAAAGTATGCATAAAACATGTAGATATCATCAATAATGTGGCATGGAACATAAGAAATTATCGATACGTCGGAGACGTATCAGCATCCCCAAGCTTAGTTCTGCTCGTCCCGAGCAGGTAAACGATAACAAAGATAATTTCTGGAGTGACATGTCATCATAACCTTGATCATACTATTGTAAGCATATGTAATGAATGCAGCGATCAAAACAATGGTAATGACATGAGTAAACAACTGAATCATAAAGCAAAGACTTTTCATGAATAGTACTTTCAAGACAAGCATCAATAAGTCTTGCATAAGAGTTAACTCATAAAGCAATAAATCAAAGTAAAGGTATTGAAGCAACACAAAGGAAGATTGAGTTTCAGCGGTTGTTTTCAACTTATAACATGTATATCTCATGGATATTGTCAATGTAAAGTAATATAACAAGTGCAATATGCAAGTATGTAGGAATCAATGCACAGTTCACAAGTGTTTGCTTCTTGAGGTGGAAAGAGATAGGTGAACTGACTCAACATAAAAGTAAAAGAAAGGCCCTTCGCAGAGGGAAGCATTGATTGCTATATTTGTGCTAGAGCTTTGGTTTTGAAAACAAGAAACAATTTTGTCAACGGTAGTAATAAAGCATATGTGTTATGTAAATTATATCTTACAAGTTGCAAGCCTCATGCATAGTGTACTAATAGTGCCCGCACCTTGTCCTAATTAGCTTGGATTACCGGGATTATCATCGCAATACACATGTTTTAACCAAGTGTCACAAAGGGGTACCTCTATGCCGCTGTACAAAGGTCTAAGGAGAAAGCTCGCATTTGGATTTCTCGCTTTTGATTATTCTCAACTTAGACATCCATACCGGGACAACATAGACAACAGATAATGGACTCCTCTTTAATGCATAAGCATGTAGCAACAATTAATGTTCTCATATGAGATTGAGGATGTATGTCCAAAACTGAAACTTCCACCATGATTCATGGCTTTAGTTAGCGGCCCAATGTTCTTCTCTAACGTATGCATGCTCTAACCATTAAATGAGTGGTAAATCTCCCTTACTTCAGACAAGACGGACATGCATAGCAAATCACATGATATTCAACAAAGAATAGTTGATGGCGTCCCCAGGAACATGGTTATCGCACAACAAACAACTTAATAAGAGATAAAGTGCATAAGTACATATTCAATACCACAATAGTTTTAAGCTATTTGTCCCATGAGCTATATATTGCAAAGGTAAAGAATGGAAATTTTAAAGGTAGCACTCAAGCAATTTACTTTGGAATGGCGGAGAAATACCATGTAGTAGGTAGGTATGGTGGACACAAATGGCATAGTGGTTGGCTCAAGGATTTTGGATGCATGAGAAGTATTCCCTCTTGATACAAGGTTTAGGCTAGCAAAGTTATTTGAAACAAACACAAGGATGAACCGGTGCAGCAAAACTTACATAAAAGACATATTGTAAACATTATAAGACTCTACACCGTCTTCCTTGTTGTTCAAAACTCAATAGTAGAAATTATCTAGACTTTAGAGAGACCAATTATGCAAACCAAATTTTAGCAAGCTCTATGTATTTCTTCATTAATAGGTGCAAAGTATATGATGCAAGAGCTTAAACATGAGCACAACAATTGCCAAGTATCAAATTATTCAAGACATTTTAGAATTACTACATGTAGCATTTCCCGATTCCAACCATATAACAATTTAACGAAGAAGATTCAACCTTCGCCATGAATACTATGAGTAAAGCCTAAGGACATATTTGTCCATATGCAACAGCGGAGCGTGTCTCTCTCCCACAATGAATGCTAGGATCCATTTTATTCAAACAAAAACAAAAACAAAAACAAACCGACGCTCCAAGCAAAGCACATAAGATGTGATGGAACAAAAATATAGTTTCGGGGGAGAACCGATAATGTTGTCGATGAAGAAGGGGATGCCTTGGGCATCCCCAAGCTTAGACGCTTGAGTCTTCTTAAAATATGCAGGGGTGAACCACCGGGGCATCCCCAAGCTTAGAGCTTTCACTCTCCTTGATCATATTGTATCATCTCCCTCTCTTGATCCTTGAAAACTTCCTCCACACCAAACTCGAAACAACTCATTAGAGGGTTAGTGCACAATAAAAATTTACATGTTCAGAAGTGACATAATCATTCTTAACACTTCTGGACATTGCACAAAGCTACTGGAAATTAATGGAACAAAGAAATTCATCCAACATAGCAAAAGAGGCAATGCGAAATAAAAGGCAGAATCTGTCAAAACAGAACAGTTCGTAAAGACGAATTTTAAAGTGGCACTAGACTTGCTCAGATGAAAATTCCCAAATTGAATGAAAGTTGCGTACATATCTGAGGATCACTCACGTAAATTGGCATAATTTTCTGAGTTACCTACAGAGAATTAGGTCGAAATTCGTGACAGCAAAGAAATCTGTTTCTGTGCAGTAATCCAAATCTAGTATGAACCTTACTATCAACGACTTCACTTGGCACAACAATGCACAAAACTAAGATAAGGAGAGGTTGCTACAGTAGTAACAACTTCCAAGACTCAAATATAAAATAAAAGTGCTGTAGTAAAAACATGGGTTGTCTCCTATAAGCGCTTTTCTTTAACGCCTTTCAGCTAGGCGCAGAAAGTGTGTATCAAGTATTATCGAGAGATGAAGCATCAACATAGGTGTTGGGAGTTTTCTCAACTATGCATTTTATCTTATCTATGTGAGTTTCAAAGGCTCCCTTTCATTATTCTTAGGCTTGCTATCCTCATCAAACAAATTTTCAGGAACAAGCCAACCATAGTTATTTTCTAGAGCGTCATTCATTCCCAGGAGCTTACAAGGTATTGTTGTCTTAATCTCCCCACCATCATTAATATTATTAGGGTACCTTACTCTCTCCATATCCATCTTTTCAAGGATACTAACAAAATTGGTATAAGAGCCAAGCATATTGTATTTGATAAAGACCTTTCTAGCCTCTCTTGCTACACCACCAAATTTTTAAGAAGGGTTTCTAAAACAAAATCTTTCTTTTCCCCTTCTTCCATATCACCAAGTGTGAGAAACATGTGTTGGATTATAGGATTAAGATTAACAAATTTAGTTTCCAACATGTGAACTAAAGAAGCAGCAGCAATTTCATAAGTAGGAGCAAGTTCTACCAAGTGTCTATCTTCAAAATCTTCGTGGTACTAACATGAGTGAAAAAATCTTCTATATTATCTCTCCCAATTATAGACCCACGTCCTACCGGTATGTCTTTTAGAGTGTACTTACGAGGAAACATGATGAAATAAACAAAAAGTAAATAAAGTAAATGTAAGTAACTAATTTTTTTGTGTTTTTGATATAGAGAACAAGACAGTAAATAAAGTAAAACTAGCAACTAATTTTTTTGTGTTGATATAATGCAACAAACAAGAAAGTAAATAAAATAAAGCAAGACAAAAACAAAGTAAAGAGATTGGATTGTGGAGACTCCCCTTGCCGTGTCTTGATCTCCCCGCAACGGCGCCGGAAAATATGCTTGATGGCGTGTAATACACGTTCGTTGGGAACCCCAAGAGGAAGGTATGATGCGCACAGCAAAAGTTTTCCTCAGGAAACCAAGGTTTATCGAACCGAAGAGGAGCCAAGAAGCACGTCGAAGGTTGATGGCGGCGGGATGTAGTGCGGCGCAACACCAGGGATTCCGGCGCCAACGTGGAACCTGCACAACACAACCAAAGTACTTTGCCCCAACGCAACAGTGAGGTTGTCAATCTCACCGGCTTGCTGTAACAAAGGATTAGATGTATAGTGTGGATGATGATTGCAAGAAAAGAAAAACAAGTATTGCAGAGATTGTATTCAATGTAAAAGAATAGGACCGGTCACGTTCACTAGAGGTGTCTCTCCCATAAGATAAATAGCATGTTATGAGAAATTACTTAGGGCAATTGACAAAGAGAGGGCATGACCATGCACATACATGATATGATGAGTATAGTGAGATTTAATTGGGCATTACGACAAAGTACATAGACCGCTATCCAGCATGCATCTATGCCTAAAAAGTCCACCTTCAGGTTATCATCCGAACCCCTTCAAGTATTAAGTTGCAAACAACAGACAATTGCATTAAGTATGGTGCGTAATGTAATCAATAACTACATCCTCGGACATAGCATCAATGTTTTATCCCTAGTAGCAACAGCACATCCACTGTCGTCGTGGTGAACAGACAGATGCCATAGGATGACTTAAATTGGGGAATGGACGCTAGAGGATTCGGGGAGGGTTTGTGATCAGATGGGATGAACTTCCGGATGGTTTCCTCAAGAACTTAGCCGAGGCTAGAGGTTGAAGAAGAAAGACACAAGGAAGAACTCGCTCTAGATCACTTTCTTCATTGATTTTCACAGGTTACAGGTTTGTGTTTACAGAATCTCTCCCTCTGTGTTCCGTGCGTGTCCGTGAGGAGGGCTGCCCCCTCTCCTTATATAGGGGAGAGGGTGGCTTTGTTATCACCAGATTTTGGCCAAATCAGAAAGTGGGCCGTAAGAGAGATGGGCTTGGAAGATCACACGTGGAAGATCTCTGAAGCGGCCTTGCGCGAAGAGTTTGGGCTAGACTACCCGTGTATCTTTAATTATGGTAGATTATATCTTAGATTGAAAGTTAGAATTTTACCCGTGCACGGTTAGGTGCACGCCTAAATTAGAAAGTCCCCTGGACTATAAATATGTATCTAGGGTTTATGGAATAAACAACAACCAACGTTCAACCAACCAAATCAATCTCGGCGCATCGCCAACTCCTTCATCTCGAGGGTTTCTACCGGTAAGCAACATGCTGCCTAGATCGCATCTTGCGATCTAGGCAGCACAAGCTCCACGTTGTTCATGCGTTGCTCGTGCTGAAGCCTTGTTGATGGCGAGCAACGTAGTTATCATTGTTATCACCAGAATTTGACCGAGTCGGAGGTGGGCCACGATTGAGAAAGACTTGAAGATATACATGGAAGGAAAAACAAGAATTGGCCTTATGCACGAAGTTGGGCTGAATTGCCCATTGTATCTGTAATTTAGTGGATCGTATCTTTAGATTAAAAGTTAGAGTTTTACTCGTGCACGGTTAGGTGCACGTCCGAATTAGAAAGTCCGCTGGACTATAAATATGTATCTAGGGTTTGTGGAATAAACAACAACACAACGTTCACCCCAAAAACAAACCAATTTCGGCGCATCGCCAACTCCTTCGTCTCGAGGGTTTCAATCAGTAAGCGACATGCTGCCTAGATCGCATCTTGCGATCTAGGCAGCACAAGCTCCACGTTGTTCATGCGTTGCCCGTACTGAAGCGTCTTTGATGGCGGGCAACGTAGTTATCATAGATGTGTTAGGGTTAGCATAGCTCTTCGTATAAACATGCTTACGTAGTGCAACCCTCGCATGTCTAGCCGCCCTCACGCCTATCTCAGGCGTGGGGGCGGCACCCTGCTTGTTCATCATCTAGTAGATCTGATCCGTTACGATTGCTCCTTGCTCCGCAAGGATTAGTTTAATATCTGCAATAGTTAGGCCTTACGAAGGGGGAGGATCCAGCGGCACGAGGGTGGCGTTCGCAAGTCCTAAACAGGATGTTCCTGATCAACGTCACGTTGGTTGTGTGGCCTTGTTTAGGATCGGCTTACGAGCACCGTGCGTGGCCGCGAGGCCCAACCCGGAGTAGGATGATCCGATTATGCGGTGAAAACCCTAAATCGTCGTAGATCTCATTAGCTTTATCTTGATCAAGCAGGATCACCAAGTATCCGTGCACCCCGTACGGATCATGGGTGGATCGGCTCTTTGAGCCGATTCACAGATAGCTGAGAGCCGATCGAGGCTCGATTTAATGTTTACGTGTATGCCATGCGGGAACTAAGCGAGGCATCCCCATCACCTCCGACCAGGTATAGGTCAGGTGGCACGCCTGCACTTCGCATCGCCGCGTGTGACCGAAGAGCATTGCGGGCGTCGTCGGAGGGGTCTCAGCCAGCCGCAGCTCTAGGCTCTTCCCGGCTCTACCGTGTTGACGGCCGCTGCCCGCCGGTGGGTTTTGGCGATCAACACATTCGCACGCCGGTGGGACAATCATCTACATCAACCACATCGCCATCTACATCGAGATGGCGGACGGCACGCCGTCACTCACGAGGAGCTGCCTGAGCTCAAGAAGAAACATGACGAGATCAAGGCCACCCTCGAAGCCGACCTCATCGGCTCTTTCGGAGAACCCGTACCCATGGCATCGGATGGAAGGGGTTCTCACCACAAGGTGCACTCGATGGGATAGATCTCTGCCCCGTCGGAGGAACGCACCGGGCCCTGCGGCAGGAGATCAACTACTTGGTGGCTCACTCGCTACACCGCCACTCGAAAACTTGGTCAACGTGTTGGAGCGTCTCGCTCGCGCGTGATCCAGAGATCATGAGCCACCGTACTCGCTCGCCATCGGGACCACTCTTTGGACTAAAGGAGAGTTGGGCTGTCCACCGCTGCCGCGTTGGCAGACTTGACCCTCACTACCGGCATTCGTCGTTACAAGATCGGTGGTGACCCTAGTGACTACCGCTCTTGGCTGAGGCCCAAGGAGATCCCTCAAGGATATGCATGCACGTATGTGCCAGATTGTGGCAACGGCCACTCTCAAACCAGGCCACAACGTCGGGGACTCCGGCGGCAAACAGGAGGAACGTCGCAACATAGCTTGAGAAGCAGACGTGGCTAACTAAGTACGCCACCCCGACGAAACTCCCGAGCCCAGCTCCTGCGCAGTTGGCTCGAGCTGGGAAAAGCAAACATGGCTGGCTAAGTACGCCACCCCGGCGAATCTTCGAATACATCTCCGCAGCCGTACGGTGGATCGATCGTACCATATCGAGAGACCCGTTCGGCATTATGCCGAAAAGGAGGGCAATCGGCTATTCCAAGCCGTACCCCGACGAGTACGAGATGATCCCGCTGCCACCTAAATATCGGCTCCCGACTTCTCCAAATTCGGTGGATCGGATGGCTCCAGCTCCATCGAGCACATCGGCCGATATTTGGCGCAACTAGGACCGCTCGTGTCGGATCAGCTACGCGTGAGGCTCTTTTCACGGTCCCTCACAGGATCGGCTTTGGATGGTATACCTCTTGCCGGCAAACTCCATCCAGTCTTGGAAGCAATTGGAAGAATAGTTCCATACGCAATACCATTCAGCTTCCGAGTCTAGCATTGCCGATCTAGCGCAACTACGTCAGCGCGGAGAAACGGTGACAGTACATCCAGCGCTTGGGAATCTTAGGAACCGATGTTATTCGGTTCGTATAATTGAAAAGGAAGCAAGTTGGCAGTAGCTGGCCTTGCAACACAGCTCAAGGACATGGCCTCCCAAGCAGATTCCTCGGCACATGGTTCGAAACTATCGCATATGAACAGCGCCACCCGGACTTGTACCAAGACAAGTTCAAGCGTGCGTAGTCATGGTCGATACGAGGAAGGTGAAGGCTCGGGAGACCAAGAAATAGCAGTGGGTGAGTGGACTCGGGAGGAACTCCCGTATCCGCAAATGGGTAAAACCACCAGGGCCGCCCAGGGGATTTGATTTTGACGTGACCAAGAAACAAATCTTCGACCTCCTGCTAAGGAGAAACAATTGACGATTCCTGGAGGTCTCAAGTTCCCTACGGCGCAAGAGCTAAACGGAAAGCCGTATGCAAATTCCACAACTCGCTTTCCCATGCCACCAACGACCGGGGTGTGGCGTCGGACATCAAGCGGCGATAGAGAAGGGCGTTTAATTTTCAACCAATACGCCATGAAGGTAGACACCCAGCCCTTCCCGCCGTTAATATGGTAGAAGTCATCTACCCCGAGGGCTGCGCCCAGTCCCACGTTCACAACATGGTAGGGCTGGGAACCACTGGCAAAGATGGAGATGAGGGCAGCTGCTCATAGCAAGGACACAAGAGGCCGCTCCACGCGATCGGCTCCATCATGATGGCAAGCGCTACGTCACAGAGGGAGAAGTGAAGAACATAAGATATCAGGACCTCTCTCTCGATCACCTCCTCAACAAATATGTGAGTCAGTATGACCAACGCCGACGGTCCAACTATGATGATGAAGGAGATCGTCTGGCTAGAGAAGCCAAGACATCGTCGAGGATCGCGATGAGGAGGAGCACGAGCGCCGTGCCACGACAGGCCAAGGGCAAGAAGACAACGCCAGACACTGGGATTGCCCTTTCTTCGACACGGGATTCAGAATGAGCCGATTGCCCACAATCGGCAATTGCCCATAATGCAACAAGAAGAAGAAGGAGGCAGCCAACGTGTCCGTGTTTGAGCGCTTAGGGCCTCTCCCACCACCAAGCAAACGAGTCACCTCGTTGGGCAGATCTTGAGGATTCGGAAGACGAGGGACTAGAAGAAGAAGAAGACAGGTACCACCGTCCAAGGTGGTGCCCTGACGGACTCAGCCGTTCCGAAACGGGGTTCAGCGGTTGCGCGGCCTGGAGGAAGCCGAAAGGTTATACTTGCATACGAGGAAGGCACGGCCGATGTCAAAAGGTTCAGCGAGCCAATGAAGAGGGTCGTCCACGGAGGATGGAGTGGCGTCCCAAGCAAAGAAAGCATGAAACATCGGCCGGCACAAACATGGTGCTCGTCTTGCCGACGAGCTTAATGCTCCACGATTATACGATGCTCTCAAGGTGGATGACAGCAGGCGCATCAAGTCGAGGTTGGGTTGGTTTTATCCAGCCTAACCAAGTAGCAAGATTAAACCAATGAGCAAACCGTGCGAGGCTGATCCTTGTGATCGGCCCCAAAAAAATTTATGGAGGAACATTACAAAACCTTCATCGAGCAAGCAATGTGGAGGCCGATTCCCGCAACCGGCCAAAATTATCCTCACCACATGTTCTGCTTGTGTTCACCTTTGACCCTATCGGGAGCCGACGTGCGAGTTACAGAGCCGATATCCGCCATTCTTTAACAGATTCGGCTCGGGGGGCACCTGAATACTGGAACAGATGCAGGGGTACATGTGTGCAATGAATACTGGGGGCTGATGGGAGAAAATCGGCCAGTAAAAAAGAACAAAACAAAAAAATTTACAGCCGATGCAAGGGCATCGACGTTAGAATTGAAAGACAGCCGATGCACAACCATCGACTTTAGCAGAAATTATGCAATGTCTATCGAGTCTCCACCAGATCCAGGCCAACGGTGGTACCTTCTGTTGCCTCGAGTGAGTAAAACAATGGAAACTTCTTCAGCCACTTCGAGCCGATCCGGGTTCCTGAACCCCGTTGTCAAGGATTTCTAATCTTTAGGACGAAAGATTATCGGCTAAGGAAGAAAAGGGATCGGCTTTGGCGCATTCTCTCTGACATTCTCGCCTCGAGTAAGGCTCGGGGGCAGCAGGCCCGGTGGATGCTCTCTTTTGCTCTGTTTAAAGAGCCGATTGGGGATACTATCGGCTGATCCTTCATTGCAACCTTCTTCACGATGATGAGTACTGAAGAGGATTATTGGGTTTGGTTAGAAAGTTCAAAGGCTTTCCTGAAAGATCCTGCATCAGTTGAGGAAGGGAAGGGTGAAATTCAAAGGACCGGTGTGGTACTATCGGCTCATTACGCATTGGCAAAGGGGGCGAATCGGCAAGGTCAGTAGAAGGAGGAATCGGCTAAATTAAACTCAAAGGAAATCGGCAAGATCAAATTGGGGAAAGTTCTTCATTGATTAGATTTCTTACATAAAAGAGCTGATTGCTCTCAAAAGAAGTACTAGGGGATACATTGCCCCATCTACTACTACTGGCCCTATTCTAGAGGTCCTGTCTACGGCCAGCCCTGCGCTCGTCGCCGCTGTCACCGTCGTCGGCTCTGCTCCCGGCGGGCCGTCGTCGCTCCAATGGCCGCCGACCGGTCCTCGTTGTCTTCATCCTCTTCGCGGCGTCCTCGTCGCTGTCGACAAAAGATTGCCCGGCCAAGGGCGGAACCGCTTGGCCGCGGCTCGTCGAGAGCTCGTCGCCGGCCCTCATCCTCCTCTTCCCGCCCCTCCTCCTCTCCTAAGAGGTGAAGTCGCAGTGAGAAGGCTGTCGCCGCTCTCCTCTTCCGTTGCCCCAACGGCGAGGAGTGGAGGTCGCCTCCCCGTCCGTCGAGGACTGGTCGTCCCCGGACCAGATGAGAAGTCGTGGTCGACTCCTCCCCGGCCGCAATGGCGCGGCGGATGTTCCGTGCTCCGCCGGATTATACTCCGTCTGCCACTGGAGGAGGCTGGCTGGAAGGACCCGATGGAGCAGAGGAGGAAGAAGACATGGTGGCAGGAGGGCTTTTGGAGTGCTAGTGCGATGGAGATAAGGAGGAGAACGTGCGTAGCGGTTAAATAAAAGGAGATATAGTGGAAATTCAATGCCACAGCATTTCGAGGAAGTGGTGCCTAAGAAGAAAAAAAAACTGCAGATCACGCGGAGAAGTTGAGGAGGCATCATGATGAAGGATATCGCGACGGTTCTGCCACGACATGACCCGACGAAGGAAAACAGAGTGATTTTGGAATTACCAATTCCAAAACCAGGGGGCATGTGTTATCACCAATTTGACCGAGTGGAGGTGGGCCACGATTGAGAAAGACTTGAAGATATACATGGAAGGAAAACAAGAATTGGCCTTATGCACGAAGTTGGGCTGAATTGCCCATTGTATCTGTAATTTAGTGGATCGTATCTTTAGATTAAAAGTTAGAGTTTTACTCGTGCACGGTTAGGTGCACGTCCGAATTAGAAAGTCCGCTGGACTATAAATATGTATCTAGGGTTTGTGGAATAAACAACAACACAACGTTCACCCCAAAAACAAACCAATCTCGGCGCATCGCCAACTCCTTCGTCCCGAGGGTTTCAATCAGGTAGCGACATGCTGCCTAGATCGCATCTTGCGATCTAGGCAGCACAAGCCCCACGTTGTCTGCGTACTGAGGCGTCTTTGATGGCGGGCAACGTAGTTATCATAGATGTGTTAGGGTTAGCATAGCTCTTCGTATAAACATGCTTACGTAGTGCAACCCTCGATGTCTAGCCGCCACGCCTATCTCAGCGTGGGGCGGCACCGCTTGTTCATCATCTAGTAGATCTGATCCGTTATAGTTGCTCCTTGCTCCGCAAGGATTAGTTTAATATCTGCAATAGTTAGGCCTTACGGGTTGGAGGATCCAACGGCACGTAGGGTGGCGTTCGCAAGTCCTAAACAGATGTTCCGGGATCAACGTCACGTTGGTTGTGTGGCCTTGTTTAGGATCGGCTTACGAGCACCGTGCGTGGCCGCGAGGCCCAACCCTGGAGTAGGATGATCCGATTATGCGGTGAAAACCCTAAATCGTCGGAGATCTCATTAGCTTTATCTTGATCAAGCAGATCACCATGTATCCGTGCACCCCGACGGATCATGTGGTGGATCGGCTCTTTGAGCCGATTCACAGATAGCCGAGAGCCGATCGAGGCTCGATTTAATGTTTACGTGTATGCCATGCAGAAACTAAGCGAGGCATCCCCATCACCTTCCCGACCAGTATAGTCGTGGCACGCCTGCACTTCCACGTCCACAGACCGTAAGAGCATTGCGGGCCGTCGCTCGGAGGGGTCTCAGCCAGCCGCAGCTCTAGGCTCTTCCCGGCTCTACCGTGTTGACAGGCCGCTGCCCGCCGGTGGGTTTTGGCGATCAACAATCATAGATGTGTTAGGGTTAGCATAGTTCTTCGCGTAAACATGCTATCGTAGTGCAACCCTTGCATATCTAGCCGCCCTCACACCTATCTCAGGTGTGGGGGCGGCACCCCGCTTGATCGTTATTTAGTAGATCTGATCCGTTACGATTGCTCCTTGTTCATCAAGGATTAGTTTAATATCTGCAATAGTTAGGCCTTACAAGGGGCTGGAGGATCCAGCGGCACGTAGGGTGTCGTTGTTAGTCCTAGACAGATGTTCCTGGATCAACCTCGTGTTGGTTTTTAGGCCTTGTCTAGGATCGACTTACGATCACCGTGCAAGGGGCGCGAGGCCCAATTGACGAGTAGGATGTTCCGATTATGCGGTGAAAACCCTAAATCGTCGTAGATCTAATTAGCTTTATCTTGATCAAGCGACCACCATATTCGGCACCTTGTACGCATGGGTGGATCGGCTACCTGAGCCGATTCAAGGATAACCCGAGAGCCGATCGAGGCTCGATTTAATGTTTATGTGTATGCCATGCAGAAACTAAGCGAGGCATCTCCATCACCTTCCCGACCAGGTATAGGTCAGGCGCGCCTGCAATCAGCACGGACGTGTGACCAGAAGGCTTTGCGGTCGCTCGGAGGGACCTCGGCCAGCCGCAGCCCTAGGTTGTTCCCGGCTCTACTGTTGCCTGTCGCTGCCCGCCGGTGGGTTTCGACGACAACACATTCTCGCACGCCCGGTGGGACAAGCTTCTATATCACCACATCGCCATCTACATCTGAGATGGCGGACCACCCAGTCACGTACGAGGACCTGACCGATGAGCTCAAGAAGAAGTATGACGAGATTAAGGTCATCCTCGAGGCCGACCATCGGCTCTTCCACGTAACCCGTTCCCATGGCATCGTGGAAGGGGTTCTCGCCTAATGGTGCACTAGATGGGATAGACCTCTCTCCCCCACGGAAGAACGCACCGGTCCCTGGCGCAGGAGATCAACTACCTGTGCTCACCCGCTACACCGCCACTCCGAGAACCGGTCAACACGTTGGAGCGCGCCGCGTGATCCAGGAGATCATGAGGCACCAGTACTCGCCGTCAGGACCAGCTCTCGGACGCATCAAGGAGAGTTGCCACCTCCCGTCCACCGCTGCCATATGCGTTGGCGCACCAGTTGAAGCCGGCTTGTCGCCTACAAGATCGGTGGTGACCCCGGTGACTACGCTTCGCCCAGGCGCCAAGGAGATCCCCACGGCACACGTGCACGTACGTGCGATTGTGGTAACTGGGCACTACAAACCAGTGCCAACATCGGGACTTCGGGAAGACAGGAGGACGTCGGCGCGAGCTTGAAAAGCAGACGCATAACTAGGTACGCCACCCCGACGAACCCTCAGAGCTCAGCTCTGCAGCTGGCTCGAAATGGAAAGCAAACATGGCTGGCTAAGCACGCCACCCCCGAATTCAAGTTCAACTCTCGCGCTAGCACAAAGATCGATCGCACTATCTGAGAGATCAGTTCGGCATGGTGCCGAAAAGGAGGGCAATCGCTATTCCAAGCGTATCCCGACGACTACAGATGATCCCGCTTACCACCCAAATATCGGCTCCCCGAGCCCAAATTCGATCGATGGTCTCCCATCGAGCACGTGGGCCGATATTTGGCACAACTAGGACCGCCAGTGTCGGATCAACTACGCGTGAGGTTCTTTCACAATCCCTCACGGATCGCCTCGGGTGGTACACCCGCCGCCACTGCAGGACATCCGACTTGGAAGCAGCTTGGAAGAGCGCCCATGCAGACATCTCGTAGGCTTCAGTCCGGCATTGCCGATCTAGCACAATACGTCTGCGTGGAGAAACGGTGATGTATACATCCAAGCGTTTGTAATCTTAGGAACCGATGTTGTCTTCCTGCTAATCGAAAGAAGCGAGTTGGCGTAGCAGCCTTGCAATCGCCGCTCAAGGACATGGCCTCCTGCGTACTATCCCTCATCGGCGCACATGGTTCGGAACGTCGGCATATGAATGGCGCCACCCGGACTGTGCAGACAAATTGCGGCGTAGTCCTGGTGCCGGCAGGAAGACGGTTCTGGGAGACCAAGAGGTAGCAAAGTGGCGAATGGCTCTGAGGAACCCCGTGTCCCGCAAATGGGTAAAGCCACCAGGCCCGCCTGGGGATTTGATTTTGACGTGACCAAGACTGAACAAATCTTCGACCTCCCGCTCAAGGAGAAGCAGCTTGATGATTCCCTAGGTCCAAATTCCCACTTGCAAGAGCTGAACGGAAAGCCATCCGCAAATGGCATAACTCGCTTCTCCCATGCCACCAACGATTGCAGGGTGCGTCGCACATCCAAGCGGCGATAGAAAAGGGCGTCTAATTTTCTAACCGCATTTCCATGAAGGTCGACACCACAGCCCTTCCCGCCATTAACATGGTAGAATGCACTTACCTGAAGGTTGCACAGGATCTCGTTCACATCAACATGGTAGGACCGGGCACCACTGCAAAGATGGAGACGAGGGCAGCTGCTCTCGTAGCAAGGACACAGAGGAAGCCGCTCCACGCGATCGGCTCCGTCATGATGGCAAGCGCTACGCCACAGAGAGGGAGAAGAAGAACATCGATATCGACTCTCTTCGATCACCTCCTCAACAAGTATGTGAGCGCATGACCGACGCCGACGATCTTGGCATGATGATGAAAGAGACGCCCGGCTAGAGAAGCGAAGACATCGTCAGACGATCACGACGAGGAGGAGCACGAGCGCGTGCCAAAGAAGAATCAAGGAGCAAGATGACAACGACAGAATTGGGACTGCCCTTCTTGACATTGGATTCAGGAATGAGCCGATTGCCTACAATCGGCACTTGAATGCAACCACAAGAAGAAGGAGGCAGCCAACGTGGTCCGTGTTCAGCGCTTAGGGCCTCTCCGCCACAAAGCAAACGGCTAGGACTTCTGGCGGATTCCGAGACAAGACGAGGGACAAGAAGAAGAAGACAGTACCACCGCCAGGTGGTGCTCCTCGATATCTCAGCCGTTCACAAAGCGAGGGTTCGCTTTACGTCCGGAGGAAGCCAAAGGATATACTTGCATACATTAAGGAAGGCACGACCTGATCCACAAAGTTCAGCGAACCCCGATGAAGAGGGTCGCCCACTGAAAATGGAGTGGCGCCCTGGCAAAGGAAAGCCAAGGATGAAACATCGGTTGGTACAAACATGGTGCTCGTCCTTCCACGGAGCTTAGTGCTCCACGATTCTACGATGCACTCAAGGTGGACGCAAGGCGCATCAAGTCGAGGTTGGGTTGGTTTTATCCACCACCGACCGCGTAGGTTTGGCAAAGCGATGAGCGACATGGCAGCTGATCCCAGATCGGTTCAAAATTGTGAAGGAGCATTCAGAACTTTCGTCGGGCTTCAATCAATATGGAGGCGATTCCAGCAATCGCCAAAATTATCCAATCACATGTTCTCATCAGATGCAACGTCAATCCTCGCAGCGCTACGCCTACAGATGAAGTCGCACGAATTTGCGAGCCGACGTACAAGTGCAGTACTTAGAACTATAAAGCCGATATCCGCAAACTGCAGATTCGCTCGGATATAGTCGATGACATGTGCAAACATGTGTACAATGAAACATTAGGGGCCGATTAGAGAAAAATCGGCCAGTAAAAATTTTTTTTTTTCATAACAGACAGCCGATGCGCAGCCATCGACTCTAGTACCGTTACACAAGACCAAGACCTACTGGCTATGTGCTCCAAGTTCACATCAACATCGACATTCAGTAGGAGAAAGCTGATCAACGACCTGTAAGGCCCCTCGCGGTATTCTCGCCTTGATTAAGGCTCTGGGGCGCTAACTTGGTAGATACCGTTAGCCGATTGAAGTTGCACTGACTGACCCTGCATCGTGATCTTCTCTGAAGGCAGTTCAGTGTTGCAAAGAAAACGCTAAAGCTACGGAGAGGAACTGGAAAAGGAGGCCGTCGGCTTGGTTTTGGACCGTCTGTCCGCAAGAAAAGGAAAGGGACTCGATTCTCAAAATAGCCGAAGAGTAGTCATCGGCTAAGGGGTTGCGAGAGAATCATGGTCGATATCAAATCACAGCCTAATTTGAGAAGTGCTATCAAGGTCTAATCTCCATTTGAGTCCGGCCACAAGCCCAAAGGAAAAGGAATCCGACACGTTATCAGGTCTTGGTATGACTAGCGGAAGGAGTGAAATTGGATTAATTGAAAGAACAATTTCATTAATTCAAAGGAGCGCTTTACAAGAAAGAGCCGATGGCTCTCAAAAGAGGGATCTGGTGCCTAGTGCCCGCTACTACTAGTCCTACTCTACTAGTCGCCGCCGCCTCCGCCGGTCGCCGAGGTCCGCGGCGCTGCTCCCAGAAGCTCCTCGTCGCTGCTCCCCAGCCCTGGCCGGAGCTTCTTCCTCTCGTCATCATCATCCTCGCTGTCCGCCCAGGAGCGGAAGCGCTTGGTCGCGGATACCCGATGGAGGAGGAGGATTCATCCTCCCCCTCTCCTCCTCGCCATCGTCGTCCCGCTGTCCGCCCACATGCGGGAGCGTCTTCTTCGGCGGGAGGGGGAGACCTTGGTCTTCTCTACTTTTCCTTCTTTCTTCTCCTTGTCGTAGGAGACTGGTTCGCTCAATAGAGGTCGTCCTCTTTCTTGTTCTTCGGCAACGATTGGAGGGGGAAGCTTGAGGGGGAAGAAGAGGAAGACATCGTTACAGGGGAAGAGGGTTTTTTGGTGCCGATGGCTGGAACAGAGGGGAAGTGAGAAGAGAGCTAATCGATCGGGCACAGCTTAAATAATGGAGAAGGAAAAATTAATGCCATTGCGCTTCCGAGGAAGTGATGCCAAAGCTATCGAATTTTGGCAAGAGGGCTGAAAGACAGGCATCATGATGAAGGATATCACAGTCGTCCGCTACGACATGACCAAGGAACAGAGTGGTTTTGAAATTATCATTGCCAAAACCAGGGGCATGTGTTATCACCAGATTTTGGCCAAAAAGTGGGCCGCAGAGAGATGGGCTTGGAAGATCACACGTGGAAGATCTCTGAAGCGGCCTTGCGCAAGAGTTTGGGCTAGACTGCCCGTATCTTTAATTATGGTAGATTATATCTTAGATTGAAAGTTAGAATTTTACCCGTGCACGGTTAGGTGCACGCCTAAATTAGAAAGTCCCTGGACTATAAATATGTATCTAGGGTTTATGGAATAAACAACAACCAACGTTCAACCAACCAAATCAATCTCGGCGCATCGCCAACTCCTTCATCTCGAGGGTTTCTACCGGGCAACATGCTGCCTAGATCGCATCTTGCGATCTAGGCAGCACAAGCTCCACGTTGTTCATGCATTGCTCGTGTTGAAGCCCTTTTGATGGCGAGCAACGTAGATATAGATGTGTTAGGGTTAGCATAGTTCTTCGCGTAAACATGCTATCGTAGTGCAACCCAGATATCTAGCCGCCTCTCACACCATCTCAGTGCGCACTCGCGATCGTTATTTAGTAGATCTGATCCGTTACGATTGCTCCTTGTTCATCAAGGATTAGTTTAATATCCGAATAGTTAGGCCTTACAAGGGGTTGTGATCCACTGCATAGGTGTCGTTCGTTAGTCCTAGCAGATGTTCCGGGGATCAACCTCGTGTTGGTTTTTAGGCCTTGTCAGGATCGACTTACGATCACCGAGCGTGGCCGCGAGGCCCAATCTCGAGTAGGATGTTCCGATTATGCGGTGAAACCCTAAACGTCGGAGATCTAATTAGCTTTATCTTGATCAAGCAGACTCACCATATATTCGTGCACCCCCTACGAATCATGGGTGGATCAGCTCTTTGAGCCGATTCACAAGATAACCCGAGAGCCGATCGAGGCTCGTATTTAATGTTTATGTGTATGCCATGCAGAAACTAAGCGAGGCATCTCCATCACCTTCCCGACTGCATAGGTCAGGTGGCACGCCCTTGCACCCAAAAGACGGACGAGACCAAGGTTTTATGTCGAAGCCGCTCGAGGGACTCCGCTGTGCCCGCCCTAGGTTGTTCCCGCTCACTTGTTGCTCCGAAGGCCGTCTCGGCGGGTTTCGACGACACGGAAGCTTACGGTGGCAAGAAACCCTAATGGCATCTTTGACTAGACAAACCACTTGCTTTACAAAGCTACTTTAATCATAGATGAGACCGGGGTCTCCTTTAATCAGGGAGCCGACGTCCCTCCGCTTTCTTTCACCGTCATCCTCCTCTTTATCGCGCCCTTCGTTTAAAGCCACTTGCTTAGCTCATCTTTGTCTTCTAGCTTTGGAGAGGATCTTGACCAGTCAGTCCCGCCGACTTGCTCGTCGCAGCTCCGTATCCTGCTCCCAGATACCTCTCCCTAGGACACGGCCAGCCCCGCTTAGCCAAACGTCATCTTGTGCTCCGTGATAAACATTAAACCGTATCTTGATGGCTCAAACGTCCGGTTTGCATGTTTGGCATACCGTCATCCCCAACATTAGTCCCCGCCGCTGGTGGCCGATTCTATCCAACAGACCATGCCAGGTTCTCACGTCTGGGATACCTGCTTTAATCTATCCTGGCCGGGCTTGGATCCGCATCTTGCCCGGATTTTCGTGTCTCTCTTTTGCAGACATTTTCCCCGGCATTCATCCCCTCCGCATCTAGTCATTAAACACTTCCTCGCCGGTCGAGAATATCTGGCCCCACGTCGTCGTTGACATGCGCATCAGACCGACGGTCGCTGTCGTGGGTCACTCTTCGCCAAGCCCGCGCGCGTGCACACTACCCTCTATAGCGAACTCGCCTCCGCTCCGGATCCGTGTGCACTTCCCTGTGGCCTTCTATTTTTACGCGTGTTGTGGCTTCCAAGACGCCACGTGTGGCCCGTGGAGCGAACTGTCACGGCCCGCGGACCGAACCACCAAGGCCCAGCTGCCAGCCCACTTCTCCCTCTTCCTTATAAGGCGAAACCGCTCCTCTTCTTCCTCTTCGCATTCTCCACTTCTTCGTGCTTAGTGCTTTTGCCCTCTGCGCCTCCGCCGCTCCGTTCGCCGTTCGAGCTCCGCCGCCCGGTGAACTTCCGCTGCTGCTCCGCCGGACGCCGCTGAACTTCACCGCGTGAAGAACCTCTGCGGCGCTCCTATCGCAGTTGCGGCATTGGCGTTTCCTCGAGTTCTTCCTCACCTCGCCGTCGACGGACCTCCTCGCCGACCGTAGGCTCACCATCCCTCCGGCGAACCTCTTCTTCTGCGACTCCGCCGCCTCAGGTTAGGCCCGATACCTTTTTACCTCTTCTCTCTTAGCTTTCCAGATCTTGAGCCGGTAGAGTATTTATTCCCTCTTTATTTTGCTTTTTCTCTTACTCGTAGATCTTCGCGCGAGGGTCTTTCTGGGGAAAACTGTTTTTCGGTAGATTCCGGCGTCGCCCAGATCTATATGTCTAGCGAAGAGTCTCTTCCCACCTCCTCCTCTAGTAGCCAAGGCAGTAGCACTTCCGACGGGCTAACTGAAGATCTCGCCCGGATGGAAATGGAATCCAGCAAAGATCAAGAGGTCGGCACCTCCAGCCGGGCCCCCGGAAAGGATCTTTCCGGTATCACACGCGGAGCCTGGAGGGGTTCCGACGTGACTCAATATGAGATCGACCGGCCACTGGCCCAGAGAATACCGGAAGAGTTCCTCGCCGTTTCCTCGTGACGCAGATCAATCCTGCTTGAACCCTGGAGGTCGTTGTTTTCCTCAGCTCACGAGCGTGGCTTCGCTCTTCCCCGCTCCGATTTCTTCCGCCACCCCTGATTTCTATCGACCCAACCTCACCACCTCTCCCCCGACAATGCTGTTTTTTTTTTTACCTTTCTTGCTTTGTAGCCTTCATGGAAGCTACATCGGTATCCGTCCCGCTCGCGAGACGTTGGCCCGCTTCTCTCTCTTCCGATCAACTCGGTCCAGGGCAAGGGATATTCCCAAGCCCAAACCCCCCTTTCAATGCGGGTTTGCATCATCTCGCCCCGCCAAGGGAGCCCCTTTTTTAAGTTCAACGGCCTCGAGCCCTGCCGGTTGTGGCAGCATAAACGTTCTTCTATGGGAAGAACAAGAGCGCCACCGACTCATCAACTTGCCGGTTGCTCAAACTGCCGCCCGCCAAGATCAACTGGAACTACAACCCTGGTACGGATCACATAGAGACGAACCGGGTGGTACGCTTCATGTTGAAGTTGATGAAGAACACCAATATTTGCTCCGACGATATCATCCGCACCTTCATCTGCCGCCGGGTGCTTCCCCTTAAGCAGCGCGCTCACAAGATAAGCGAGATGTACGGCCCCGGCGATCCCACCAAGATCACCGGCCTGCCCTTGAGCAAGGCAGATGTGGTCCTGAAGGCTAGCCAAATATGCCAAACGGACATGCCGGTTGATTGGGAATGGGGCCTCTGTCCTCTCAGCTCCACAAATCCTCCATCCCAAGAAGTAAGAAATTATGCGACTCGGGTCGTTTTACCGGTAACTTTGTACTACGGCTAACTATTTTTCTTGCTTGTTTCCAGGCCAAGGACCGCTTCCCCGGCATCGACTCAGACCGGCGAGGTCCTTGCCAGAAGCGTGCTCTCGACAAGTTCGACCCGGACCCTTTCATTCACTGGCAGGATCTGAAGATGGGCCGGACTCCAGCCTCGCGCCTCGGCAAGTCTCCGCCGGAACCAGCCGGTTCGTCTGACGACCTGACCTTGCTTGAGGTAGCTCTTCTGTTTGATCTCTCATATTCTTTTGTTATTGTTCTTCTGTAGACATTCCCTCAGCCAACATCAACCCACAGGTCCATGAGCACGCCACCCCGCTGCAGGCCGAGGTTGGCCAGGAGTTCCTGGACAAACTTATGGCCCAAGGTCAAGAACAATGCTCTGGCTTGACGCCGGCCCAGCAAGCTCCTCTCGCCAAACGCCCTGGACTGAAGTCCTTGGGGGAAAGCAGGTAGGCACGGCGCTACAAGCACAAGAAGATGCCGGTTTCTTCCGGGTAAGTTTTTCTCTTTTTGTATGTTTTGTTCTTACCAAGTTCCTTTCCGGTTGCTTTTTCCCAGTGTCCTTTTTCTCTTTCACCCTGCGCTTGAGCTTGGCCCAAGCCGGAGGGCTCTGCCAGCCCGCAAGGACCTCAACTCCTCCTCACTAAGTCCGGCACCATCCGGTGCCGGCAACACCTTCGCCCCCCTCCGGAGGCACTACAAGCCTGGGGCGCGCGGCCCCTACACCTCCCGATCACCGCGAGGAGGATCTCACCTCCCGAAACCCAGGACACCGCGCCAGAACACCGGCGCCGACGACACACCTGCCGACGGTGGAACCTCTGGTTCCTCTGGCCCAAGAAGAAGAAGAAGAAGCAAGGCTTTCCCCAGCAAGACCGCGCCGGACACTTCCGCGCCGGCCTCTTCTGCACCGCAACCGGAAGCTCTCACCCTCGAGCCTACCGGGACTACACCGACACCGTCGCCAAGCCAAGGGCCTCCCGTGGCCAAGCCAAAACCACCGCCGACGACCCCCAAGATCACCCAGTTCCTCAAGCCTGGGGCGTCCCGCGGAAAGGCTGTGGATGGCAGTGCATCAACCGGCTCGCAGCCTTTAGTGCTGCATGTCGGGCCTGCCGCGCGTTGCGGCCCCGAAAACCTTCCGGCCTCCTGGGCCGAATTGTTGAGCTGAAACGTGAGGGCAAGGACCTGGGGCACCTTCTCCCCTATGCCCAAAAATGGAACGTGCGGACATCTCCGCATCCACCCGTGGCTTGGGGAAGGACCGCCTTCCGGCGCCGGATGCTTGGCCCTCGGTCCACCGAAGAACACTTCATGCGGCTCAAGCGTGCCGTGAAGGAGTTCGACAGTGCGTGGTACGCCACCAGCAACGTGGTGGTAAGTTTCACCAACCTTCTTGTAATTTTTGTTGGTGCCGGTTTCTTTCTTTCCGGATCTTGTCGATCCTCCCAGTCCCCGAGTTTCGTGTTGAGAGCGTAGCTCTTAGCGCGAATCTTACCAGAAACGCGCGAAACCGGCATAGCCAGTCCCCGAGTTTCGGGTTAAGATCTTTGTTTCTTTTTTTTCTCACAATTATCTTCCTTTGAACAGAGCACCGCGGATGCCGGAAGCAGCTCTTGAGGAGCTTCTGTGGGAGCATCGGGACCTTGCCGAGGCCCACACCACTGCCAAGGTTTGTTTCCTTTCTTTTCCTCCGGCATCTTTTCACCGGAATGTTTTCTTCTTTGATACTTACGCATTTTTTGTTCAACAGCTGTTCCGGAAGCTACCATCGAGGCCCTCAAGGCCCATATTGCCACGCTTCAAGGTATCACTCTTTCTTTTCCGGTTAACCCGTACTTTTTTCATTTTATCAGTTGCCACTTGCTAACACCCTTCTTTCCGGTATCTAGGCGAGAAAGAGCAGCTCATCAAGGAGCACCACGAGGAATGGACGTAGAAGACCGCCTCGAGGGAGCTTAAGGAACAAGCTATGCAAGCCGCGCTCGAGCATGACCCGAGCTCAAGGATGCCCGGCCGGGGCAGCCGAGGCCAGGCCGGCGGAGGTCGTGGAGGATTCCACGAACCCAACACGGTGTGACGATGAGCCGGAGGAGGAAAGGAAGGCGCGGAAGGCAGCGGGAGCGCCTTATGAGGTCATGACCACCGATCATAAAGAATATGATCGGCTGTTATGCATTGATGCGCGCTCTCCGTAGGTCCTTGCCTTGTCCCTTCTTTCGCTTATAAGCTTTCTCCTTTTGAAAATGTATCCGTGTTCCTTTTCCTTCCGGCATCTGCTTTCCGGTATCTTGTGCTTATGCTTTTCCCTTCTTCCTGTAGAACACTTCCCGGACTCCCAGGCACATGCCGTGAAAAGGTGATGGAGGATCGGGTGGCGCGAAATTTGGACGCGCACTGGGACGGGTACGACTATCTGGTCGCCCTCTCCGCTCGAGTCCAACATGCGCTCAGTGGACCGCACCCTTGTCGATCTACCGGATGTTGCCATCCAAATCTTCAAGGTGCTCGTGGCGGGAAGAAGCCATGCCGGCCAACATCACCCTCACCGCCAACCGGCTGAAGGAAGCAGGGCGCCGGATTCGTGAGTGGCAATGCTCTGCAGCTCGCGCTGGAGCTGACCGCGCTTCGCTCCGCGTGCTCCTGGTATCCGGAGTTGGATCTGGACGCACTCCAAGGCGTACGCCAAGATGCTCCTACCGACGTGATCCGGTTCTACCGCAAAGCGGCAGGATCGGCCTACCGGCTGTTTCGCATGCCGAGGTCCGCACCTTCATCCCTCCCCCTCCTGATGTCAAGGACTACCTCCGATGAGGAAGAAGAAGAGGGAGATGAAGATGAGGATGAGGATGTGCTGCCGGAAGCTCCCGAGGCCAGCGCTGCTCCCCCTGAAGCCCCCGTTACCGGTGCTGCTCCACCTGACGCCCCCGTTGCTTGAACAAACTTATCTGCTCCTGCTTGCTTGATAACAGAACTTGTTAAATTCTACCCCGGTATGCCGGGGTTTATGATGTAAGCTAAAACTCATCCTTTTGGTTTGTTGGTACAACAATCTATGCCGGTGTCTTGCACATCGGTAACCTATTAAGTTATGTTGGTTTGCTACTTAGCACTTTGCTTATTGTTTCAACTTTTGTCTTGCACTGCAATTATTCCGAAACTGTTTCCGCATCCAATTCGATGCACACTTGGCTCTTTTGCTTTGGCTCTTACCTTCTCTGGGCGTTTTTGGCGATGAGCACAAAGTTCTTCACCAAGCAAGCATTTTCTTGAACTTAGAAATAACTCGAAATTTTGCAAAGAACCGGTATAACCGGGGTTAGTTAAATTTTCCATTGTTCTTTCCGCTTCTCGCTCTTCGTAGTTCATGTGCTTATCCCCTACCGGTTTATCTTGCTTGCCATGAAGCCGGGTTGCGGACAAAAGAAGAGTAGTCGAAGATCCGGTAGGGTTTAGCACACACTAAACCGGAAAGAAAAAACGTTCAATAAGCAACCAGAAACTGAAAAATAAACAAGTTACATGCAACCTTAGTGGGGTAGTCCCCGATTCATTCAAGGTTCCGACATCTTTTATTCATAGCAATTAAGGTACAAAAAGGAACTTCTTACACCACAACTTCAAGAGTAGAAAGGACGCAACAGAGCTACATTCCACGGTCGTTTGGTCTCCTCTCCGGATTTGTCCGCCTTTCCTTTCTTCCATTCCCGCGCATCAATTAAGTAATAGGCATCACTGTGAGAAGCCTTGCTCACAATGAAGGGTCCTTCCCATGGGGACAAATGCCTGCCTTCAGTGAGCTGCACTAGGCGTAGCACTAGGTCCCCTTCCCGGAATACTGGGTTAACCTTCCGCTGTGATAGCGTCCGAGGTTTTGCTGGTAAATGGCTGTTCTTGCCAATGCTAATTCTCTTGCTTCTTCTAGCAAGTCCACATCATCTTCTCGGGCCTCCTTTACTCTTCTTCGGTATAGAGTTGCACCTTGGCGAATCATGGAGAATGTCGGTTGGTATGACCGCTTCTGCTCCATAAACCATGAAGAATGGAGTGTATCCGGTAGACCGGTTTGGAGTTGTTCTTATACTCCACAGCACTGATGGTAGCTCATCGAGCCAACATCCCGGTGATTTTTCCACCGCATCAATGAGTCTTGGTTTGATACCGGAAAGTACCAAAGCGTTTGTTCTTTCAACTTGGCCATTGCCTTGTGGATGCGCTACTGAGCACAAATCCAACCGGATGTTGTTGTCTTCACAAAATCTTTTGAACTCACCTTGAGCAAAATTTGTGCCATTGTCAGTGATAATGCTATGCGGGTAGCCATACCGCAAGATAACATCTTTTAAGAACTTGACCGCTGTGTGCCCATCACACTTTGCAATGGGTTTCACCTCTAGCCACTTGGTGAATTTGTCCACCATAACCAAGATGTGGGTCATGTTTCCTTGCGGTTTTGAACGGGCCAACCATGTCTAGGCACCAAACGGCAAACACCAGTTAGCGGTATTGTCTTTAAACCGGATGCTGGGGTATGGTTTTGCTTGGCATACCTCTGGCACCCGTTGCATTTTCTTACCATATCTTCCGTGTTTTGCAAAGCCATTGGCCAATAGAACCCATGCCGGAATACCTTTGCCACCAGCGCCCTTGATGACGCGTGATGCCCACATTCTCCTCGGTGAATTTCCTCCCTCTTCCGGTTCCACACACCTTTGAAGGATACCGGTAACACTTCTCTTGTATACCTCGCCATTGATGATGGTGTAAGCTTTGGACCTCCTCTGGATCCTTCTAGACTCATTTTTGTCAACCGGCAAGGTGCCGTTGATTAGGAATTCCTTAATAGGTTTAACCCATGATGGTGCCTCCCGGACTAGGAACACCGGTACGTCTACATCCATGCTATCCACCAGCATTGCTTCTTCCGGTATGGGCACAGCAGTCCCCGAGCCCGGAGAGTCCCCGGGTTCCCTTCGTCGATATCCATTGGTGCAACATGTGACTCCGGTACAAAAATTGATTCCGATTCCGGACTTGGTTTGATCGATGGTACTTTCTTAAGTGAGCTAAAGCTATTCCGGGAGGAATTTCTTGCCTAGATAGCCCCATTTTGGACAAAGCATCCGCGGCTTCATTTTCACGCGCGCATGGTGAAACTCACACCCTTCGAAGAATCCGCAATCTTTTGCGTGAAACGATAGGCCATGTTGGCATCTTTTGCATCCCAATCCCCGAAACACACATTGTACCACAAGATCTGAATCTCCGTAGCAATGATCCGGTGTGCACCGATTTCTTTTGCGACTTTAAGCCCATGGATCAAAGCTTCGTATTGCTGACATTGTTTGATGCCCTGAAATGTACTTGTAAAACATACCGAAGATGATCTCCCTTTGGTGAGGTGAGCACCACACCGGCACCAGACCCTTCTTGAGTTTGGATCCGTCAAGTGCATCTTCCGTACTCTACCCTCTCACTCTGAGGGCTTAGATGCATTTCGCCAATCAACCAAGAAATCAGCTAAAGCTTGTGATTTTATGGCATCCTTCTTCATATACCTAAGACATACGTGATAATCGAATTGCCCATTTGCAATCCCATGTCGGCGTCTTTATTGCACATGATATCTGAGATGGGTGCCTCACTCACCACCTTCATGGGGTGCTCCTCAAAGTAGTGCTTGAGCTTCGTGGCGGCCATGAACACGCCATAAGTCATCTTCTCGAAGTGCGGTAGTTTTGCTTCGAGGAGGAGAGCACGCTCAGGTAGTATACCGGCCCCTGCGGTTTCCTTCCTCTTCTCGTTCTACTACAACTACAACACTAACCACCCGATTCGTTGCTGCTATAAAGCAACATGGGTTCCTCTAAAGGTGAGACCAAGATTGGGGCCGCTGCGAGCATGGTTTTTAGTTTTAAACGCCGGCTATGCGAGGGGTCCGATTTAACGTATCGGATTTTTTCATTAGGAGCGTATAATGGCAAAGCTTTCTCTCCTAGCTTGCTTATGAACCCGCTTAGCGATGCCAAGCTTCCGGTAAATTTTTGTAGTTCGTGGGATAGTCATTCTTTCTATTGCCCGGATTTTTACCGGATTGACTTCAATGCCCGCTTGACAAGGAACCAGCAGCTTGCCTCAAGAGGGACAAGTGCATTTTGCCGGATTAAGTTTCATCCGGAACCGTCTTAGGTTATCGAATGTTTGCCGGATGTCACTGATTAAGGTATTCTTTACCTTAGTTTTTATCACAATATCGTCTACATAGACTTACATTCTTTCCGATTTGATCAAACAAGCATTTTTGCATACAGCGCTGGTACGTTGCAGCGTTGCGCAAACCAAAGGCATAGTGACATAGCAATAAGCCCCGCGGGTAATGACGCAGTTTTTATTTGATCTTCCTTTTTCAAGGGAATCCCAATAAGCATCCAGAAGGACAACAACTCACACCCAGCAGTTGAATCAATCACTTGATCGATCCGGCGCAAAGGGAAAGGATCTCTTGGGCAAGCCTTGTTTAGGTTGGTGTACGATGCACATGCGCCATACCTTGGAGCTTGCCTCCAGCTCTCATCTTTTTCTTTCACCATTACCGGATTGGCGCAAACTGTGCGTGACTCTGATGAATCCAACGAGGAGCTTGGGTCACTTTTCCATAATCTTCCTCCTATCTTCAGCGAACCGGCGCAAGGTTTGCCGCACCGGCTTGGCATCTTTCCGGATTAAAGAGTGCTCAGCCAGCTCCTCGGAACACCCACCAAGTCATCGCTGACCAGGCAAAGATATTCCGATTCTCACGAGGAAGCGACGAGCGCATTTTCCTATGCTTGATCGAGTCGGCACCGATGCGAACGGTGCCTGGGTGAGCTGGATCCAGCACAATGTCCTTTGTTTTATTTGTCGCTTGATCCGGTGAGCCAGCGCAACCGTGGTTTGCATTCTTCTTTTTCTTCCGCGATCACCAGTGATTCGCTAGGTTTGATCCGTCAGATGTTTCCAGAGACCTTATAGTTCCCCACCAGTTAAGGGTCCACGAGGGTGTCAGATCTTCATCTTGAGGTAAGCCGTATGAGTTGTAGCCATGAAAGCTGCCAATGCCGGTCTTCCCAGCAACGCATGGTAAGGACTGTCTAGGTCTACCACCTCAAATTCAACATTTTCAACCCGGCAATTGTCACATCCTCCAAACGATACGTCCACCCGAACTTTTCCTACCGGAGCCAGGACAAGCCCTAACGATTCCTTTGAACGTTGTACGCGTTGGCTGAAGCATGTTTCTGTTATGCCGGTGTATGCATGGTATGCTTGTACATGATGTTTATGTTGTTGCCGTTGTCTATCAGCACCTTGCTGAATTTTACTCGAGTTTGGCCCTTTCATGATTGGGTCCACAACAAGAGCGTATCCACCCTGATTCGGACGATTTTGGGGTGATCCTTGAGTGACCAAAATTTCGGTATCTGGGAACCGCCGTATCACAGCGTTTACCTCCATGGAGCGTGATGCACACTTTGCCCGATTTGCCTCCTTGACAAAGACAACACAGACAGATGCGGGTCCTCGTAAACATTCCGCCTAAAGGTGCCTGTGGAGGTGGCTGATCATTATTTTGCTCCACCTTAACTGGCGGGGTAAGGTTTTGTTCGGTGGTGGTATGTGGTGGTAGTTGCGCCTTGCGATATCTTGCATGGTGGCAACACTTGAGCACCCTGTGCTTGCGCGTGTTCCCCTTTGCATCAAGTACTTGGTCGAACAATCCCGTCGGTGGTTCATGGTGATCCGGGTGGCGTGAGCCACCGGCAAGGTTGATCCATGGCGGCTTCCATGGTGTATTTTACGGTTCTCACAATTCTTTTCTCGCCCTGTGGCTTCTTTTCGACCATTTCTTTTTAGGACCGCCTTTGGGCTTTTTCTACCGGCATCGTCTCCGCTTTGTTGTTTCGGCAAGAACTGATCGTACACACCATCTGCCGCGCTCATCTCTTTTTTCTTCTTCTGTCCGGATGGGGGACGATGCCTGCCCATGCTTGCTTCCGCATTCTTTGTTGAACGTGCGGATGCCTTTTGCTCTTGTTCGATCTTGCCAATAGTTTCAGCTCTCTAACACGCTTGTCGTTTTGCCAAAGCATCTCCAGCGATTCACATAGTACCGCAGCCTTTAGCAGCCTTTTATAGTTTTATCCTGCCGTACCTAGGTTTCTAGATATCAGATGCAGAGGCATTCTTTGCCGCAAGAACTTCCAGGATCTAGATGAGCTTTGTTGCCTTTCCGCATCCTAGCATGAGCACTAACTCAAGCAAAGCCATGGGCAGCGTTGTACTCACGTAGGGCTGAACGCAACGAGATATCTTGAATATGGTATTGCAATCGACCGGTGTCGATGACACCACTTCTGTGGCTTGGCCGCGCAGCCTCGTCGTCATCATTTCGCATGCCAAAGTCACTTGGTCCAAGAACACTGGCCTTCGCCGTGGTTCGACGTGGTGAGCCCGGTTTCGGCGTGTGCCACCGGTAAGGTTGATCCATGGCGGCTTCCATGGTGGATTTCACGGGTTCCTGCCAGTTTTTTCCTCGCCCCTGCAGCTTCTTTCGACCCATTGCTTTTTAGACCTGCCCCTTGGCTTTTTCAACCGGCATCATGTTGCCCGGCTTGTTGTTTTCCTAAGAACTGATCATAACATCCGCTGTGCGTTCATCTCTTTTTCTTCTTCTTCTCCTTCGGTGTGGGGACGATGCCTGCCCATGGGACTTGCTTCCGGCATTCTTTGCTGAACGTTAAGGACGGATGGCTGCGCCTTGTTCAAATTTAGCCAGCGTCAAGATTCCGCTGCTCAGCAGTTTCCAGCTGAGCTCTCTAACACGCTCTGTCGTTGCCAAAGACCGGGAAAGCGATTCACATAGCCTCCCATCGCAGCTTTAGCAGTTTTTATAGTTTTATCCGGCTACCATCTAGGTTTTCTAGGATGCTACGTATGCAGTAGGTACTTTTGCCTAAGAAGAACTTCCCTTGCTATGATCCCGATCTAGATTGCGAGTTTAAGCCGGTTTTCCGGCATCCTAGCAGCCTGAGCGCTAACTGGAAGCAAAGCCATGGGCAGCGCTGTACTCACGTAGGGTCAGTGTCTAGCTCGCGCTGCGCCCGGGACGATGTCGGGCGCTGTCGCGAGCAGCTCGCGCCGTGTGCCTCCAGCCTCCGCTCGAGCCGCTGTCGGGCCCACCCGTGCGATGGGCGTTGCCGCATGTTCATCGTCGCTGGAGTGGTGTTGCCGGTGGTGCTGCTGATGCTCCCGCGACGTCACGCACCACGTCCAGCGGTGGCTTGGCCGCGCGGGTCGAAGCTGCACGGCCAGCACCTTCATCCACAACTTCTTTTCCTGCACCAATCACGCCAATCATCATTACCTCGACGCTGCCGGCGGCACGGCCAGCACAGAGCCACCTTGGGGGGTCCGGCGCCACCAACCGGCGAGAGGCGCCGGCGCACGGGGACGGTGCCGAAGTAGACGCGGTGACCCGCCGAACCCGATGGTGCGTCAAGCAGCGGGAACTCAAGCGTCGCTGGCGGCTGCACCCCGCGCTGTCGTTGATGAAGTCCATTTCGTAGATGCGCCGCACGAGCGGGACACCGATGTTCACGTTCCCCTCCTTCGGAGACAAGAAGTTGGGCCTCCAAGGAGCAAGAGAGGGTTTGTAGAACAGCAAAGAAGCCTTTCCCTTAAGTGGATCACCTAAGGTTTATCGAACTCAAAGAGGAAGAGGTCAAAGATATCTCTCTCAACCCTATAACCACAAAGCAAGAAGTCTCTCAGTCCCCAACACACCTAATAGGTGCACTAGTTCCGGCGAAGAGATAGTGAAATACAGGTGGTGTATGAATATATATGACAGTGAGTAACGGGTGCTTAAAATAGCTTATTGGTGTGGTAGTTGATGGTGGTAGTATTGCAAGCAGAGAATCTAGTGAAAACAAGAAATGAAGGTAGGCACGCAGCAGATTTAGAACAAGGCCTAGGGATTACACTTTCACTAGTGGACACTCTCAACATTGATCACATAATGGAATAGATAAATGCATACTCTACACCTTTGTTGGATGATGAACACATTATGTAGGATTACACGAGAACCCTCAATGCCGGAGTT
The DNA here is from genome assembly GCA_030979885.1 of Lolium multiflorum. Classification (NCBI taxonomy): domain Eukaryota; kingdom Viridiplantae; phylum Streptophyta; class Magnoliopsida; order Poales; family Poaceae; genus Lolium; species Lolium multiflorum. The sequence continues at coordinate 24,997,088 of CM061750.1, forward strand.
AATAAGCTCCACAATAATGCCTATTAAGTAACTCAGGTAAGATAGATCAAAAGACTAAACTAAGTACTAACATAGCATGCACACCGTCACCTTCATGCATATGTAGGAGGAATAGATCACATCAATATTATCATAGCAATAGTTAACTTCGCAATTTACAAGAGATCATGATCATAGCATAAACCAAGTACTAACACGGTGCACACACTGTCACCTTTACACACGTGCAAGAGGAATAGAACTACTTTAATAACTTTGCTAGAGTAGCACATGTGATAAATTGTGATACAAACTCATATGAATCTCAACCACGTAAAGCAGCTCATGAGATTGTATTGAGGTACATGGGAGAGAGATGAACCACATAGCTACAGCGGAGCCCTCAGCCTCGGAGGTGGATTACTCCCTCCTTATCATGGAAGCAGCGATGGCGGTGAAGATGGCGGTGAAGACGGCGGTGGAGATGGCTCCGGGGGTAATTCCCCGCCGGCATGGTGCCGGAACAGAGAGTTCTGTCCCCCGAATTGGAGCTCCGCGGCCGGTGGCGGCGCCTGGAGTCTTTCGAGTTTCACAACTGGTCAATTGGTATCGAGGTTATAGGCGAAGAGGCGGCGCAGGGGGCACTGGGGCGCCACACCCTAATGGGCGCGGGCCATGCCCTGGCTGCGCTGCCATGTGGTGTGGTGGCCCCCTGCCCTCTCCGACTCTTCTTCGGTGTTCGGGATTTCCGGAAAAAAATAGGAGGTTTGGCGTTGATTTCGTCCAATTCCGAGAATATTGCCCGAACAGCCTTCTGGAACCAAAAACAGCAAAACAAAAACATGCACCGTGGCATCTTGTTAATAGGTTAGTTCCGGAAAATGCATGAAACATATAAAGTGTGAACAAAACATGTTGGTATTGGCTATAAACAAGCATGGAACATCGGAAATTATAGATACGTTGAGACGATCGCATCCCCTGCTTAGTTCCTATCATTCCTCTGAGGTGAAAAACGAGTAAACATGCACCTCTGAGGTGATATGCTACCAACATAATCTTAATCATACCATTGTAAAGCATATGAGATGAATGCAGCGACTCGAAACAATGTAAATGCAATGAGTAAACAAGTGAATCATATAGCAAAGACTCTTCATGAATAGTACTTTCGAGACAAGCATCAATAAGTCTTGCATAAGAGTTACTCATAAAGCAATAAATTCATAGCAGAGACATTGAAGCAACACAATGGAAGATTAAGTTTCAGCGGTTGCTTTCAACTTGTAACATGTATATCTCATGGATAATTGTCAATGCAAAGCAATATAACAAATGCAATAAGCAAGTATATAAGAATCAATGCACAATTCACACAAATGTTTGCTTCTTGAGGTGAGAGAGATAGGTGAACTCACTCAACAATAAAAGTAAAAGAATGGTCCTTCAAAGAGGAAAGCATCGACTCGTATTTGTGTTAGAGTTTTTATTCTGAAAACATGAAACAATTTTGTCAACTAGAGTAATAAAGCATATGTATCATGTAAATTATATCTTACAAGTTGCAAGCCCTATGTATAGTATACTAATAGTGCCCGCACCTTGTCCTAATTAGCTTGACTACCGGATCATCACAATGCACATGTTTTAACCAAGTGTCACAAAGGGGTACCTCTATGCCGCCCGTACAAAGGTCTAAGGAGAAAGCTCGCATTGGATTTCTCGCTATTGATTATTCTCAACTTAGACATCCACATCGTGACAACATAGACAACAGATAATGGGCTCCTCTTTAATGCGTAAAACAACAATTAATAATTTTTTCATATGAGATTGAGGATATATGTCCAAACTCCAAACTTCCACCATGGATCATGGCTTTTAGTTAGCGGCCCAATGTTCTCTCTAACAATATGCATGCTTAACCATAAGGTGGTAGATCTCTCTTACTTCAGATAAGACGGACATGCATAGCAACTCACATGAAATTCAACAATGAATAGTTGATGGCGTCCCCTGAACATGGTTATCGCACAACAAGCAACTTAATAAGAGATAAAGTGCATAATTACATATTCAATACCACAATAGTTTTAAGCTATTTGTCCCATGAGCTATATATTGCAAAGGTGAATGATGGAATTTAAAGGTAGCACTCAAGCAATTTACTTTGGAATGGCGGAAAATATCATGTAGTAGGTAGGTATGGTGGACACAAATGGCATAGTGGTTGGCTCAAGTATTTTGGATGCATGAGAAGTATTCCCTCTCAATACAAGGTTTAGGCTAGCACATTTATTTGAAACAAACAAGGATGAACAGGTGCAGAGAAACTCACATAAAAGACATATTGAAAACATTATAAGACTCTCTACACCGTCTTCCTTGTTGTTCAATCTCAATACTAGAAATTATCTAGACCTTAGAGAAACCAAAATGTAAACCAAATTTTAGCATGCTCTATGTATTTCTTCATTAATAGGTGCAAAGCATATGATGCAAGAGCTTAATCATGAGCACAAATAATTGCCAAGTATCACATTACCCAAGACATTAATAGCAATTACTATACGTATCATTTTCCAATTCCAACCATATAACAATTTAACGAAGGAGAACTTCGCTATGAATACTATGAGAAACCAAGGACATTTGTCCATATGCAACAGCGGGGCGTGTCTCTCTCCCATAAAGAATGCAGGATCCATTTTATTCAAACAAAACAAAAAACAAAAACAAACCGATTCAAGCAAAGCACATAAGATGGGATGGAATAAAAATAGTTTCAGGGGAGGAACCTGACAATGTTGTCGATGAAGAAGGATGCCTTGGGTACTAAGAACACCCGGATCTTAAGTTCAGAGTGCCTATTGCGCCATTCATCGCAATCTCTGGTGAATATTGTTTTTGCGAGACATAATAGATTGATATCACAAACATCATTCATTACAACATCGTAATTGTCTTACAACAAAGGATCACATGATCCAAGCTCATTACAATAGTAGATGATCTATTGATCAATTACAAAACACATATGAAGCGAAGTAGCGTAGTAGTAGTCCATCTATTTCACAGCAACCGTTGACGTCGTATGATCCTAGCTGTCGTGAGACGTCCCGCTCGTCCTTCTTCCGGCCTGCACTCATAGTTCGGCTACAATATTAGTGACAAAGCCATGAGTACTTGAAAGTACTGCAAACTAACACTAAGATAAATACTATCAACCATAGTAAGGGGTTCTAAGCCTCCCAGTATTTGCATAAAGCCAGCTTTATTTCATAAACACTTTACTAAACAAAAGCCCTTTTCAATTCACTAACTCAAGAGGTTGGCCTCACAACTCGCCAGATTCCAGTCAAAGTCACCTTTCAAACTCAAGTCACAAGTCACCATCCATATTTTTAGAAAAATTCTGATGAGATGGTTTTTCCAACTCGTCCATAACCGAGGACGCGGCTATGCGAAATTGGAAAGGCCATTCTGTTTCCGTCATCGGAGTTTGTAACTGGTGTTTTTGAACTTGAACTTGAAAGGTGACTTGACTTTGAATCACAACTGAGTTGTGGAATGACACTAATGTTCCACTTGAGTTAGTTAGCACTTGAGGAGTTGTTTACAAAAGTGTTTATGAAATAAAATTTGGCTTTATGCAAATAAACTTAGAGTTTAGAACACTTTCTATAGTAATGTTAGTACTTATACACTAGTACTAGATTGCGAGTACATAAATTACTCACGGCTTTGTCCCCCGCGTTCAAATGGCGACGCAGGAAGCGAGCCATAAAGACGAGGAGGACGATCAGCAGACGCTCACTACAACTAGGAGCTTCTAACGCCAAGCGTTGGCCTGTACTAGAGAGTCCCTTATCTCTACGCTTCCGCTATGAACTGTGTTTGTTCGTTGATCATTAGATCAACTATTTGTGTAATATGATCATGTGATTCCAAGTTGTAAGACATTATGGTTTGTAATGAATGATGATCGTGATACTTAACTATTATGCCCCGCAACAAAATATTCCCGGGATTGCGATGTATGACATAATATGCATCCGGACATAAAAATCCGGGGTGTTGACAAGTTGGTATCAGAGCCATTGTTTGACCTTAGGAGACCCTAGTTAGAAATGGACGTCTAAAAATTTAGTTTCAAAAAGGAATGAAGTATTTCTGAAAATTATTTTAATCTTTGTCTTCTCCTTGAACTCTTTGGAAAAAAAAAACAAGAAGTCATGCTCTTCCTTAGAAAGATAACTAAAATTTTGCCACACTTGTTCACTTCTCTAACTTAACCCTTTACTTCACTTTCAGGATGGAGCCTGAACACGGTTTTACCAGCTTGGGAATGGGGGAAGCTTGATCTCTTCGAGCACGACCTCAACGCCCCTTTCGGACTTTCTCGAGCGCCCACACCCGGAGTTCCACGGAGCTCAGACTACGAACTGTGCCAGGAGGCGCAGCTGCAGTGGATCATCAACATGACTTGAGGGGCAAGATGGAGCCTCCCACTTTCTAAGGATCCTCTTCTCCTTCATGGAGAGCAACGGCTGGACGGACTTGCGCCCTTCAGGAGGGACTCGCACGCTTGTGCGGGATGAGTGGGAGGCACTCAGGCACCTCGCTTTTCTCACCTCGCGAGGCGAACTCGCCGGGAGGAACCCATGGATATGTCATCGCACCAAGAATTAAGCACCACGTGAGCATCTCACCATGTTGTACCACACTCGTGACAGATCTCGACCACTCCTGCAGTACGCAACCAGACTCACGCCCGCATCACGAGCAGGGCATCGTATCAGATGCTCGCCAAGGACCCAGACTCCTCCGCCAAAGAAATAACGCAAAGAAGGATGCCACTATCGACCGCCTCCGCGCGAAGATCGCAGCACTTGGAGGCCACCGGTCAAGGCCCAAGAAGCAGATGAAGAAGATGGAGGAAGATGGAGAACATGTTCAAAGGAGGAAGCAACTACCCGAGTGACGCATAACGACTGGAGGAGGATGAGAACACCGAGGGGGAAGACTACGACTTCCTGGATGACGAGCGTAACCACCCATCGATGTTGATGAGGAGGGAGTAGTTCACTTATGCACTATCGTAGGTGTGAGTTGTATCCCGCCCCATGTATCGTAGCTTGGAAAAGAAGGGTTCTTAAAACCCTTAGTGTGTTAGCTTGTAATGTGTGTTGTTTGCTATGAATGAATGTAGGTTTGTGTCATCATGAAAAGACTTCAAGTTTTAAACTTGTGAACTCAACCACAAAACAAGCCATAGAATTCCCTCTTCTCTCATAATCAATCTCAATACTCAGATGGCCCCTCCAACTCGCAACACGAACCAAGACGCTATGATGCAGATGTTGCAAATGATGATAGAGAAGCAGAAAGAGCTGAAAGGCAAGCCAACATTGCAGCACTTCAACAACAGCTTGTCAACAACAATCAAGGTCACCATGATCACCTCCAGATCCAAGCTCAACCTCCATTTCAACTCGCCACGATCGCGCCTCACCTCACCGTGACACGCCTGGACACGCTCGCTGGCCCGCGGGAACGCCGCAGGTGACGAACGCGTCGACGCCCATCCGCCACTGCCCGCGAGCTCCCGTCAAGCTCACCTCCGCTGTAGTGCCTCGTTTTCCCCAAAATCAAGCGCGTCAGCACCGCATGGACGTCGCCAACACTCCGCGCCCATCACTTGGCTCTTCGCGGCCCTGGACCGACGGCGGCCATGGCGAACCTAGCCGGGCGCCGCGGCCACCTCCAGCCGCTATAAAAGGAGCACTCCGCGCCCCAAACTGAGCACGCCAATCTCTTCCCCACCTCACCAGAGTTCTCTTCGCCGCCTCAATTTCACCAGATAGCCACCACACCGCTGCAATTGCTAGCTCGTTGCCGCCGCCCGTAGCCGAAGCTCGCCGGAGAAGGAAGCCGCCCCAGGACGCGCCGCTGCTTCCAGGCGCCTCCCCATCATCGACAACGACGCGGCGCACCCTTCCGACGACCGTCGGAGCTCCGACGACGGCTCCGACCCCCTGCTGCCGCCGCGCTCGCCACTGCCTCTCGCCGTCGACGACGACAACCTCCAGCCGTTGGATCATCGCCTGATCCAACGCTCCTCACTTCCCCGTACCGGTTCGGTGAGTAATACTCACTGACGCGTGGCCCCCACGCGGTCAGACGGCCCGCTGCGCTAGACGCAGTACTGGGCCGGCCCAAGTTCGTTTCCCGCGCAAGCCCACCTATTTGAATTCAAATTTGGAAATTAGATAAAATACACAATCTGAAGCAAACTTTGAAATTCATTTGTGACAAATCTACTCAGCCAAATTTTACAAACTTTATATTTCTGGAAACCTTATGAAATTATCTACACTTTGCCACTGGATAGAACCCTAGATCTTGTGTAGAATTAAAGTGGCAAAATAAACAAAGCAGGGACTTTTCTGCCTTGTAATAATTCTTAAAAATCAACCATAAATGCTTTTCAGTTAATTCCACCTCCAATAATTCACTTTTCACTTATACTAATTGTTTCTACAAGAATATGCTATGCTTACTTTGAATGATCATGGTTTAGTTGTTTTAAATGCCTTTATGGCTATTTTCTAGTCAAAGATATTGTCCAAAACTATTAATAAATCTTATGTGGGATTTTCCCTCATTTAAATCTTGTCACCACAATTTCCAAATGAAGTGGAGACTCTGGTTATTTAGGTCCCATAGGAATTGTTGGTGATATTAAATCTTTGTTATGCTAGAATTAAATGGTATGAGGTGCTCACCTCATTTAAATCTTTTTCTCCAAATGATAAGTGTGAAGAGGCTGACTTGGGTCAACCTAGGTCACATATTATGCATGATAGAAATTAAATTAATAAGAGAATGAGAGGAAATTATTTTCCAATAATTCAAAGTAACCTTAATATTAGTGTGAGAGGGAAATTAGTTTTTCATCACAGAAGAACCCATCCACCAACTTAATAGTAATATGTGATGCTAGTTTAAGTGGAACCATGTTTGTGCATAGTTTAGTAGATTAGTTTGGTGTGATGATTGTGTACCCCGGATTCGTATTTTAGACGCTAGTACCGAGGAGTACCAGGAGGAGGAGGAGGTCTACTTCCAGGAAGAAGAAGACCACTTTGACCAGTTTCCCAACCAAGGCAAGATAATACTCTTGCAAAGTGCAAAGCTCACCATGAGCAAGGCATTACCCCATTTTACTTTATGCTTATAACCCTATTTCCCAGTTTTACTTTACAAGCTTTATTTACTTTTGTTTTATCAAAGTACTTGTTGATTTACGATTTACTAGTTTAGTATGGAGTTAGTACAAGAGCATCAAACTTAGCCTAGAAGCAAAGCCAATACTTAGCACCCCTCACACATAGTGGCTAGTGCTAAATTTACGATGACTACTCTAGATGGGAACATTGTGTTGATGAAATGATGATGGTGAAAACCTTGGAATGATTAGTCATTTCCATTGAAAGATTTTGAAGGTGAATATGACACTGAAGTTGACTTGGTGACTTTGGCTAAAAACTGATGATTGATTGGATGCGATACCATTCCACTTTTGGAGTACCCCCACAATACCTGATTATGGGTAGGGCTTAGCTGAAATTTATGTATCTTAGTATGGGTTCCTCTCGAACACACATCATAGGGGTTATGCTGAGGCCGCTTCCGTTGTTGAGAAATGATGTGAATTGAAGGTGAATTGTACGCCAAGCCCCTGTGCAGTTCCCGGGTTAACAGCTTTTGGTTTTCACCGGGAGGCCAAGCTCATGGGGAGAGGGCTCATACTAGGGGGTATGTAAGGGAAAGGTTAATGGTTGATGATCCGCGATTGAAGCGGCGATTATTCGTGGTTTTACCCCCGACGGATGTAATCAAATGTTGTGGCACAAGTGTACACCTCTGCAGAGTGTAGAACTATTCTAATAGCCGTGCGTCCGCGGATATGGACAATTGGAAAGGCCATTCTGTTTCCGTCATCACTTTGTGACTGGTGTTTTTGAACTTGAACTTGAAAGGTGACTTTGACTTTGAATCACAACTGAGTTGTGGGAATGACACTAATGTTCCCACTTGAGTTAGTTAGCACTTGAGGAGTTGTTTACAAAAGTGTTTATGAAATAAAATTTGGCTTTATGCAAATAAACTTAGAGCTTAGAACACTTTCTATAGTAATGTTAGTACTTACACTAGTACTAGATTGCGAGTACATAAAGTACTCACGGCTTTGTCCCTGGCTATTCAAATGGCCAGACTATGAAGCCGAGCCGCAGTACGAGAGCACTTGCATCAGCAGGACGCTCTACCACAACTAGGAGCTTCTAACGTCAAGCGTTGGCCTGTGGACTAGAGAGTCTCATTTATCCTTCCGTTATGAACTGGTGTTTGTTCGTTGATCATTAGATCAACTATTTGTGTAATATGGATCATGTGATTCCAAGTTGTAAGACATTATGGTTTGTAATGAATGATGACTGTGATACTTAACTATTATGCCTCGCAACAACAATTTTCCTGGGATTGCGATGTATGACATAATAGGCATCCGGACATAAAAATCCGGGTGTTGACACATCCCCAAGCTTAGACGCTTGAGTCTTCTTAAAATATGCAGGGGTGAACCACCGGGGCATCCCCAAGCTTAGAGCTTTCACTCTTCTTGATCATATTGTATCATACTCCTCTCTTGATCCTTGAAAACTTCCTCCACACCAAACTCAAACAACTCATTAGAGGGTTAGTGCACAATAAAAATTAACATATTCAGAGGTGACACAATTATTCTTAATACTTCTGACATTGCATAAAGCTACTGGATATTAATGGATCAAAGAAATTCATCCAACATAGCAAAAGAGGCAATGCGAATAAAAGGCAGAATCTGTCAAACAGAACAGTTCGTATTGATGAATTTTAAAATGTAACCAGACTTGCTCAAATGAAATGCTCAAATTGAATGAAGCATGCATATCTGAGGATCATGCACGTGAAATTGGCTTAATTTTTCTGAGCTACCTACAGGAGGCAGGTCTCCAAGATTGTGACAGCAAAGAAATCTGGAACTGCGCAGTAATCCAAATCTAGTACTTACTTTTCTATCAAAGACTTTACTTGGCACAACAAAACACAAAACTAGATAAGGAGAGGTTGCTAGAAAAACAACTTCCCAAGACACAAATAAAACAAAGTACCGTAGCAAAATAACACATGGTTATCTCCCAAGAAGTTCTTCTTTATAGCCATTAAGATGGGCTCGCCAGTTTTAATGATGCCTTGCAAGAAATAGTATTTAAAGCAAAAGAGGGCATCAAGAGGAAAAATTCAAAAGACATTTAAGTCTAACATGCTTCCTATGCAAAGAAATCTTGTAAATAAACAAGTCTATATGAAGAGCAAAATAATGAGCATAGGAAGATAAAAATAAGTGTAGCTTCAAAATTTCAGCACATAGAGAGGTGTCATGAAAACTTCTAAAATCATATTTTCCTCTCTCATAATAACTTTCAGTAAAATCACATCACGAGCAAACTCAACAATATAACTACTCATAAAGCATTCTTATCATGAGTCTCATGCATAAAATTATTACTCTCCACATAAGCATAGTTATTCTTATTAATTGTAGTAGGAGCAAAATCAACAAAGTAGCTATCATTATTATTCTCATCAAGTGTAGGAGGCATAGTATAATCACAACAAAATTTACTCTCCATAGTAGGTAGCAACAAAAGACTACTATCATTATAATCATCATAAATAGAGGCAAAGTATCATCAAAGTAAATTTTCTCCTCAATGTTTGGGGGACTAAAAAGATCTGAAAACCAAACTTCCCTGCTTAGAACTTTCTATATTATTATCAACAATGGTGTTCAAAGCGCTCATACTAATATTACTACCAGCATGCAAATAAGATTCCATAGGTTTTTTAATTTTCGCATCAAACAATCCATGTTTTAAATCAAGAAATAGAATAAGAAGATCATTCTTGTCCATTATGCCAAACTAGTGTAAACAAGAAACAAAAAGATGCAATTGCAGGATCTAAAGGAAATAGCTTCGAGTACTAGTTACAACTATCGTGAAAATAGCTTGGTGAAACAGGTCCGGAGGTGAGTACTCTTTTACCTTTCCTTCTGATTTGCAGCAACGGCGCCGTAAAAGTGCTTGATGTCTACGTCCCCCTCCTTTCCTGTAGACAGTGTTGGCCTCCAAGAGCAGAGAGGTTTGTAGAACAGCAAAGAAGTTTTCCTTAAGTGGATCACCCAAGGTTTATCTAACTCAGAGGAAGAGGTCAAAGATATCCCTCTCATGCAACCCCGCAACCACAAAGCAAGAAGTCTCTGTGTCCCCCAACACACCTAATAAAAACAGTTCTGCGATAGAGAAATACATGTGGTATGAATATATATGAGCTCAGGAGCAACGGTGCCAGAAAATAGCTTGCTGGCGTAGTTGATGGTGGTAGTATTGCAGCAAGAGTAACACAGTAAAACAGTAAACAAGCAATGAGTAACGCAGCGCATTTAGAACAAGGCCTAGGGATTACACTTCACTAGTGGACACTCAACATTGATCACATAATAGAATAGATAAATGCATACTCTACACTTTTGTTGGATGATGAACACATTGCGAGGATTACACGAACCTCAATGCCGGAGTTAACAAGCTCCACAATAATGCTCATATTTAAATAATCTTTATAAGATAGATCAACATAATCAAACCAAGTACTAACATAGCATGGATGACTGTTTAATTCTTCATATTATGAGAGGGAAGAGATCTCATCATATTATCATAGCAATAGTTAGAGACTTCGCAATCTACCAGAGATCATGATCATAGCATAAACCAAGTACTAACACGGTGCACACACTGTCACCTTTACACACGTGCAGGAGGAACAGAACTACTTTAATAACTTTGCTAGAGTAGCACATAGATAAATTGTGACACAAACTCATATGAATCAATCATATGTAAAGCAGCTCATGAGATTATTGTATTATAAAAGATAGAGAGAGATGAACCACATAGCTACAGCGGAGCCTCAGCCCCTCGGAGGTGGATTACTCCCTCCTCATCATGGAAGTCGATGGAGATGGCGGTGGAGTCCATGGAGATGGCTCCGGGGGCAATTCCCCGTCCGGGCAGGGTGCCGGAAGAGAGAGTTCTGTCCCCCGAATTGAAGTTTCCGATGTGGCGGCGCCCCCTGGAGTCTTTCTGAGCTGCGCGAACAGCACTGCGTTTAGGCCGAGCGTTTTTATAGGCAAGAGGCGCTAGCAGGGCACTGGGCGCCCACACTCCTAGGCCGGCGTTCAGGCCTGTCCGCGCCGCCATGTGGTGTGGTGGCCCCCGGCCCTCTCCCTCGGAGGTGGCGCTTGTGGAAAAATAAGACCCTGTACGTTGATTTCGTCCAATTCCTATATGTCTTGGTCAAATTTTCCATGAATCCAAAAACAGAGAAATGTGATCTCGGTACCGTGGCATCTTGTTACTAGGTTAGTTCCGAAATGCATGAAAATGATATAAAGTGTGAACAAAACATGCTGGTATTGTCATAAAACAAGCATGAAAGACGTGGAACACATGGCTGAGACGACGTACACCGTACGCCGCCGGCACTTGGCGATGCCTGCCTAATGGGAACTCCCCAGCTTACTTCATGCTGATGAAGACGGTGGGCGCCAATCATTGTCGTAGAACACATGTAAATGTCAGCAGGATGGCTTAAATTGGGGCCGAATGAACGCTAGAGGATTCGGGGGAGTGTGATCGAATGTGATGAATTTCCGATGGTTTCTCAAGAACTTAGCCGAGGCTAGAGGTTGAAGAAGAAGGACACAAGGAAGAACTCGCCTAGATCACTTTCATTGATTACAGGTTACAGGCTTCAGGTTTGTCATTCTCTCTCTGTTCCGCGCCCGTGAGGAGGCTGCCCCCTCTCCTTATGGGGGAGAGGGTGGCTTACAGCAAAGAAACCCTAATGGCATCTTTGACTAGACAAACTACTTTACAAAGCTACTTTAATCGCAGATGACGCCGGGGTCTTTTAATCAGGGATGCTGACGTCCTCCGGCTTCTTTCATCGTCATCCTCCTCTTTATCGTCGGGCTCTGCTTAAAGCCACTTTGCTTAGCTCATCTTTCTAGCTCCTGAGAGGATCTTTGACCAGCCCCGCCACTTGCTCGCTCTCCGCAGCTCCGGTGTCTTTCCTCATCCGGTTCCGGTATACCTCGAGGATACCGGGTCAGGCCTCAAATGAATGTGCCCTATCTTGTGCTCCCGATAAACATTAACCCAGATTTGATGGGCCTAACTGACTGTTTGGCATGCCTTTGGCATACCGGGGGTCATCCCCCCAACATCCACAACCTTAGAACTTTCTCACTGTCCCACATTTAATGGAGGCATGAACCTACTATCGAGTATAACATTCTCTCAGAGTTAAGTATCAACTTGGCCAGTGTCTCTACTAATAACGGAGAGCATGCAAGATCATAAACAACACATAGGTAATAGATTGATAATCAATATAACATAGTATTCTCTATCCATCGGATCCCGACAAACATAACACATAGCATTACAGATAGATGATCTTGATCATGTTAGGCACCTTCACAAGATCCGACAATGAAGCATGGCAAGGAGAAGACAACCATCTAGCTACCGCTATGGACCCATAGTCCAGGGTGAACTACCTCCACCATCACCCGAGGCGATCATGGCGTGGAAGAGTCCTCCCGAGATGATTCCCCCTCCGGCAGGGTGCCGGAGGCGATCTCCCCGAATCCCCCGCGAGATGGGATTACATGCGGCGTCTCCCGCAAGGTTTTCCGACGGCTCTCGCATCGGGGTTTCGTTGACGAAGACTATATCTAGGCGGAAGGGCAGGTCGGGGTGGGCCACACGAGGGCCCCACACACGGCCGGCGCGGCCAAGGCTGGGGCCGCGCCGCCCTAGTGTGGCGACTCGTGGCCCCACTTCGTGTCCTCCTGGCCTTCCGAAAGCTTCAGGAAAACAGTCCCTGGCGTTGATTTCTATTCCACCCGGCAGAATACTTTGTAGATTTCCTGAACCAAAACATGGAAACAGCAACTGCCTCTTCTGCATCTCGTTAATAGGTTAGTGCCGAAAATGCATAAATATGACATAAAGTATGCATAAAACATGTAGATATCATCAATAATGTGGCATAAAACATAAGAAATTATCGATACGTCGGAGACGTATCAAATATGGTTGGCTCTTTTTGGTGGAGAGATGTGCTAAGGCAAGTTGATAATTTTAGAGGAGTGGTTGTGGTTACACAAGTAATCATGACATCTCCATCAGTTAAGATTTAGATTTGGGGTTCGGACGTTCGGTTAATTTATGCAAGTAATCATGGGATGTCAATCAGTTTATTTCTGCACGAATCAAAATGTATCAATCGTTTAATTTTGCAAATAATCTGAAATTTGTTCAAATTTACATCTGAAATTTGTTTCTTTGCCTATGATAAATCGTTGGGCATAAATTTTTACAGGGCGGGTTCAGTGAACCATTGCTGTGTACAAATCTGTTGTGCATTAGCTTTGGTTCGCTAACCCCGTCCCTGTAGATATATAATCGTGTTCACTCTAACTGAGGATGCCTCTGTTTTTCGTAACTTTGTTATCATGCACGTTACATCATCGTTGCATCTCATTCACTCATAGTTTCCGTTTGATATGGATCAGGTGTCTGGCAGCAACATCGGCAGCGACGAGGAGGATCAGCACACCAAGGCTCGGCAGGTTCTGCGGAGGCTGCATGTCGGCCAGTTCACCTCCTAGTTCGCCAAAGGTGTCTACAAGTGCCCCTTCTGCACTAGGAGACTCGGCGGCACCGACTTCAACTGCCTCCTCATGCATGCCGAGGACATCGGAAGGACCTTCCCCAAGGTCGCGCGACGGTGAGAGTCTACTCCTTCTGCGCCAAGCACAAGGCGCTCCTCCACAACTTCCAGTGGGTGGAGATCGCTGCCGTGCGCATACCTTCGATCAAGCTCAAGGTGCCCAAGATCAATGGACAGGGGAGCAAGAACTGGAGGAAGAGCTAGATGGGGTTGGAGTAGGCGGAGTCGAGAACATGTGCTGCTGCAAAGCAGCTTTTTATTTTGCTATTATGTTGTTACTATGTTGGTGTTGTGAAGAACCTCGTTATATTATGTTGGCTGCTATATGCAGCTTATTATCTATCCCTATTCTACTATATTTTGTTGGCTCTACTTTGTTTTCTAGATTTATTATGACTGTTTTATTTTATACATTAGCATCGAGATTTGCTTTGCATTTCCACCTGAGTATATGAAACTGGAAGATAGGTGATATTATAATATAGATCAGAGGGAGTACTAGATTTGTTTATATTGGGCAAATGATGATCAAAGGCACAAATAATTAAGACAAATGGAAGCTTCTAGATTTGATAAGAATGGAAAAGAGGAGAGAAAAGAGGAAAAAAAGTGGTCTTAAAAAGGGATGCCAATTTGGGCCGAGAGAGACAGAACCCAGCTCCTGCTCACGTACAACCAAACGCGGTCTCGTCCTGTCCCACGCGGTCCCTTTCTACCAGCCCCACGCGATGTGCCCCCACACGGCGCGTCCCCACACTTCAGCACGGAACGGTCAACTAAACGGGAATCCTCCCGTCTGAGGTCCTTCTACGGGTTTCAGACAAGGGCTTGGGGAAAACTAAGAAAAAATTAAGGACCTGGAGAAAACTGAGTACAACTAAGTACCCGAGGGCACGAAAATAGAAATCCCTTTATTGTAGTACTTCCCGATGTTTGTAGAAATTGTTGGCAATTTTTTTTGTAGATCATTCTCCATCAAAAGTACTGTTTAACCACTTAATTTTTGTAACATTTCTTTTAAAATGTTGCGATAGTTCTGGTGTACTATTTGTATTAGGTATAAATCACAGTAATGGTATATGTGTTGTAATATCCGGAAAGCTAGGGACAAAGGTATACGCTTTTTTGATTTTAAGTGAAGTAACTCGGACTACGGGTCGGTTTCTGGAAAACGGAGGGAGCAAAATGTAAAACAACATTTGAGCCTATCATGTACGTCAGGTCCCGATCGGACGGTGCGGAAACACCCAATGTTAGGCCTCCGATCGTTCAACCGACGTTGAGCGCTCGCCAAGAAATAATAAGGAAAAAATGGAAAATGTAACTTTTTTAGAGCTTAACTCGACATGCTTTTTTGTAGGTCAGAACGTGACATTCAACAACTGGACAAAGAATGTCCAAGCGGAAGAGTCCAATTGCACCAAATTAGATCAGTAAAACAAATCTATCTTCACCAAGTAGTAATTTCTAATAAAAAAATTGTGTTGTTGATTCCTACGACCGTAGAGGAGCGGTTCTAGACTTCCAGGTCTCTTTCTCGCCGGCGAGTCTGTCACTCTCCTTCCCCTTTGATCACCGTTTTGGCATCATGAGGGGAGGGGAGGCTCGGTTCTCGTTTATGTGTGTGTGTGTGTTGTACTTCTAGGTTTTCTGATTTTCAAGGTTCCCCTATCAACGTCATGGTGGGACGATGCTGATGGTGCTCTTAGGAATAATGGTCTCCATGTCCATCTCCCTACTTGACGAACGTGTCGCTGACTGATGGTGCTCCAGGTACATCGCCAGATAATCTTGCTGGCAGTTGTGGAAGCAGTTGGGAAACCCCAAGAGGAAGGTGTGATGAGCACAACAGCAAGTTTTCCCTCAGTAAGAAACCAAAGTTTAATCGACCAGTAGGAGAAAGGAGTGACTTCTGAAGGTGTTGCTGGCTAACTATTGGCAGGGCGCACTACCGGCGTCACCAACAACGTGGAACCTGCACACAACACAATCGCAATACTTTGCCTCAACTCACAATGAGGTTGTCAATCTCCGTGGTTTTGCTGAATCAAAGAGTTAACCGTATGGTGTGGAAGAACATGTTTGCAGTAATTAAAGAGAATAGGGCTTGCAGTAAGTAAACAGAGCAGGATTGCAGTGGTTGAATTTATCACTGTAAAAGAAAAGGATCGGGGTCAACAGTTCACTAGTGGTGTCTCTCCAGAAAGATAATAGCATGTTGGGTGAACAAATTACAGCTGGGCATTTGATAGAATAAAGATCATACATAGCAAGACGACTACTATGAGATTCGTTTGGGCATTACAACATAGAGATTTCTATTTCCGTGCCCTCGGTTCCTTAGTTGTGCTCAGATTTCCCCAGCCACTTAGTTTTTCCTCAGTTTTCCCCAAGCCCTTGTCTGAAACCTCACAAGGAGCTCGAACGGGAGGAATCCCGTTAAGTTGACCGTTAGTGGGGACGATGTTGGTGCCCGGCAGTAGACACGTCTCCACTTATCCAGATTATCGTGGGACCCACAACTTGTCCACGCTAGCGCGTCGGACCCACAGCTTACCCATGTGACCGTTGCAAAATGGGAGCCCGAGGCAGCCCCGCGCCCGTGCTCCGGCAAGCGCATGCTTCTTCCCTTCTTTCCCCGCGCCCATTGTTCTTCTCTCGCCAGCGTAGTCTTCCTCCGGCAAAAGTGGGTGATGCTCAGTTTCTCTTTGACCTCCCATTCTTCATTGCCGCAGAGGACCGTGCCTTTGGACAGATGTTTTGACCGCTCATGCCAGAGCCCTCTCGTTTGTGTCGATCCTAAGACGGATGACAACAGCAACCGTGGACGTGAGTTCCTTGCATGCGAGAGCTTTACATATAGAGATGGGGATATGGTTAGATCTCGCTCCAATTGCTCTCTTTTCTCTTGATTTTCTTGTTATTACCTCAAATTTGGGATTTAGGGTTCACGTTGTTGTTTTCGGATCCTGAAGAAATGCAAGCATTTCGAGTGGATCGATATGTACGTTCAGGGGCTTCAATTGCAGGAATCAATTACGCTATTGGGGATGAATTTGGGAGGGGACTTGTCAGAGAGACTTGCTGTAGAGAATGCGGCGGAGAGAGGAGCCGTTTCCATTATGCCTAATGCTCCCAATGCAGAACTGTGGAAGTGCTAGAAGGAGAACTGAAGAAAATGAACAAGCAGCTAAGGCAGCTGATCGAATTGAAGAAGCAAGCTAATTGATGGCTGGTTGTTTTTTGTTGTATAATTGCGATTGATTCTTATCATTGCTCATCAAGCGCTAGAAGTTACAAGGGATCCCTTGTTATAAATCCATTATTCAGTTACATGTACTTGTAGTTGTTTTCAAAGTTAGTGTGTGCATTCACCGAAATTACCAAAAAATAAAAAATACATGTTAGGGAATATAGCAATGCTAAAGATAGTTGATAACTATTAGAGGGGTGACATATAATGCATTCACCAAAATCCCACAAATATGTATGTCTCATGTTTATACCAAAATTATACCACTTTTGGGACATTTCAAATAACCAAAACTATATTTAAAAGAAAAGATATAAGGTAAAGATAGTTGATAATTGTTAGAGGGGTGACAAATAATGCATTCACCGAAATCCCACAAATATGTATGTCTCATGTTTATACCAAAATTATACCATTTTTGGGACGTTTGAAATTACGTATATTCCCTAAAAGAAAAGGAATGCTAAAGATAGTTAATAATTGATAGAGGGGTGACAAATAATGCATTCACCGAAATCCTACAAATATGTATGCATCATGATTATATCACTTTTGGGCCGTTTCAATTTACCAAAACTATATCCCAAACTATATTCCTGATGTTTAGCTAAAGATAGCTGATAATTGTTAGAGGGGTGATAAATAATCCATTCACCTAAATCCCTCAAATATGTATATATGTATGCCTATGTTTATACCAAAATTATACCACTTTTGGGCCGTTTCAAATTACCAAAACTATATTAAAAGGAATACTAAAGATAGTTGATAATTGATAGAGGGTGACAAATAATGCATTCACCGAACTCCGCAAATATGTATTCCTCATGTTATACCAAAATTATACCACTTTTGGGACGTTTGAAATTACCAAACTATATCCCAAACATATTCCCTAAAAGAAAAGCAATGCCTAAGAAAGTTGACAATTGTTAGAGGTGATAAATAATCCATTCACCGAATCTCACAAATATGCCAAATATGTATGCCTATGTTTATACCAAAATTATACCCACTTTTGGGCCGTTTCAAATGATTACCAAAACTATATTCCCTAAAAATAAAAGGAATGCTAAAGAAAGTTGATAATTGTTAGAGGGATGACAAAATGCATTCACCGAAATCCCACAAATATGTATGCCTCGTGTTTGTACCAAAATTATACCACTTTTGGGACGTTTCAAATAACCAAAACTATATCCCAAACTATATTCCTAAAACAAAAGGAATGCCTACGAGAGTTTATATTTAGCATACATAGAGGGTGGAAGCTAGCCGCCGACAAAGAGAGAGAGGGTGGTGGCCCCGATCAGAGAGAGAAAGGGGTTATCCTGCCCGTTAGATCAACGATCGATGGGCACGATCCGCGTGACAAGGGCTGAACCAATCAGGGCAAGGTTGGGCGTCCCCGACGTGGTACCCTTTCGAGTAACCACGCATGCCCTATCTGGTATTGACAAATTGGAGGCCCATGAAGATACCTGAAGGCGAGATGGGCCACTAGGTCGGCGCATCAGAGGATTCCTTGATAGGCAAGACAAGGAAGCGAACAAACAAGGAAAGATTGGATCTAAAATTACTGTGAACTTAGTCGTCGATTAGACTTCTCGAGACCTGCCTCCTATATAAAGGCCAGAGAGGGGCTGCCGAGGGACACTAACAATCTTAAATCTTAGCCAAAGAAAGCTTAGAGCTAGGCAACCTGCAGAAACAAAGAATCTCGCCAGATCTCAGCCGAACTATTCAGCGCACCCCATTGTAACCCATTGTTTTCATAATCAAAGAACAGACACGCAGGACGTAAGGGTTTACCTCATCAGCCCCGAACTCCGCAGAACGTCTCCCCGCTGTCCGTGAACCGGCTGTCTCGTGTCGCCCACAAGATTCCGTCAACCCTAAGCCTTCCCTATCTGAGGCATCATGCAGGAGCACCTCTACACTACTGCCCAGGAACCTCTGCTGCTGGCTGGCTGCAGGCACCGGCAGACTGATCATGGCATCGGCAGCTTCACCGGCACCCCGCGGCAACGTTGCCGCAACTTATCAAGAACTTGACAAGACCATCGCCGCCCATCCCGGAAGCCCGATTCGATTCGGCCCCTACGAGTTTACTCCACAACGATTCCTCCCGCTCAACCTTTTCAGATCTACAAGGAACATGGAGATGACCTTTCGCAGCGTCCACTTGCAGAATGCCAATGGTAGAATCCACTTTACTGCTGAACTTCGCCTCTCGAATCGATGAGCTCAGCGCACCATCACGACCCGATCCGCCGGCCGGATCGACAGGATCGACGTGCTCACCCGCACCTTCAACTCCCCGCTCGGTGTCCTCCATGTCGGTAGGGTCCGACGACCCCACGTCTTCGGAATTAACCTCGTACTACTGCCTGAACTGCGACACCAGACACGGGCTGGGATCGAGCGACACGCCGTTCATCTGCAACGCCCAGTATTCATCGGGAGAGGATCGACAGCACCATACAGGGAATCACCCGAAGACCGGCACACCATCAGGTTTATGTCGCCAATAACACGGGAAACACAAGGCATAGAGGTGACGAGGATCATACCCCCCGTTCTAGTAGAAGGGCGAGTTTTGAGTAGTCAGCCAAAGAATCGCCACAAAATGGGACACACCATCGCGATGAGGATGGGCAGCAGCAAGGGCAGCAAAGATCAACAACATGCCGTCCTCGCGGGAACTTCGGTTGAACCCTCACTTACCGCTCCATACTAGAGAAGAAATCGGAGCACCTTTCAGCAGAGCAAGCCTCCCCCGAGAGACGCTTATCCAGCCATCGATCCAAATAACGACGAAGGGGCTCACAAGGAGTGCCTCCCGAAACACTCGGGGAGCAGGCAAGCACCGGTCAAGGATATCGAGGCTTTCGGAAGATGACGCCGCAGAGATAACATCGAATCTGGACTAAACTTTGTGACCACGGATATCAAAGGGCATGGCACGGCCGAAACCGTTGCAGAGCAACGGCCAACCTCGCCGCTTACCTCTCCCCGAAGGATCTATGGCTCAAGCTCAACGAGGTGCCCTCAAGAGTCTCGCGATATTGTGGAACAACCTAGTCCCGCAAAAAGGAAAGGACTATGGTCCAAGGTAGTGGGTCAAAACATCACGCGAGAGACGCTCGGGACGAGATCACCCAGAGCAGGGTCGACAAAGCAAGACGGCGACGCGCCACCAGGAAAGACGACGACATCGATTCTTTCTCCACCAACAGAAAAATCAACGCGCAAAAGCCACTTGAATACTATGTGCACATTTTGCCCCAAAAGTTTTGAGATTCTGCACCCTCTTGACGGGAAATTTTTATGCGGCAAGAAGAGCCAAGCAGATGAAGAACAACTACCTGCAGACAGTGATCCTGCACAAAGGAAACCAGATAGCTGCAATGCAATGCTTATAATTTTTACTTAGTTGGACCAGAGAGAATGTATAGGGGGCTGCCGAAAGGTTCTATCAAATCATGGGACGACCTAGTAGACTTCGTCGCTAACTTCCAAGCAACATATAAGAGGCCCGTCGATCGAAGAGCTACGAAATTGCCGGCAGGAGGGAGTCGATATGCTCATACATCGGGAGAATCACAAGTTCCTGAACGCTGTCAAGACGTATCGCCTATTGCAGCACCGCGCACGTTTGTGCTTACTCGCTCAGCGGGAAAGTTACATAGAAGAACTCGGCGCAAAAAGCCAAAACCATAACCAAGCTAATGGAAATCGCCAACACTGGCCGACAGGAGATAACGACGTGAGGCCACGGGCAAACAGAGGATGATTTAAGATCATGACCAGCCAAGTGATTTATCTGTAACATGATCACAAGAGGTTGAAAACTGGGCATCCATGATGACAACAATCAGCCAGGAGACCTGATCATAGATGAGCGAGACTGACAGCACGTATGGTAACCGGAATAACTCGGAAACCTAACTATAGTAAACCACTTACAACAGAGGACTCCCTGAAATCACCCTACGCTTAACAGGTCAACGCCCCCGTTACCTACATTCGTATCGATTCCATGACGGCAAAACGAAGTCAAGTCACTCGTCAGTGGATCGTCAGCTCTTTGACATAATAAACTCATCCAGCAATTTTTCAAAGCAAGAATAGTTACTACCACCAATTCCCACCTCCACCATTAAAGATCAAGTCCAGCAGCTCAACCTCATCAACCTAACGAGGCGTTTCCAACACCACGTGGCAGATGAGCATGATCCACAGGACAGGTGTTTCAAAAAGGGAGATGAAAGGTGAAGTCACCCGAGAGATCAATCTGCGTGCAGCACCGTGGCAAATATCCTCGAATACGTCAACGTCTTCTCGTAACATCACGTTTAGTCGAGCAGATTACCCTGAGACCATACTACAAAACTGTGACACGCCGCCCGGGAGTCGGCTACGATTGGGGGTTCAAGATGATAAAGTCTCATGGATGGTGGAAGGACTAAACTCGATATTCGTCGACAACGAAGCATGGGATCACGCCATGGCTGAAGAAACAGCACCTGCTTCACGGATCCTTCCAATCGCACCGGGCTACTCTCTTGGCAAAGTCTACCTGAATGTTATCTTCAGAGAGCCCGATAATTTCAGAAGGAAAATCGAGTCGGAAGTGGTGAACTGGAGTCACAAAGATTACCGCGAGGCCGAGACCAGCGTATGCTAAGTTCATGGCTGCGCCACATTATGCATACCTACCTCAAGCTGAAAATGCCCGGGAACAATGGGACAAACATCACGGTCTATGGAAGTTTTTCACGCGGACAATTGTGATCGGGATTTTCAGAGGATTGCTGCAAAGTTCAGTTTATTAAATGTAGAAATCATCACCTTCCGCCAAGTCGTTTTTACGAGAGATTTGTGAAGAAAAAGATGGCTTGAAATAAAGAAGGCAGTCAGCTGCCTGCCTCTTAAAGCTTCTCGGCAATAGAAAGCCGACAAGAGAAGCTTCGGCAAACAAAGGGTTTGGTACTGATGGCATGTATGTTTAGGAGAAAGCAAGATGGCCGGCAACCACGCTCAAACTCGATGAAACCAAAGAACGCTGCAGCAATCACTAACGCGGAGAAGAAGCCAGAAGAAGAGAAGAACCCCTTCTTTGCCTAAGCTTCTTCAGGTACCTTTACTTTTTTTTTCCCCTTCTTTATAAACAGTATCTTTCCTCTTTCATTTCTAGCATCAGAAGTTACCTTTATTAATAAGAACTTAAAGCTTCGATTCTTGTTAAGCATTGCATTAACTACAAACTTCTACGCCCCATCACTATGCAAACATAGTACAGGCGGAAGATCGTGTTCCAAAAAGCCACTACGAGTGCTAAAATGATGTCACCTTTCCCTCTGCTTCAGATGCCTCTACGAGTGCCGTACAAAGCAAGAGTTTGGAAAAACTTGCACACAACCCACGCTCGATATTTCACTTATGGAAATATCAGAAAGCAACGGGCTCATCGGGCAGACCATTACAATCTTAAAAATTCGAACAGACTGTCAGAATTACAAACGGTTGAAAGCAAGTTGCGTACAATGTGTTTAGCAAACCTCGCAACACGAGCTGATCACTCATAATGATTTGCTAACCAACTAGTATTCATACATCCAACGGGCAATTAAGCTTCGCCCCTTTAAATATTTGCCAACGGCATGGTAAAAGTACACATTTCATGTAACAACCAGATAAGAAGTTTTGGCCCAAAAAACCCGAACACTCGGATGAATTAGCCAATACAACTTACAAAAGTAACTTTACACCTTTATATCACCCTTGCGGAGTTTCCTTTTCTTCAGGTATCTTTGACATCTCCTCAAGCCTGTCGACAATTACATGAGTAGGAGCTAAAACCTTCGGGTACAGCTCCTCGAAATCACCAGTTGCGTTGGCAATAGACAGCAAGTAAGCTGAAGGATAACAAGCAAGCACATGGGCAAGCGTACATTTGGCCCCTGCAAAGACTTGAGATCTTACCAGCTCCCGAACCTTCTTGGCACTTTCCAAATTCAGACATCAAAGTCAAAAGGGTAGCCGCATTCAAAGGAAACATTGTTTTCCAAACTACCCTCATGGCCTTGTAGCACTTATCGAAGAATCAGGACCCTGCACTCGATCCTCGAAATTTGACAACTACCATGGTTCATACTCGTTCATCAACATTGAGGGCGGGAAGGAAAGCTCGGGCAAGCATGCACCCGCCGTGTATCCGCTGTTCTCTTCCGCAGGGTCTGTACGCCACGACTGGGCCAAAGAACAGTAAAGATTCGGCATGTTAGTTGCTAGCAAGGTGAAAGGGATCAGAAATCTCATGCTTTAAACTTTTGCAGCCTTATGCAAATTTCTGGCCAAGAACAAAATACCCACGTCGGGCCAGTAATCTCGCCTCCTTTTATTGACGATAAGTACTTAAGGCATAAGTACCGCGTAAATCCTTTCCTCTCCATCTCGTGTCATTCCCGGTCTTTCATGCGCTGATCCGATCGCTAGAAGCGCAGACCGACGAGTCGTCTCAAAACGAGGGCACCGGGGAAGACCCGAGAAGTACTCGTTATAAAAAGTGATGGATATGGTACAGCCCAACTGTCCAAAATAACTCCTATCGGGAGAAGTGCAAGAAAGTGATATCATAACAAAAGTGCTCTACAACAAATGCTAGCACGAAGTTTATTACAAAACATGAGTTTGGGGACAGAGCAATGTTTTGCATCAGCTCAATACACAAGTTTGTTACAAGAATCAAGGAAGCTGAGCTTGAGCTTCCACGAACCAGACCCGCCGATCACTTCTTTGATGAAACCAGCCTCACAGTTTACTGCACAAGCAAGAGCAAGATGCCTTAAAGGTGCTCAAATCGACTGCCTGTCTTGCCCTTTTGGAAGCCCCTTAGTCATTTCCCTCGATGTCACCCTTAAAGCCGTAACCCATCATAAGTCGGAAGGCACAAGGACAACACCAAAAGTGCGCGATGTACGTTGAATACCCCTCAATGACCTCCTTATGTTTAAACCACGAAGGTATCGATCGGCCCTCCCAGGTCTTTCAATCTTGGGGAAGATCATCGAGTGCATCCGCGCCAGAGCACCCTTCCCCTTCACAATAAGCTCTTGTGTAAGCTGGTGAGAAGCGAGAATCGTTGACACCGCGTTCGCTGGGGAATTATTTGGGACTCTTTCCAGGGCATCGACAGAATGTTTGCTGCCTCTGCAATAGAAAAGAAGGAAAAAATTCAGTCATTGACAAAAAGTTTAAATCCATAAGAACGTCTCCCGACAAAACTATGTTAGAGATTACCAAGCAAGGCCAAAGAAGATTGACGGAAGGACTTCATCCTTTTCCGCCGCCGAGCCCTCGCCTACCACTGATGCTTCTTCCTTCAGCCTTCCTTTCGGGCCTCGCGCTCCTCCTTCGTAGAATCAATCTCTTGGCGAGTCGCGGCAGCTATCTTGACTGCGCCGTCCAGTTTTGAGGAAGAAGATTCGGCCTCCTTTTGTAGCCGAACTTTATCAGCCTCTAGGGAAGTGAACCGGGAGGCGAAAATCTCTCCAGAGAAGAGATAACGCCACGCAGGTCCTTAAGAAGGAGAGAAACAAAGATAATTGAATAAGGCACACTCCAAGAATTTCGTATCGAGATCAAAAGAAGACTTACAGAAAAAGGAGCCGTAGTAGCAGCAGTTGGAGAGATATCCTTTCCCTTGGAAAGGGAAGACGCAGTCGAAGCTTGAGGGGCAGCCTTAGGAGCTGAAGCTTCGGAAGCCACCACGACCGGCGAAACGGCATCAGACTTGGCCTTTTTAGGAGGAGGCTCGATAAAGCCCTCGTCACTGCAAAAGTAAACAGTCGACTGTGATTATAACAGGAGTATGGAAGGTAAAAAAGGCACAGTATAACTTTCATAAAGGAACTACTTACATGTCGAAGAGATCATCTTCATCGGCAAAGCCGCCGGTTGATCTCTTCGCAGGAGAAGCTTTGACCCCATCCGCAGCTGCATCAACAAAAGTATCACGATCAGTGTCGACGTTACACACTGATCCATCTGCGATACAAGTATTATCGGCTGAGGAGGGAAGATCAGCGTGGGCAACTTCAAGATCCATCGGACCATTATATTCATCCTCTAAACCTGTCTGATCGATGGTGTGGAAATCTACTGGGATTGAGGAGCCTTTCCCCTCAGAAGTATCATCCGGTGAATCACGTGTATTTTTAGAAGCCATAGGGATCTGGCAAAGAAGAATGACAAGTAAGAATAAAGGTAATCATGTCGGCTAAGCAAGGAGCTATAATAGAGATGTGAAAAAAGGAAAATACCCCTGATGGTGGATGATCAACGTCAAGGGGAGCATAAGAAGAGATCAGCGGAATCGAATCTTCCTGGTTGAAGGAAGTAAGACGACGAACTTCATCAAGCAACTCTTTTTCTGATAGATCGGCAGCATTGATCCTAGTCTCATCCTTTGGACCTGAGTACAACCACATCGGGTGAACTCTGGCCATGACTGGCTGGATTCGGCGCTTCAGGAAAACTGCTGTCACCTCCGTACCAATCATAGTTTGGCCGTCAGCCTCTTTGATTCGAAGGAATTTGGCAAACAATTCTTCGGCTGAGGCCCTTTCGTCGGCCGAGAGGATGTTCTTCCAAGAGTCCTTGGGCTTGGCTTCAGTAACATCGGCATAGCAGGGGAGTCGACATTCGGGTAACGAGGAATCTTTAACGTAAAACCATTTCAACCTCCATCCTTGCACGGACTCTCTCATTGGGAAATTAAAGTAATTGACTTCTGAGCGAGCAACAAAACCTACTCCTCCGGTGACAAAGTACCCATTACTACTGCTGTATCTTTTCACATAGAAGAGCTTCTTCCACAGCCCGAAATGAGGTTCAATACCCAAAAATGCCTCGCAAAGGGTGATGAACACAGCAACATGGAGGATTGAGTTGGGGGTAAGTTGCCATAATTGGATTTCATACGTCCGTAAGAGATGGAGGAGGAATCCATGAGTGGGGAGTGAAAGGCCTCGATGAAGAAAAGATAAGAACATCACAAGGTGTCCAGTAGGAGGATCAGGCTTGAGAGATCGCACCTGGAAGGATCACATCCCCCGTGTCGGAGGATATCAATCTTCGAGACCTCTTTTCGTCGCGCTTGGTGACGGTTGAAGCTACCCAATCCCCAGGTTTGGCCATTGAGCCCGGGACACTGGTCGGCTGCGCCTCGAGTTAGGGAGGCGGAGCGCTCCCTTCGGAAGGGAAGTGGAGGACTTGGCAGCGCACTGGCCGGGTGGAGCTAGCAGTTGCGGCGGTATTCTTCTTCTTCACCATTGCGAGATCTGAGGAAGATTGAAACTGTGGCGGCGGCGCAACAATGGCGAAAGAAGGAAGAAGAGGGAGAATGAGGAGATGCTGCGGGAACCGTGGAGAGAATTGAGAATTTTTTGTCCCTTGGAGATTTTAAGGAAAAAGTTGAAGTAAGCACGTGGCGCTTGAGGAAGGGAAGGAGGAGATGGCCCACTACGCCCACGATCGCGCGAAGATCGAGGAGCCACCTCGGTCGTTACGCGTATAGTGGTCAAACCCAAAAACACTGATTGAGCAGGGCTAGGGCTAGCTCGTCATGATGCGCCTGTCAAATCAGCCTGCAACAGTTACACGTCAGCAATGACGTCATAATTTGGAAGCATTCGAAGGAAACATAAAAAGTTAACGGATGAAGGATTTGAGTCCACGCACGGATTGCAAGCATCCGAACCTGGACTCGGGGGCTACTCCCATCGGGAGCGCTGACGCGCACCCGATAAAAAGGAAGACTCGACAGAATAAGCGGTCGAAGGAAAAAAGGACTAAGTCTGCTCTCGGTTATAAGCGATTACACCTAGACACTCCCATCGGGAGCGCATGATGTACATCCAATAAAAGTTTTTTGTACTCCAGGATCATGCCCGGACTTGATTCTGTGTAGAGTAACGTTGTTTTGCATCAGCAGTGAACCAACAAAAGTTGGGCACGTTACTCATTATCCTTTGCGTAAAGAAAATGTATCGGATGGCCTACGAAGACCTGCGAAAAACTCGGCAGAGAGACTCGAGTAGGAACTTGAGTCTACGCACAGATTGCAAGCATCCGTACCTAGACTCGGGGCTACTCCCTCGGGAGCGCCGACGCGCACCCGATAAAAAGAAGATGACGAATCAAGATGAACAAGAACAATGAAGGAGAAGAATATCATGAGAGGACATGCATTAGTCTCTACCCGAATTATCTTCTGCTAGGCACTCGGGGCTACTCGACGTGGGCATTACCTTCGAGTAACCACGTGCTCTATCCCGTACTGGACAACCGGAGGCCCATGAAGACACTCAAGGCTAGATGGGCCACTAGGGGCGCATCAGAAGATTCCTTGACGGCAAGACAAGGAAGCGAACAAACAAGGAAAGATTGGATCTAAAACTACTGTAAACTTAGTCGCCCCTAGAGACCTGAGACCTGGCCTCCTATGTAAAGGCTGTGAGAGGGGCTGCCGAGGTCACGAACAATCTTAGCAACCTTAGCCAGAAAAGCTTAGAGCTAGGTAACCCTAACAACAATCTCGCCTAGATCTCAGCCGAACTATTCAGCACCCCATTGTAACCCATTGTTTTCATAATCAAAGAACAGACAGCAGACGTAAGGGTTTTACCTCATCTAGGGCCCCGAACCTGGGTAAACGCTCTCCCCGCTTGTCCGTGAACCGATGTCTCGTGTCAGCCTACAGGATTCCGTCAACCCTAAGCCCCTATCGGAGGGCATTGGCGAGGAGTACCCTCGACAGTCCCCTTTGAGAATTTGTGAAGGGAGAGGACAAAACTGAGTAGTATTAAGAAACCAAGGGCACGTGAGTAGTAAAAAGACTAAGGATTCAAATATGATATTTAAAAAATGGAAAATGCGTGTTTTGTACAATGAACCCCATCTTGGACTACCTCAAACTATTTGCAATACAAATATACATGAGTGTGAAAATTGTGGCCTCATTCAGGCAAAGTATGTTTTGGGAAAGCTGTTTTGGGAAGGGCTTATTGTGGAAAGCCATGCACCTTCATGCTACTAGGTGATTTGAGAAGTGGCAATTTGTGGTAAAACTTGATTTATCTATGATTGTTATGGTTCCTAACGTGGCAGGTCGTGTAAGAAGACTCCATGAGTAAGTGCCACTATGGTTTTATATTTTTTGGAATTTTTTCCGCATGAAATGACTCAATTAGATAGCTTAATCCCATTTGTTGACTCTCTGTTGACCAGCCACTTGAGGGTAAAATTAAGTATATTGGCCCAAGAACTAAAGGCATACGTTCAACGTATCTATAATTTCGATGTTCCATGCTTGTTTTATGACAATACCTACATGTTTTGTTCACACTTTGATGATTTTTGCTTTCCGGAACTAACCTATTAACGAGATGCCTGTGCCAATTCCTGTCTTGCTTTTGGTTTCAAATCCTAGTAAGGAAATATTCTCGAATTGGACCAAATCAACACCCAAGATCTTATTTTCCACGAAGCCTCCAGAGAGAGACCAGAGGGGAGCTTAGGGGGCCCACACGCCAGGGCGGCGCGTGGGGGGGCGCGCCCTATTGTGGCCCCACCAGGTGCCCCTCCGAGACCGCCCTTCCGTCCTAGTGATCCGTCGCTAAACCCTAAACGAATAAGCCAATGATGAAGCCTGCGATCGCGGGCTAAGATTCGGGGACAGAGTCTCTGTTCCGGCACGCCGGGACGGGGAAGTGCCCCCTGAAGGCATCTCCATCGACATCACCGCCATCTTCATCACCGCCGTTGTTGAGATGAGGAGGGAGTAGTTCTCCTCGAGGCTAAGGGCTGTAACGGTAGCTATGTGGTTCATCTCTCTCTCCATGTGATCTTTATGATCATGAGCTTTGTGATCTAGTTGAATATCATCTATGTGCTACTCTAGTGATGTTATTAAAGTATTCTATTCCTCCTTCATGATGTAATGGTGATGGTGTGTGCATCATGTAGTATGCATAGGTTATGATTGTGATCTCTGTAGATTATGAAGTTAACTATTACTATGATAGTATTGATGCGATCTATTCCCTTTCATAGCCTAAAGGTGACAGTGTGCATGCTATGTTAGTACTCGTATAATTGCAATGATCTATCATGCACTCTGGTTATTTAAATATGAACATCGAATGTTGTGGAGCTTGTTAACTCCGCAGCATTGAGGTGCTCTTGTAGCCCTACACAATGAATGGTGTTTGTCATCCAACAAGAGGAGTGTAGAGAAAGTAGTATTTGTTTATTCAGTTATGTGATCAATGTTGAGAGTGTCCACTAGTGAAAGTATGATCCCTAGGCCTTGTTTACACCACAGAATTGCTTCCACGCCAAAGCTATTTTTGGCACCGTTTATTTACCGTTTTGCTATGTTCGTTAACCGCATCTTTACTTCCAATATTACCACCATCTATACCACCTGTTTTACTATCTCTTCGCCGAACTAGTGCACCTATACATCCGAGAAGTGTATTAGGTGTGTTGGGGACACAAGAGACTTCTTGTATCGTAATTGCAGGTTGCTTGAGAGGGATATCTTTGACCTCTTCCCTCCCCGAGTTCGATAAACCTTGGGTGATTCACTTAAGGAAACTTGCTGCTGTTCTACAAACCCTCGCTCTTGGAGGCCCAACACTGCTTACAGGAATAGAAGCGTAGACATCAAGCTATTTCCGGCGCGCTGCCGGGAGGTAAGGTAAAGGCACTCACACTGACCCGCGGCGCTGACGGGACACACGTCCGTTGGGAACCCAAGAGGAAGGTGATGCGCACAGCAGCAAGTTTCCCTCAGCAAGAAACCAAGGTTATCAACCAGAGGGGAGTCAAGGAACACGTGAAGGTTGTTGGTGGCGGAGTGTAGTGCGGCGCAACACCGTGATTCCAAGCTAATGGAACCCGTACAACACAATCAAAGTACTTGGACCCCAACGTAACACTGAGGTTGTCAATCTCACCGCTTGCTGTAAACAAAGAATTAATTGTATAGTGTGGATGATGATGTTTGTTTGCGAAGAAAAGAACAAATAGAGATTGTATTTCAGATGTAAAGAATGGACCGGGGTCCACAGCTCACTAGTGGTGTCTCTCCCATAAGATAAATAGCATGTTGGGTGAACAATTACATAAAATTGACAAACAAAGAAGGCATAACAATGCACATACATATATCATGATGAGTACTATGAGATTTAATCAGTATTACGACAAAGTACATAGACCGCTATCCAGCATGCATCTATGCCTAAAAGTCCACCTTCAGGTTATCATCCTAACCCCTTCCAATATAAAGTTGCAACAACATACAATTGCATTAAGTATGGTGCGTAATGTAATCAACACAAATATCCTTAGACAAAGCATCGATGTTTTATCCCTAGTGGCAACAACACATCCACAACCTTAGAGGTTGCTGTCACTCCCCCAGATTCAATGGAGACATGAACCCACTATCGAGCATAAATACTCCTCTTGGAGTTACAAGTATCAACTTGGCCAGAGCCTCTACTAGCAACGGAGAGCATGCAAGAACATAAACAACATATATGATAGATTGATAATCAGCTTGACATAGTATTCAATATTCATCGGATCCCAACAAACACAACATGTAGCATTACAAATAGATGATCTTGATCATGATAGGCAGCTGACAAGATCTAACATGATAGAACAATGAGGAGAAGACAACCATCAGCTACGCTACGGACCCATAGTCCAGGGGTGGACTACTCACATCGATCCGAGGCGATCATGGCGATGAAGAGACCTCCTGAGATACTCTCCACAGGGTGCCGGAGGTGATCTCCCCGAATCCCCCAGATGGACTACGGCGGCGGCGCTTCTCGTAGGCTTTCCGTACGTGGCTCTCGCACTGGGGTATTCGCGACGAAGGCTTTATAGGCGAAGGGCGGAGTCGGAGGGAGTCACGGGGGCCCCACATGCTAGGGCCATGCGGGGCCGCGCCGCCTAGTGTGGCGGTGCCCCGTGGCCCCACTTCGTATCTCCCTCGGTCTTCTGAAGCTTCGTGGAAAAATAAGCCCCCGGGCGTTGATTTCGTCCAATTCCGGAATATTTCTTACTAGGATTTCTGAAAACCAAAAACAGCGGAAAACAAGAATCGGCTCTTCGGCATCTCGTCAATAGGTTAGTGCCGGAAAATGCATAATAATGACATATAATGTGTATAAAACATGTGAGTATCATCATAAAAGTAGCATGGAACATAAGAAATTATAGATACGTTGAGATGTATCAGCCGACAACTAAGCTATTTTCTGGCGCCATTGCCGGGGAGGTAAGGTAAAAGGTATTCACATCCTCCGACTACTAAGCTATTTCCTAGCACTGTTGCCGGTGTGTGAGTGCTCGAAGATCTCCTTTACATCCTTTTGTTTCTTGTTTACACTAGTTAGGCATAATGGAAAACAACAAAAATATGAGAGATCTTTATGAACTTTATCTTGAATTAGGACATGATGTGTTTGAAGAGAGAATTAAAAACCCATGGAACTTATATGCATGCTAATGGGAATGTTATTAGTATGAAAGCTTTGAACACCATTGTTGCTAATGCTATGGAAAATTCTAAGCTTGGGGAAGCTGGCTTTGATGAGTGTGATATTTTTAGTCCCACAAGTTTTGAGGAGAAAATTTTCTTTGATGATACTTTACCTCCTATTTATGATGATTATAATGATAGTGGTATTTGGTGCCACCTACTATGGAGGATAAAGGTTATTATGATTATACCATGCCTGCAATTTATGATGATTACAATGATGGTTATGGTAGTTTTACTCAAACTATTACTAATAAAATTGACTATGCTTATGTGGAGAGTAATAATTTTATGCATGTAGCTCATGATAAGAATGTTTTAAGTGATGGTTATATTGTGGATTTCATCAATGATGCTACTGAAAGTTATTATGAGAGAGGGAAACATGGTTATATGCATCTTAATAATATTAAGTTTCCTCTTTATATGCTGAGAATCTTGGAAGTTGCGCTTGTGTTGCCTTTCTATGCTTGTCGATTATGCTTACATGACTTGTTTATTTACAAGATTTCTCATAGGAAGTGGGTTAGGCTTAAATTTGTTTCATACTTGCTTTTTGATGCTCTCTTTACTTCAACTCTTATTTTTGCGAGCATCATTAAAATTGCTGAGCCCATCTTAATGGCTATAAAGAAAGCACTTCTTGGAAGATAACCCATGTTTTATTTTGCTACTGTTTTGTTGTGTCTTGGAAGTTGTTACTACTGTAGAAACCTCTCCTTATATTTATTTTATTGCATTGTTGTGCCAAGTAAAGTCTTTGATAGTAAAGTCAATACTAGATTTGGATTACTGCGCAGTAAAAATTTCTTACACGAATTGGGCAGCCCTCTGTAGGTAACTCAAAAAATCTGCCAATTTACGTGATCCTCAGATATGTACGCAACTTTAATTCAGTTTGTTTTTCATCTGAGCAAGTTAAGTGCCCTGCAAAATCTGTCTTTACGGATCTTCTGCTTTTGACAGATTCTGCCTTTATTTCGCATTGCCTGCTTTTTTGCTATGTTTGATGGATTTCTTTGTTCCATTAACTTCCAGAGCTTTGTGCAATGTCCAGAAGTATTAAGAATGATTGTGTCACCTCTGAATATGTGAATTTTTGATTATGCACTAACCCTCTAATGAGTTTGTTTTGAGTTTGGTGGAGGAAGTTTTCAAGGGTCAAGAGAGGATGATATAATATGATCAAGAAGAGTGAAAAGTCTAAGCTGGGGATGCCCCGTGGTTCATCCCCGCATATTTTAAGAAGACTCAAGTATCTAAGCTTTGGGATGCCCAAGGCATCCCTTCTTCATCGACAACTTATCAGGTCACCTCTAGTGAAACTATATTTTTATTCCGTCACATCTTATGTGCTTTACTTGAGCGTCTGCTTGTTTTTGTTTTTTGTTTGAATAAAATCGGATCCTAGCATTCTTTGTTTGCACGCTCCGCTGCTTCGTATGAACACATATGTTCTTAGCTTTATTCTTTATGTTCATTGCGAAGGTTGAACTACTGCTCATTGTTATATGGTTGGAAACAAAATGCTGCATGTGGTAATTGGTATAATATCTTGAATAATTTGATACTTGGCAATTGTTGTGCTCATATAGATCATGTTTAAGCTCTTGCATCATGTACTTTGCACCTATTAGTGAAGAACTACATAGAGCTTGTTAAAATTTGGTTTGCATGATTAGTTTCTCTAGAGTCTAGATATTTTCTGGTTAAGGTGTTTGAACAACAAGGAGACGATGTAAAGTCTTATAATGCTTACAATATGTTCATATGTGAGTTTTGCACTATTTTATACTTGAGTTTGCTTCAAACAACCTTGCTAGCCTAGCCTTGTATTGAGAGGAATTCTTCTCGTGCATCCAAATCCTTGAGCCAAATACTATGCCATTTGTGTCCACCATACCTATCTACTACATGGTATTTCTCTGCCATTCCAAAGTACATTACTTGAGTGCTACCTTTAAAATTCTATTCTTTGCCTTTGCAATATATAGCTCATGGGAAAATAGCCTTAAAACTATTGTGGTGAAGAATATGTAGCTATGTATCTTATTTCTTATAAGTTGCTTGTTGAGCTGTAACCATGTTTCTGGGGACGCCATCAACTATTACACCTTTGTTGAATATCATGTGAGTTGCTATGCATGTTCGTGTTGTCTGAAGTAAGGGCGATCTTCATGATCAAATGGTTTGAGTATGCATATTGTTAGAGAAGAACATTGGGCCTCTAACCAAAGCCATGAATCATGGTGGAAGTTTCAGTTTGGACACAAATCCTCAATCTCTTATGAGAATATTACCGTTGTTGAATGCTTAAGCATTAAAAGAGGAGTCCATTATCTGTTGTCTATGTTGTCCCGTATGGATGTCTAAGTTGAGAATAATCAAAAAGCGAGAAATCCAATGCGAACTTTCTCCTTAGACCTTTGTAAGGCATATAGGCCCTAGTGACACTTGGTAAACATATGTTATGCAATGATAATCCATGTTAATCCAAGCTAATTAGGACAAGGTGCGAGCACTATTGGTAATCTATGCATGAGGCTTGCAACTTATAGGATGTCTTATACATAACACATATGATTTATTACTACCGTTGACAAAATTGTTTCTATGTTTTCAAAATGAAAAGCTCTAGCACAAAAATAGTAATCCATGCTTCCGAAGGGCCTTTCTTTTACTTTATGTTGAGTCAGTTCACCTACTTCTTTCTATCTTAGAAGCAAACACTTGTATCAACTGCGTGCATTGATTCTTACATGTTTACCTATTGCACTTGTTATATTGCTTTATGTTGACAATTATCCATGAGATAAACATGTTGAAGTTGAAAGCAACCGCTGAAACTTATATCTTCCTTTGTGTTGTTTCAAAGCTTTCTACTAAGAATTTATTGCTTTATGAGTAACTCTTATGCAAGTCTTATTGATGCTTGTCTTGAAAGTACTATTCATGAAAAGTCTTTGTTATATGATTCAGTTGTTTAGTCATTATATTTACTATTGCTTTGAATCACTTCATTCATCTCATATGCTTTACAATAGTGTGATCAAGATTATGTTAGTAGCATGTCACTTCAGAAATTATCTTTGTTATCGTTTACCTATGGGCAGTAGGAACTAAGCTGGGGATGCTGATACGTCTCCAACGTATCTATAATTTCTGATGTTCCATGCTTGTTTTATGACAATACCTACATGTTTTGTTCACACTTTATGATGATTTTATGCGTTTTCCGGAACTAACCTATTAACGAGATGCCGATGCCCAGTTCCTGTTTGCTTTTTGGTTTCAGAAATCCTAGTAAGGAAATATTCTCGGAATTGGACGAAATCAACGCCCAGTATCTTATTTTTCCACGAAGCTTCCAGAACACCGGAGAGAGACTAGAGGGTAGCCAGGGGGGCCCACACGCCAGGGCGGCGCGGCCAAGGGGTGGGGCGCGCCCCCCTATTGTGTGGCCCCACCAGGGCCCCTCCGAGGCTGCCCTTCCGCCTACTTAAGGACTCCGAAAACCCTAAACGAATAAGCCACGGGACGAGAAAAGTTACACAGCCGCCATCGCGGGCCAAGATTCGGGGACAGTCTGTTTCGGCACGCCGCGGGATGGGTGCCCCGAAGGCATCTCCATCGACATCACCGCCATCTTCATCACCGCTCTATCTCCTATGATGAGGAGGGAGTAGTTCTCCTCGAGGCTAAGGGCTGTACCGGTAGCTATGTGGTTCATCTCTCTCCCATGTGATCTTTATGTGATCATGAGCTTTGTGATCTAGTTGAATATCATCTATGTGCTACTCTAGTGATGTTATTAAAGTATTCTATTCCTCCTTCATGATGTAATGGTGACAAGGTGTGCATCATGTAGTACTTGGCATAGGTTATGATTGTGATCTCTTGTAGATTATGAAGTTAACTATTACTATGATAGTATTGATGCGATCTATTCCCCCTTTCATAGCCTGAAGGTGACAGTGTGCATGCTATGTTAGTACTTGTATAATTGCAATGATCTATCATGCACTCTAAGGTTATTTAAATATGAACATCGAATGTTGTGGAGCTTGTTAACTCCGCATTGAGGTGCTCTTGTAGCCCTACACAATGAATGGTGTTTGTCATCCAACAAGAGAGTGTAGAGAAAGTAGTATTTGTTTATTCAGTTATGTGATCAATGTTGAGAGTGTCCACTAGTGAAAGTATGATCCCTAGGCCTGTTTACACCATAGAGAATTGCCTCCCACGCCAGCAAGCTATTTTCTGGCACCGTTTATTTACTGTTCTGCTACATGTTCGTTTACTGCATCTTTACTTCCTGCAATATTACCACCATCTATACCACCTGTGTTTTACTATCTCTTCGTCGAACTAGTGCACCTATACATCGACAAGTGTATTAGGTGTGTTGGGGACACAAGAGACTTCTTGTATCGTAATTGCAGGGTTGCTTGAGAGGGATATCTTTGACCTCTTCCTCCCTGAGTTCGATAAACCTTGGGTGATTCACTTAGGGGAAACTTGCTATTGTTCTACAAACCTCTGCTCTTGGAGGCCCAACACTGTCTACAGGAATAGAAGCGTGCGTAGACATCAAGGGGAAAACTGAGCACACAAAAAATGCTAGTATAAGACTCGAGGGTATACCTGAGTATATCTAAATTTTGAGGGTTAGAATCGAGGACGCGTGTTGCGATGCAGAAGTGGAAGACGTGCAATTGTTGACGCGTAGGATGCGGGTCGCGGTGCAGAAGTTGAAGACGTGAAATCGTGGACGCGTGTCGCGGTACAGAAGTTGAAGACGTGCAGACGTGCAACCGTGCACGCGTAGGACGTGGGTGGCATTTACGACCCCTCGCCTTTATAGATGCCCATCCCTGTTCGCCTCCTCGCACTATTTCACTGTCACTCTCACTTCCTCACGCAACGCCGCCTCTCACGTCCCATCATCTTCTCTGCCGACGATGGACAAGGAGAATGTGAATCCGTCCTCCGTCCTCGACAGATCCCGCCGGAATGGGACCCCTACGAGGAGGTGCCGTACGACTGTCCGGCGAACCCCTACGACACCTGCATGGAAGAGCTTTGGAACGAGGTAACTACGGTTTGCTCCCTTGTTGTTCCCCTTCCCTTGCTTTTTCAACCCTATTTTTGTTGTTTCCATGATTACTTGCCGATCTGTCGGTAGGATGAGTATTGGGTTAATATTTGCGTCGATTTTATTCCATTTTGATTCGATCCCTTCTTGATTTATGCAAGTAATCATGGGACCTCAATCTGTTAAGATTTGGGGTTCGACCGTTCGGTTAATTTATTCAACTAATCATGTGATCTCAATCAGTTAAGATTTGGGGTTCGACCGTTCGGTTAATTTATTTGGATCTGGAATTTGTTTCTTTGCCTATGATGAATCGTTGGGCACAAATTTGTATAGAGCGGGTCAAGAGAACCATTGTTGTGTACAAATCTGTTGTGCATGAGCTTTGGTTCGTTAACCCCGTCTCTGTAGACATATAATTGTGTTCAATCTAACTGAGGATGACTCTATTTTTCCTAACTTTGTTATGTTGCAACTCATTCACTCATTTCCGTTTGATATGGATAAGGTGTCTGGCAGCGACGTCGGCAGCGATGAGGAGGAACAACACACCAAGGCTCGGCAGGTGCTGCGGAGGATGCAGGTCGGCCAGTTCGCCTCCTACTTCGCCAAAGGTGTCTACAAGTGCCCCTTCTGCACGAGGAGACTCGGCGGCACCGACTTCAAATGCCTCCTCACGCATGCCGAGGATATCGGAAGGACCTTCCCCAAGGTCGGCGCGATGGTGAACGTCTACTCCTTCTGCGCCAAGCACAAGGCGCTCGGCATTCACCTCCGTAACTTCCAGCGGGTGGAGATCGCCGCCGGGCGCATGCCTCCGCTCAAGCCCAAGGTGCCCAATATCAAGGGACAGGGGAGCAAGAACTAGAGGAGGAGCTAGATGGAGTAGGCGGAGTCCAGGACGTGTGCTGCTGCTACAAAGCAGCTTTTTTGTTGTTGTTGTTAATATGTTGGTGTTGTCAAGAACCTAAGAACCTTATTTTGGCTGATGTATGCAGCTTATTATCTACCTATTATCTATCCCTATTGTACTATACTTGATTGTTGGGCGCCCTTGATTGCTTAGATGTTTTTAGAGTGGACTGCATTCAAACTAAAAAGAGTGAACCTACACACTAAAACCTAGACTAGATACAAACTAAAGTAGATGAATTAAAGAAAAAACCAAAACATCTTATATACATGCACGGAGGGAGTACATATGAACCAAGATTGGTGAGGTCATTAATATGGACCAGAGGGAGTACTAGATTTGTTGCCATATTGAGAAAAAAATGAGGGCCAAAAGGAACAAATAATTTAAGAAAGACAGAAATGGAAGCTTCTCTAGATTTGATAATTGTTTGGTGAAAAAAGACATAGAGAAAGAGGGGAAAAGGTGCTCTTAAAAAGGGATATGCCAATTTGGGCCGAGAGAGACAGAACCTAGCTCCTGCTCACGTACAACCGAACACGGTCTCGTCCTATCCCACGCGGTCCCTTTCTACCAGCCCCACACGACGCGGCCCCACACGTCAGCATGGAACGGTCAACTAAACGGGAATTCAACCGTCCGACCTCCTTCTGCGGGTTTCGGACAAGGGCCTGGGGAAAACTGAGAAAAAACTAAGGATCTGGGGAAAACTGAGTACAACTAAGGAACCGAGGGCACGAAAATAGAAAACCCTACAACATAATACATAAACCATAATCCAACTGCGTCTATGACTAATAATCCACCTTCCGGTTAGCGTCCGCACCCCTTTCACTATTAAGTTGCAAGCAACAGATAATTGCATTAAGCATTGTGTATAAAGTAAACAATAGAATTACCCTCGGATAAAACACTGTTGTTTTCTCCCTAGTAGCAACAACACATCTACAATCTTAGAAGTTATTGTCATCTTCAAGAAAACTAGAGGCATGAACCCACTATGGAGCATAAATACACCGTCTTGGAGTCACAAGTATCCACTTGGCCAAAGCATCTACTAGCAACGAAGAGCATGCAAGATCACAAATAACATATGACATCAATCTCAACCATATTATTCAATATTCATCGGATCCCATCAAACACAACATGTAGCATTACATAAAGATGATCTTGATCATGATAGTCAGCT
The DNA here is from genome assembly GCA_030979885.1 of Lolium multiflorum. Classification (NCBI taxonomy): domain Eukaryota; kingdom Viridiplantae; phylum Streptophyta; class Magnoliopsida; order Poales; family Poaceae; genus Lolium; species Lolium multiflorum. The sequence goes on from CM061750.1 coordinate 25,036,066, forward strand.
CACAAGATCTAAACATGAGGCGCAAATTGGAGAAGACAACCATCTAGCTACTGCTATGGACCCATAGTCCATGGATGCACTACTCACGCATCACTTCGGAGGCGGGCATGGTGATGTAGAAGCCTCCGGTGATGATTTCCCCCTCCGGCAGGGTGCCGGGAAGAAATTCAGAACCCTCCCGAGATGGGTTCTGCAAAGGCGGCCGCGATGGAACTTTTCATGGAAGGAGACTCAGGTGTCTGGGGTTTTCCCGAGATCGTGAATAAATAGGCGGAAGGGCGAGGTCGGTGGAGGCCAGGGGGCCCACACCACCCCTTAGCGCGGCCAACGTTGGGGCCGCGCCTAGGGCTGGTGTGGCCACCCAGCCGCGCCTCTTCATTCCCCCTTCAGTCTCCGGCTTCGTTACGGTAAAATATTGACTTCGGCTTTTGTTTCGTCCAATTCCGAGAATATTTCCTGTACAATTTTTCTGAATCCAAAAACAGCAGAAAACATGGAACTGGCACTATGGCATCTTGTCAATAGGTTAGTTCCAGAAAATGTATAAAAATATAATGAAGTGCAAGTAAAACATAGTAGAATTGTTGTAAAACAAGCATGGAGCATCAAAAACTATAGATACTTTTGCGACGTATCACTGACACCGACGAGAGGCTTATGGAGTCCAAGTTGTTGGGTAGGGGCTGCTCTTGGAGTGTGGTGGTCTTAATTGTTGTGTGTTTGTGGAAGACGGTGGGGGATCTGGCCACTTGAAGAGTGGGGTGGCGTTGGCCTTGGATCCAGCGTTGAAGAGGCTCGGAGGGCTTCTCCTATTGATATTTTTTATCGGGCTAGATACAGTCTTACGGGGTGGGTGGTTACTGCGACTCGTTAACGCCTCATGGCTAGGGCCGGGTTTCTTTAGCGCTAAAGTATGGGCTAACAATTAGTGCTCCTGTTGCGATGGTGGAGGGGATGTGTGTTCTTGATAGTTGCGGTTGCGGCAGTTTGCAGCAACAGTTTGTATCTTCCTTGTGTCATGTTACTTGTATGTGTACCAACTTTGTATTGCTATTGTTTATAAATACAAGTAATGTATGTATACAACGTACATCGAAAAAAATGAATGTCCAAGCGGCCCCTAAAAAATGTCGAAGTGGAGAACCAACCTGTGGTTGGATGGTTAGGAGGGCACTAGCACCTCCAGCCCACCAGAGTTCAAATTCTAGATTGAACACTTTGGTGTCTCATAAAGGCGGAGTATTCTTCAGTGGGAGGCGATGTTCCCGTCGACAGCGAGGTGCCTGTGGTGACTTCGTTAATCTAAAGACCCATCGGATCAGTTTTTCGACGCAATCTCTTGGAGGTGCTCATAGGGGTAGGGTGTGCATGCGTTCATAGGAGTGAGTGTCTGCGCGTATTTTTAAGAGCATGTCTAACAGAGCCCCTAAAAGGGCCAAACCCGTAAAATAACCGCCGAAATACGAGGTAGGGCTCTACCCGGCCGTCTAGCTGACCCCGTAAAACAGGCCCCCGCGTCGGGTTTTTTTCAGTGTCGGCTAGGGGTGGCTTCTGGCCCCCTACTTCTGCGGGGCGGGAGAGGAAATATAGGGTAAACCCACCATCCCATTTCAGCTAGGGCGCGCAGACATTTCAGATTTCGCACCTGTTTTCCCCCGCGCCGCCGCCGTAGCCACCCGCGCGCCGCCGCCGGAAACCTTCATATCCGCCCCCTCCGTCCCCCGCCGAGCCGCGCCGCGCTGCGTCCACGCCCGCTGCACCTCCGCCGGAGATCCGCGCCCCTCCGCGCGCACCGCCGCACCCCCACCGCGGTCTCCTCTGCCGTCAAACCCACGGTGAGTACTCCCGCCGCGGTCCTCTTCGTTTTCGACGGTACAATCGATGTGTTTGGAGGTTGATATATGCTTCACGGTGGTAGATGACTTCAGAGGATGTGCATATGGAGGATTTTGGTGGATTCGTCGACCAATTTGTCCTCGTCGGATTCCGACGATTCGAACCTCGACGAGCTGTTGAACAACGACGACACAGAGATGATGCTGCTCCTGTTCGGCATGAAGAAAATGGAGGACCGCGCCAAGCTGTTGGATCAGAGAAAAGGATCCACTATGGGGCGTATGTGCATTCCGCGGAACCGCACACTCGGCCACGAACAGCTGATGCAAGATTATTTTGCCGAGGTACCGACGTATCCTCCCTGCCTCTTTCGTAGAAGGTATCGAATGCATAAGAGTTTGTTCGAGAGAATCGTCAGAAATTGCGAGGGAAATTGCGATTACTTCAAGCAAAGGCGGAACGCTGCCCATGTCATGGGATTTAGCCCATTTCAGAAAATATCAGCCGCCATGAGGGTGATTGCATACGGTATCCCAGCAGACTATACCGATGAGTACCTTCGCATTGGTGTAAAAACAACCACGGATTGTGTGCATATGTTTGCGAAGATGGTGATCAAGTTGTATGGTGAGACGTATCTCCGAGCTCCAGATGAGCAAGATACGAAGAGACTCATGGAGATCAATGAAAAGAGGGGGTGGCCGGGGATGCTTGGTAGTTTGGATTGCATGCATTGGACATGGAAAATTTGTCCAAAAGTATGGCATGGAATGTATTGTGGCAAAAGTCGTGATGCTACCATTGTTCTTGAAGCTGTGGCCTTGCAAGACTTATGGATTTGGCATGCTTTTTTTGAACTATCGGGGACACTCAACGACATCAACGTCTTGAATAGATCCCCTTTATTTGCAAGAGTAGTTAAGGGTGAAGCTCCAACTTGTAACTACAAAGTTATGAACAATGAGTACACCATGGGGTACTATCTCACAGATGGTATTTACCCTAACTATGCAACTCTTGTCAAGTCCATTAAAGAGAAAAAGGACAAGGCTTTGACAAGAAAAGAAGCTTGCTTCACCAAAAATCAAGAGGCATGCCGCAAGAACATTGAGAGAGCTTTTGGTGTTTTGCAAGCAAAGTTTGCCATTCTCCGAGGTCCTGCAAGATTTTGGGACAAGGAAACTCTTGTTGAAATCATGACATGTTGTGTGATTCTTCACGACATGATCATTGAAGATGAGAGAGGGTTGAACTTGCCATGTTTCTATGACAATGTTGGCACCCAAGTGAAGATGCCGAGACTCATCAGCTCACCCAAGATCTGATTGATCACCACTGGCAGTTGCATGGCCAATGAGTTTATACATTCATTTCCTATTGTTGTATGTGTGAAACAGTTATCTTGATTGTTTGATTGCGGGAACATTTGTTATTTGTTTAATTCTTCCATTAGAACATTTGTTGGCAGTTCCGAATAATATTATTGTAATAATTCTGTTTTACGGGGTGGGGATACGGGGTTTACTAACTCAGACGAGTTTTCGGCCGGTGGAAAGTGAATACAGGGCCTCTACTTGCGTTTTACGGGGCAGAAAAATAGGAATATGTTAGACATGCTCTAAGCGTCTTTGATTTTGTAGTGTTTTGAAAGAAAAAAAAATGTCGAAGCAACCCGCCGGACAACCGTAGATGTATTGAATTGCAATAATGCTACACCTACGGGGAAGTTCTACGTAAAAACTCCTACGGGATGACGCACCGTCCGACGTGGAGGCCACGATCGCTAGAAGGAAGAGGCTGAGAGATTTACGGGAAAAAACCAGAGAAGAAGTCAAAGTAACGGAAATCACTTCTATCATCTCCCAATCACCAGAATCCCCATCCCTTCTCTCTGGCCGGCGGCGGGCCCATACTGATCATCGGCGTGAGCAGAAAGGTTCCTCAATGGCATGAGATGCAAGGACCCACGACGCGACGCCGGGAGGTCCTCCGAGGATCGGCAAGGCCAGCTGCCTGCCTTGTCCAGACGCCTCTTCCCCTGTGTTTGATCGGAGATTCAGTTTTATTTGGTACATCCTCATAGCTTAAATACATTGAAGTTACGCAAGAAACACTTACACACAAAAGCTTCAGGATTGGCATATGTATCAACAAGAATCATGTACTATGATGGAAAATTCTTCAGTCAGACAAATAAACAATGAAGCAGCCTGGAAGATATTCTCATATCTTCAGTAGTATGAAGCCTGGGTTTCTTTATGTGCAATATTCATCAAAGGCATGGAGATACTCTGCAGTTTTTTTCTTCCTTTCATCTTATTTCTTTCAGTAGTTGCCGGGCCATGCCTTGCTGTAATCTGTTGTGAAGTGTATATGTGGATTGCCTAGCCCTTTCCATCAGTTCGGACTTTTTGTGCCGCTAGCAAAGCTTAACATGGTATTAGAGCCCTGTGTCTCGAGTTCAAACTTTCACATGGTTTTCGCAATTAAGCCTAAAAGTTGCTGTTGCCCCCCTCTTTAGCCACCGCTGTTTCGGTGTGTGCTCTTCTTCTTTCACGTGTTGACTTTCTCTTCTCCCGTCACACGCGAGTGGGGATGTTGTGAAGTGTATATGGATTGCCTAGCCCTTTCCATCAGTTCGGACTTTGTTAAGTGGCTAGTGCATTAAGCTAACATGTAAGCCCTGGCCTCGAGTTCAAATCCCGCTTTCACATGGTTTTCGCAATTAAGACTAAAAATTGTTGTTGCCCTCTTTAGCCACCGCTGTTTCGGTGCTCTTCTTCTTTCACGTGTTGACTTTCTCTTCTCCCGTCACACGCGAGTGGGGGTGTTGTGAAGTGTATATGTGGATTGCCTAGCCCTTTCCATCAGTTCGGACTTTTGGTTCAAGTGGCTAGTGCATGAAGCTTAACATAATCAACTTTCTAACCATGCCAAAACTGAATCCAGCCACTTGTGAGATGAGTAGCCAACCGCAGTTCACAACTTTGATTCTATATGATGCATTTGTTGCTGATGGATAATCAGCGGCAATGGAGTTGCTTGCTTCGATTGATCTGCTAGCGTTCAAACTGCTGTGGGGAAAATGGCAGGGGTAGCTAAAATGGCGCAGGCGCCCTGCTCAGTCAGTACGCGGACAATCCCCTTGTTGACATCGCTCGCCGGTGGACGTCGCGTCGAACAACGAACTTGGAAGAAGAAAGGAGGCGGCCCCTGTTCAATCTGAACAAAGGCAAATCGAGCGGTACAGGGATTTTCCTTGCATAACTAGCGGTAACTACATCCTCCTTTCTTTTATTTTTTTTCTTTTCTTTCCTTCAACCCCTTTCCTAACGCCGAGCGGCCGTGGCTTCCAAGTCGGACTACACGTCACCCCGTAGGAGTTTTTACGTAGAACTTCCCCGTAGGTGTAGCATGGGATTTGGCTAGGAAATCGAGCTGGACACGGTCTTTTTTTTTTAGATGTGGACACGGTCTAGATTGTGATTATCACGGGCGAGTCGATGTGGCTTATTTCGTTAAGAGTACTCTTTCGTTAATTAAAACTTTCCCCACACGAAGTTGCACGTCTTGTTTCTTTCGCTTTGATGGACGTGCGCCTCAGGCGGTCGTCACCGCCGCATGGAACTCTCACCCACCGCATGGACGACTGCATCAGCGCTCTACCCGACGACATGCTTCTCCTCGTCCTCGCACACCTAGGCTGCGCCCGCAGCGCCGTGCAGTCTAGCCTCCTCTCGCGCCGGTGGCGCCGTCTCTATATGGGCCTAACCGATCTAAGCTTCCGCGGACTCCCGCCCACAACGATGGAAGCAGCTCTCCGCTGCTTCGCTGCTTCGTCATCACAGGTGTCCACTCTTGACATCTACGTTTCCTCGAGACACACCGCCACTAGCGCCAACTCGTTGATGCGCGCCGCCGTGCGGCTCTCTCCGAGGCGGCTACTCTTCACCGTACAGGAGTCTTCTAGGGAATACATGGACATCGAGCTGCCTTGCTTCCATGGCACCGCCTCGATCGAGATAGACACGGGACGCTTGGGCCTTAAGCCGCTGCAGGACGGCGAGTTCACCGCGCTCGAGAGTCTATCCATCGCCGGCAGTATCATCGACCTCAGATCCTTGCTCAACCGATACCCACGCCTGCGCGTGCTCAGCATCAGCCATATGGGCATGAATCTTGACCAGACAACGCTGCCACCAGCCAGCGTGTTCACCGCGCTGGAGAAGTTGTCCCTCTACGGCAGGATCGTGGATCTTGGCCCCTTGCTCAACGGTTGCAAACGTCTGCGGGAACTCAGCGTCACTCAGGGGAGCACGCGTCTCCTGCACATCGCGCTGCCACCGCCCGGCGAGTTCCCCGTGCTGGAGAAGCTTTCAATCTCCGGCAACATCGCCGACTTTGGCACCTTGCTGAACCAGTGCCCACGCCTGCGTGTGGTCGGTGTCACCTTCCGCGGGATGGCGCTTAGGTCGATCGAAGCGGGGCTCGCCATACTCGAAGATGCGGCGTCGCTCGGCCTGATGGTGTCCCTCCTCGGCGTCGAGATTCATTGGAGAGACGACGATGTCGACACTGCCCGCTTCAACTCTCTCCTCCGTACCATGGCGAGGATTTCGCCCCCTGAGCTTATCATCACGGAAAACTACGAGGGATGCGACTTCAGAACGTTCGACAAGAAATTAAATGCTGACATGCCCTGCTTCCCCCATGCCACCTCGATGTCGATCCTGATGAGAGTTCTTGGCACTCAAGAAACTATCACTGTCAGGGGAATCAGGGCCCTACGGCGTTGTCGACATTGGCACTCTGGTCACCCGCTGCCCGTGCCTGCAAGTGCTAAACGCAACGGTTGCTATGTCCAAGATCGTTGTGCACTCGGTCTCCCAGCAGGATTTTTATCTGTCACGTAATATGGACGAGCATACTGAATGCCACCGCATCGACATAGTAACTCCCGTGCTTAAGCAACTGCAACTGGATGTCCGTGCCGCCAGGGACATGGGTGTGTCCATCTCAGCACCAGCGGCAGAGAAGGTCTTGTGGCGCAGCACGTATACAACATCATCGTTGCCTCTTTTGTCTGGTTTGTGGAGGCTCCAGAGCATGAGCGTACAGACGGTAGAGAGGAGCAACGTAGTCAACAGGGATGACACATGTTGGCAGCAGCTTCCACGGTTCCATGAACTATGCTTGCACCTAAGCAGAGACCTACTAAATGCCGGTGTACGTCTCTAGTTTGTCTCTCCTACTCCATCAACTGTAGTTTTTTCGTTATATGCATGATGTCATGTCCAACTGTATTGCAGAACCATTTGGATGGGGAGCTGGACTTTTCACAGGAGATTGCGAAACTTCCGGTGAGCAACTTCTCTGTGATTGAGCTATATTTTAAATACGAACGGCATGTTTATGGAGCACTTGTGTTGCAACTTCTTCAAATACATCAAATTTGTGCCGCTGCAAAAAAACTGAAGGTATTCCTGCCGCTTCAGCGCAAGGTAATTCTTCCTCATGCTTATATATAATATATCTCTTATAAATATATAGTATATGTCCAATGCAATTTATGTACCAGTTTTGATATCAACCGAGAAACTAGCACAAATAAGTAATACATTGCCATGCTCCTCATTTGCTCTAGGAAAAGCGAGCATGCTTAGGAGATTGTCCTTGTGATAAGCCCAAGAATTGGAGAAGCCAAAATATCTTCTATACAAGTCTTGAAGAAGTGGAAATCTACGGCTTCAAAGGAGAGGATCATGAGTATGATTTCTTAAGATTGATACTCATATGCTCACCAATGCTGAAAAGGCTGACCATGAGACTGGCACAAGCATTTGAAGGCTGCACCACAAAATTGTCCAGCATTTTATTGGCACATCCGTCCGTGGATTGGTCCTATGACCATTTCAACTCTAGTGAACTGTTTTCAAGTGCATCTGGTTATCATGCCCCTTGATGCAGCATAATTGTTTTCTGTAAGGGTGATGCAACCTCGTTTCTTATCCTTCACTGACTCAAAACACTTGGAACAAGCAACCAAACGAAACAATTATGTTGTCAAAATAAGGCGTAGTATTATATAGAGTAGTATTTGTTGTCACCATCTTTCATTGATTTAAAACTGCAAATTCATAGTATTTTTGAGTAGCTGAGTTTTTCACCCAAATGTTCTTTGGGGCTTTTGACCCAAGTTGCATCCAAATCGACCAGTGCATAGTGTATACAAGGTAGTATCCAAATTGAGTAGCTGAGTTTTTTCTTCGTTATTTGAACGGAGTTGCAGCCTTTCACATCAGACCGGTCTAATACATGCTGGTTTTTTCTTAGTTATTTGAACCACAAGTCCGCACCCTTTTTTTCGATAATCATAATTTAGTCCGCAGACCGCAAGCCTTGTGGGATGAAAACTGCTTTGGGTGGAACAAGGAACCAAATATAAATGGTGCCCTAGCCGCCATGAGTGAGTCTAAGTATCGGCAAAGGTTCTCCCTATCGGCAACCGGAATTCTCGGGGGTATGCAGTGGCACACTGAGATTCTTGCGAATGAGGAGGGAATCAAAGGATGCACCAAATAAAATAAAGCTGGTTATTAATTAGAGAAGGTGTAGAAAATTAGTTTTTGCAATTGCGGGTGATATCTTGCCATGTCGGTTTTCTATAGTTTGCTTGTCTGAAAATGGAAGTCAGATGGGTGCTCCCTATTTTCAAAACTATTACTGTATGTCAAAACTATTATTCTTGTAGCCTTGCAAATCTGACTGTGAACAGCCCCGTTTTAGTGTAACATGCATGAAAATCACCCGTTTCTGTGATGATAACATGTATATCACCATTTTTGCTTTATTTATTCATAACATGGTTTTTTAGTGGCTATGTGCATCTTAGTTATACATAGGCCGGTTATAATGATTAAACCTCTTAAATAATAAAGCATCTTTTATTGAAAAATAAGTGAGATTTAGGTAACTGCTGGGCACACCAGACAGACTGCAAAAACAAGGGCTTGAATCCCTGTATCGGTGCACCTTCTGTGATCTAGAACTGGAAAGCATCGACCAACTGCTCACCGAATGCCCCTTCTCGAGAGTTCTGGCTTCTCCTGTGACAAACGCCGGGAGCAGCAGATATGGTGCCATCAGAACACGAAACTGTCAGGCAGTGGTTCTACTCCATCGCCACAAGCCAGCCCAAGAGCAAAGAAAGAATATCAGAGCATGTCTAACAGGCTCCGTATTTTTTCGCCCCGTATAACGCGAGTAGAGGGCCCTGTATCCGGTTTTCACCGGCCGAAAACTCGGACGAGCTAGCAGAACCCGTATCGGGGTGGGATACGGTTCTGCGTCCAGTTTCCCGGTGAAACCGGATACCGTTTTACGGTGGGGATACGGGTTCTTAGCTCGTCCGAGTTTCCGCCCCTCAAAACAGGTTTTAGACAGCAATTTGCACAACAATTTCACATCAAACATAGCACATCCAAAATATGTGATGCATAATTCATAGTTTTAACATCACAACGCGATCATAGGCAATGTTCAAGCCACGGAATTCCCAATGCGCTGCCAATAGCGCTTGCCGCCTTGGTCCACTCCGGTGCACGCATCCATCCCCACCTTGCTCCAAGCACGGACCAAGATGGCGTCTTCGATCTCGCTGTAGTTCGCCGTGCGTGGCTTCGGCGTCGACGAAGAACCGGCGGCAGCCGGATCAACCTCAACCACCTCCTCCTCGTCACCCTCATCCTCCTCCTCCTCATCAATCTCTTCAACGTTGCACTCGGCATCGAATGCATCAATACCAGTGTCCAAATTCACCGCGGAACCAAGCAGGCCGCGGGTAGTAGGGAGGAGCAATTTTACTTGTAAAAACGGGTGGATGATCCTTGTGCATCAATTTGGAAAACCCTCATTCTATCTACTACCTCTGGGTTGGAATAAATTGACGCGCCTACCTCCCTCCGCGTCGATTAAATCCGACCAGAGGGAGTAAATCTTAATGAAAAAAAGTTTCTTAAAAAAAGAATGCATCTTCCAGATTACAAAAGCTTCTTGTTTCTCACATGTACACTTCCAATTTGCAAAAAAGGAATAGTTACACTTGGTATTACAGCTGCTCCGTTTAATGAACACTATAGCCTGCCTGTACAACAGCCTAAAGACCCTAGACCCCCAAGGGAGGTTGATCTCTATATAGCCTCCACTGGGGCTGCCAGAAGTTTCTCAAACAGAATATACAGTAAACTGAACCTATGTGCGAAGGTAGCCTGGTGGTGTATCTAGACCCTACATTGATCCTACTATCTTCTTCATACTTTGCTCCCTCACGTTTAGTGCTTCTTCTTCTTGCAGACGTACATGGTGGCACCCCACAGAAGTCTGCTGCTAATGTCGGTGAGGCGTGTATTTTCATGTAATCTATGATCGTACGTCATTCTTTCTCAGCTATGGCAACAAAAGCATCCTTACGTGACCACCTCCGCCTCGAGACTTTGTCCGGCGGGTTGATTATGGCACGCTCGGCATCCTCGAGACGGTACCCGATGACAACCTCTTTCCTCTGCCTTGCTCGTAGCATCACCTCAAAGAAATTCAGCTCCTCGTCTTCTCGGAGGTACAGCACAGATTGTCGTATTTGCAGTTCATTCCCCTGCAGAAGTGTTCAAATGCAGCGTAAGAGATTTGTAGTGCTGATACATAAACCTGACAAGGGTGCTTACTGCAGACATTTTGAACCATACCTCTTCAGCAAAGAGCTCCTCTAAGACGTAATTTATTTGCCGATCTTCTGCAACCATCGCCAGTGCCATGCTCACAAGTTCATTTGAAAGAACATAGTCGCTGATCTTTGACATGGCTAGTAAATTTTTTGTCCTAGGGTCCAGTATCTCACTGATTATGACAGATTTATCAGATGCTTGTAGCATCTCCCCCATCCAAGAACCTTCTGAGAAGCTTTCTCCTTGGAAAGCTTCCTTGTATGGAAGTCGTTTTGCCTGCAGTATTTAGAAGTGCAGCAGATATAATCAGTTCATGAAAATTTTCTTAACGCATCAGGAGTTGAGGACAGATGATTGAAAACCAAAATAGCATTTCTAGAAGAACCTGAATATCTCTGATCAGCAATAGCGTTGCAAGAGACCTCGAATCAGCTTGTATTGCTGAATCTTCCACAGATTCATCTGCCAAAATCAATATCTGCAAGTCATAGGCAGCTCAGTCAGATGAAAGGACCAGATCAAGCTCATAGGAAGCTCGAGAGTACCCTATCCCAAATAAAAATATTATTTTAGCAGAACTTACAGAATCAAACGATTCTAAAGGGAGGCTCTCCAAGTGACGGCGAATGACAGCATTTCCTTCACGATGAACCAACGTAATATTTTCTAGACGACTGAAGTCCAGACCTCCTTCAATTAGCTTTCTTTCTCGGTCTATTTCAGGGACATCATTGAACATCCACAACTCTGACCCTGGGGCTAGGAAAGCATCCAGTACCTGAATATCTAAAATCAAGTTATGATATGTTGTTGACCTATTCTGCGCCGAACTAAGAGAACTATGCCTGGAATTGAGATAAACAAAAGGTCTGTTGACGCATATCTGTACTTTTTTTAACAGGATGTATATATGTACATGGTTTGATAATGGCATGATATTTTATGTATAAAAAATTCTTACAGTTTCTTACAACTTTGATCTAGAGTCGGTACAACAGGGTCATATTATTAGTATGAGGAAGTTATATAGTAGTATTTAGCAAAAATTATCTTCTTTGTGTGTTCTGTTCTACAAATGACTGCATTATATCCACATGAATATTCCAGAAGAGCATGAGAATGCCAATTTGTATCCATAATCAAGTTACCATTATCATATCTTCCATATCACGTCGCCAACCACAAAATAATATTCTTTCTGGAGACTTTGGAACAACAAAATCTTTAGGCGGATAGCCTCTCTTAACCTGCACAAGTTTACAGAGAAAAGGTAATTAGGGGCTTGAAGAAAGGGCTTACCACAATCATATCATCTATATCCCGTCGCATTCCACAAAGAAGAATCTTCTGAGGGTATCTTTCATGGCGAACAATGTCTATGTAAACAGCTTCTTTAACCTGAATAATAAAATCGACTTTGCTTTTGTAAACTTCATTACAGGATTTCTATATATGTGCAGTGTCTACACTAAACTATTTTAGGAAGCTAAGATGGCTAGTTTATAGTTCCAGAAAGTGAAGAGTCAAAAGCCTCAAATCTGACATCTGTAAAGCATAAAAACGGTATTCTGCATTTGCACTTTTGGTGCTCACTGAACAAAAGAGGGGAGGGATACTTCTCAAATCTTAAAGCGAAAGCAATCAATTTGTGTTTCACTTCATGTATGCTAATAACAGAACTTTTCTCAGGGTGCTTAAGAAGAGTTCATGTGAAGTTTTAAGGGAAATTCTGTAACACAAGTTGATGGCCCACATTAAGGCAAGAAATGATTTTCGAGAATCAAGATGAATCAACAAGTCTTTTCATACAATAGGCACAATATGGCGTTAGATGGCACTTGCTACAAAAAAATACTAAGAAAACACACAGCAAACTATTAAAGTTACTGATAAACGTAATATACAGGATAATTCAGTTGACACAGTGGGTTATGAAGATAAGTGAAGTACCTTGGGTAATGGTGCCGGAGCATACGTATCATCGTCTTCTGCAATTACTATCACCTCATCACCTTCTTGCATGACATAACAATCATCAGGATTTAAAATAATTTTGCCCCCGTAAGCTGCCATCTTTACTCCACATGGAACAGCATCAGGAAAGCTAATCAGCACATCTTCAAATTGCATTCCGACCAACTGAGGCCATCTTTTAATGTAGAACTCACAGTTCTCGAAACCAAGGATATCTTCCCATATCTGTGTATATTTGAAGGTACAGATAGAAATTAGAAAGACTACATGAGTTACTGAAGTCTACCAAATGCTCAACCAGTAAGGTAATTATAATACTCCCTCCATTCCAAATTAATTGATGCATATTTGTCTAGATTCGCATGTATCTCTACACTAAAACGCGTGGGTATCTAGACAAATATGCGTCAATTAATTTAGAACGGAGGGAGCAAGCATTCCTTAGATGTAGGTAAGCATGTCCGTGTGTCTGTGTGTGTGTGTAGCAAATGTAGAACAAACTGGCTATTTTAGTTATATAAAATCTGCAGTCCAAGCTAAAATTTGCAGTGTGGTGATAAAAGGAAATAGGTAAGCCAGTAAGTGGCAGGGCAAACAACAGCCTAAGCACATAACTATGAATGGAATTAAATAGCTTATGTGCAACTGAAATCAAGTGAAGGTCATAAGTCTAGTGCAAGAAAATTTCTGAAGAAAACAGATATTGTACGAAAAACGTCTCCTAGTGACAGGGGATTCCACATTGCAATGATAAATAGAACCAAACGGAATGCTCAAGGGGAGTTCCTTTTGTAGAAACGTGATATATTCAAAATTGTTGGTTAGAAACAAACCTGAGCAAGGCCCGGCTGACGCGCACATTGTATCATCAACCGACCTATCACATCATGTGCGACAACAGTTTCCACAAGGTCTCCACCAACAAGTTTAACTAGAACTTCATTGTCAAGATCACTAAGCTCTACGACAATGTGACCTCTTAGTCCTTCTTTAACTCCAGTTAAACTCAAGACTATTCGCAGTGCTCGGGCATCACTCTAGAGAAGGGGCAAATAATGTAAGCACAAATTTCATGTTCCATGGTGCAACTTAATAAGCAGAACAAACCTGGTCAGCATTTCCTTCTACAGCTAAAACCACAATTGCACGCGCCTTAGAAACTGAGACCTTGTACATGATGGTAGATTACATTTAGTTCAAGAATAAGAGAATAGGACATAATGCATTAATTAACTTCACAGTCATCAGTTATATAGTATTTACTGTAGAGATTACCACAATGGTATATTAAGATTTACAGCTGTAGCAAACAGAGAAAAAATCATGATATGTTGCTGAATCTATAATCATATTTTCACCTTTTTTAAGTCAGCCAGAATCAGAGGGCTTCCACTTCGGCATATTACAGCTGTTCCTTTCAAGTCAAACTCCATTTTAGCAATATCTGCTTCCATTTCCTCTTTGTCTCTCTCGGCCATCACTACAATAGTCCCTCCTCCCAAACTTTCATTAGCAATAGAAATTTGGTTCAGTAAAGATCCCTATTGTCATAAAGGGAAATAGGTTAGTCTGGAAGGATGCAATAAATGGCTATAAATGCATGCATAATGCAACTTAATACTCCCTCCATCTCAACTTAGTCTGGATTTCATTTGGCAAATCCACAAAAATGACAGGGCATCAAGAGAAATTAAGATTAGGCATGGGATGAAATCCATGGAATTCTCATTTGAATTACAATTCCAATTCCATGGCAGCCAAACAAGTTGATTCTCAGAATCACAAATGAAGTCTTTGGTTCTAGCCTCAAACAATGGGAGCCAAACAACCTCTAATTTGTATTTATAGTATGTTCAAATTTTTTGGATAAATATAGTATATGAAATGAAAGATAATTGCAAGACGAATGCAACGATACTGTTTATGCATTATCAATTCATATATTTTAGTATATATTTGTGGTCAAAGTTGTGCATCAAAGACCGTGTGAAAAAAATTCTACCTTATATTTTGAGACGGAGGGAGTACCGGTATCTACTACGGAATACCTACCATAATGCTTACAGGAGCTGGCAACGCAAAACACAATGGGAGATCCACTGTGTCTACAACTAGTTTGGCTATTTTAAGCTTTTTCTCCTCGCTAGAAATGGGAACAAAATCAGATGCCAGGAAGTAAAATAAAAAAGACCACACTTCATGTGGCATTCACAATGCACATTGCAGACCTGATCATCTTCTTATAACATGCCTACAGACTTGAAGCTTCGGGACATAATTAAGGAGAAAGGCAATAGGCAATCTAATAACAATAAACATATAACAAGTTGGGCGTTATTCACATTAGGCTATTAGCTATTGATATAGTGCTCCTATTCGAACAATTAAGGGAAATAACAGGCAGGAGCAGAAAATGCTGCATGATAGGAATCAGCAAAGGTTGATAACTAAGATTACCAGCTTGTCGCTCCACCCAAGGATCAGGGTATGGCTCTGCTCTATGACCTCGCTCCTTCCCTTCCTCAAAGAGTCAAACTTCTCCGAGATGGAATCAGTCACAAGCCCAAGCATCATGGCAAAGATCAACATCCCACCAATGCTGATCGAAACCGAAACCAACTTGGGTCCAAACCCCTCCGCATTCGCATGGTTGCCCGCGTCAGCGACAAATGTCCACGACAACCAGAGGCAGTCCGGCAAGCTATCTTCGGTGACACCGTAGAGAGCCAGTCCACCGAGGCCAATAAGCAACAGCGTAGCGACGAGCAGGACCAGGGGTTTAGCGTACGGGTGGAGCGACAGGAATATATCGACCCTGTACGCCAGCCGCTTGTTGATGGCAACCTCCTCGGAGTCCTGCGGCCTCCTCAGCTTGGACAGCAGGTCTATGTACTTGAGGACCACGATCGGCGCGTACAGGGCGGAGAGCGAGAGCAGCAGGGCGAAGTTCTTCAGGCTCCTGCTCGGCACGGAGGAGGAGGAGTCGCTCTGGTAGGAGAACATGCTGCTCATGTCCAGCGAGGAGTCCATGACCACGATGCATGACTGCAGCTTCGCGGTGGCAGCGGCGAGCTGTCCCTGGTACGAACGAACCGGGCGGCGGTGAGATTGTTTGTGTAGTTGTTGTATGATGTGGAGGTGGAATGGGTGAGGAGGATTGATCTTACCCGCAGATGGTGGACCTGGTCGTGCAGGGAGAAGTTCTTGCGGAGGAGGGAGGCGAAGCAGAGCAAAATGGCCTGCAAGGATAACATTCTGCTATCAGAAACAAGGCCGGCAACAAAAGGCAAACAAGAAAACGCGCGAGTTCGCCGTTACCCACCGCCGCGGAGACCAGGCCCGACCACCGGAGGGTGGCCGCCGACGCCGGCGGCGACTTCCTCTCGGGCACCGGCGGGACAGCCGCGGGCGCCGCGGCGGTGGAGGGCGTCCGTGCATCCCCGGGGCGGACGCCAGCGTACCGTGGGTTTCGGCGTCGCGGCGCGGACGGGGGCGGCGGGGAGGACTGCTCCGGCGAGGGGTGCGGGGAGCGGGAGCGGGAGCGCGGGGTCGGGGGCGGGCGACGGTCGGCGAGGGAGTAGGGCTTGTAGGAGCGGGAGGTGGTGGGGAAGGGGGCCCTGTGCGCGAGGGTCCGGGAGGAGGAGGACGGGAGGAATGGCGGCGCCGGCGGGAAGAACCAGTCACGGTGCGGCGGCGGCGGCGGCGGCGAATTGTCGGGGTCCAGGGGCATTCTCGGGATTCCGTTGGCGAGCTGGCCCGCGAGTGGGTGAGGCTGAGGAAGGGATTTATGTTCGTTTGTTTGTTCGGTTGGTAGTGCTCGGGGAATCATTCCCCGTTGTCGTTGACTTGCTGCAGGCTTAGAATTTGTTTTGGTTTTCTAATTATTGACTGGGTTTTAATTCAGTTTCTCTTTTTTTTCTTAACCAGTTCAAATTCAATCTCTATGGTAGTTTGATCTTTACTATTATACTAGGACAAATGCCCGTGCGTTGCAACGGGAAAAAATCAACACTGTAGAGGCACCAAGTCTCGGGCGGTGCCAAGTAGCCACACCACTGGCATATATCATGATGGCTCATAACCTCGCTAGCCCGGCATCGATGCCGATGGCATGGCAGGAGATGCACTACCACAATCAGAATGGATGCGTTTATCCTAACCCAAACAGAGCTGGTATTCGCTACCACAATCAGAATGGATGCGTTTATCCTAACCCAAACAGAGCTGGTATTCGTTGATACATCCTAACACAGATAAACTGAACTTTATTGGCATTGGACGTACAATGAGTAGTCTCTCTTGTTGTACAATTTGATAAACTATAACATGTAATGAAAATACATGACCGGAAGTACACAACCATGGGAGAAAACATATATCAGTTTATAGCCATCCCTTAATCAAACAACGTCAAACAAATAGGTTGCACAATTCCGAAAGATATACTCTGTATATCTATTACTAAGATTTACATCATATATTTCTGTTTCTTATTTTTCCTTGGAACTTTGCAAATAATTCAGGAGCAATGCTATAACAAACTGCGATGTAATAAGAGCTGCGAAATTCCAACCAAATAAAAAAAAACATGCCTAGTACATCATCTCGCTTCACATTAGTGCAGCAGTGCAGCGCTCACGAACCATTTCTCCGCATTCATCTCGTCCCAAACAAGACTTTACCTTGAAGCAACTGCAAGTCCACTATAATGTGTGCAGCTTGGGGGATGGCACAAACCGCTTAATCTCGGCTAGAAGGGTCGGAAATATATCAGGAGATACCACTGAAGGCTTCTTCAGCTCCTAGGTTGCTCACGATCATCCTAAAACCCATGTTCCAAGCAAACCACCTGATATCCAAGAGCCACTTTAGCAACTGCATCATCAATTCAGAGTTTCAGATAAGGGCACTCACTAACCTTGAATCCGATGCACACTGCGGTA
The DNA here is from genome assembly GCA_030979885.1 of Lolium multiflorum. NCBI lineage: Eukaryota > Viridiplantae > Streptophyta > Magnoliopsida > Poales > Poaceae > Lolium > Lolium multiflorum. The sequence goes on from CM061750.1 coordinate 25,053,539, forward strand.
TTTAATATTCAGCGGTTATATCTAATATGTGATGCACACTCTTCTGGTTATACTATGAGATCTGATTCTATTCCAGCCATGCAAAGTGACTCCAAGTGCCAAAATCACCGCAAGCACAAAACCATATATGGTTTATTTCTCAAATCCTCAAATCTCTGTAAACACCAAACACTAAAATTTGTCAACTCGGAACACAAGAATGCAGCATGTTATAAAGCCTGAGCACATTGAACACTGAAATATAGTAAAATAAAACTCTTACCTGACATTGATTTCACCAAAAAGATAAATCCTAGTCTTGCTATTTAAGGGAGGCCATTTGGCAGCACTTCAAAAAAATCTAGATTTGCTCGGCAATGTTTCTGTAATGGCACAATATTTACCTGCTGACTGCATGGTTTAGAAAAAATTGTTATACTTATAACCCCTTTTGTCGTGAAATGTTATCAGCCAGATTAGAGACACGTTAACCAAGATTAAAAACAATTGTCCTTCCCCAGGATTGCTTTGCGTTGAGAAGTTCTTTCTGGCATTTTCTATATGTAAAAGGCTTGCATTGTAAAGTGAGAGAATGTGTGTTCTCCCTCCCCAAGTTTCAATATATCTAGAGCTATGAGAAGAGAAATATCCTGCCATTTTGATTTCCCTCGTTCACAAAATTAGACTCCTTTCTTCTCTGTCATGTTCTTCAACTATGGATGATCTTTTTACAACTTCAAATGGACTGCATTATTACCCTTATTTTTCCAACTCAGCATGTGCTATTGCTCGATCTTCCTAAAGCTCAGCATGAGGCCCTTCTTCATGTATGGAGCGGTATTCAGTTTGGGCTTCACCACATGGAAATTGCAATATGATTAAATCAGGAAAGAGAGCTACTACATGCCAACAACCAGTGAACAAGGCATCATCCACGGATCCCGTTCATGCCTCCCATATAAGTTAGGAAACATAATGCACACATTCACATTCGAAGGTCTTTGGCAAAACATAATGCAAACACAGTATTTACGTAGATCTATCTCTTGTATTATAAGCATGTAAAATTCCAATTATTTAAAACGCAGTGGCCAAAAATATACTGAATGTGGAGTGACATGTTCATGCTTCTAGAGAAAATGAAGAGAGAAATGAGTTGGCCAGAAGCATATAATGCACTGCTAATAAATCAATAAGATATACCTGGAAGGGCCAAACCATGAAATGGAGTAACCATGAGGACATTAGTGGTTTTCCAATGATGGTGCTGCCCCCAGGCTAATCATGTTGCTGCTCCGAATAACCAGCGTCAACTGAGGAATACGATAAAAATCATGAATAATATATTTATCTACGAGAAAAACTATTGCCTAATTAAGATTTCCCTAATGTCACACTGATATCTCACTAAGCTACTGAAATATCTTATCAAGCTCACTGTAAAGTATTTTAATTAGCAGGTATAATTGATAGTAGTGGAAGCCAAAATAAATACATAGATCTATTGTGAAATGGCTTCCATACAGGAATACATAAGTTAGAACATATCTGATCTTTTTGAATAATAGCAAATAATGTAGCATTAAAACTAACCATTTACTTATTTTAGTCCTTGCTATGGATGAAAACCTGGGCCATTATCTGCCAAAGACGACCAGAAAGCTTAAAAATCACACATCTATATATAAACCTATTTTGAGAAGGCTTATGACAAACATATATTAGAGACCTTGACTGAGATTTAACTCAATAAAATAGCTAAAACTTGAAAGTATATCCATTTCCGAAAGGCTCTCATCTTACCTCTGTTCGGTTATTTTCCTTCATCGACATCACCCTGGAGTGAAACAGATCCCATAGGAGTTAGTAATCAACAACCATTATATAGCAACATAAAACTGCTAAAACAGAGGAAATGCACCATCAGGGCTATCAGCAATGCTAAGTCTTCTGAACAACAACTGTCAGCAACCAACCACATACTGTGTGTGCTCTATTTGCCCATGGATCAGTACTGTACAAGTAATGATCACATTAAGTAATGGTTGTATATCTGCATCTTCACACTTGTAGCAGGGGCGTAAGCACTATCACAACTGGTTGATCTCATGGTTATTTCTCCCAACTATATGCAAATCCTGAGCGAAGGAAACAAATGTTTTTTGCTTACGTCCTCACAATTCCTGGAAGATGGCTGGTAGCTAGTCACCATCATCAGTAATCTACCTAGGTGAGTTTCAGGCTGCAAGGAGCTGCTCATAAGCGTGGGATGAGGGGAACCCGAGCATGTAAACATGATAGGAGTCGTCCCTGACTCGCTGCCACCCCTCCACACAGGCGCACACAATTAGTACAATCTAGACCTGGAGCGTGTCACTGCTGGCTCCACAAGCTTGGTGAGCGCACCGAGCTATACATACGACGTTGTTCTGGTAATCACGGATGGATGATTCATAGGGTATTGGCGTAGTTGAGAAAAAATAGATGAGGGAACCCGCTGCACCGCCTATGCCAGACTGCCACCATCATCTTGTCCTCTGTGATAAGCATGTCACGCCTAGCCACGGTATCGGACACCTGCCAAAGCAGCTACCTGCAGGAGCGCACATGATGATGTCGTTATGCGCGAGGGCCAGCATGCAGTCAGCGGTAGCTACTAACGAATCACGTTTGCTATGGTTGAGTACCTAGCTTAGGGGAGGTCGATCCCGTAATGTGAGGCTGATCTGACCACGGTTGAGGAGGATCCCGTCGCTCGGGGAGCTTCCCTTGCACTATTTGATGCCGCCGCTACGGCAGGTGTTGTTCGTGTTGCGCTACCACCACCGGTCGTTGTGGTTCGCGGCGGCTGGTAGTCGGTGGGATTGGTAGGGATGCGATGGGGTAGGCAGGGCATGATGTGGGTGGCGGACCGGCGGAGATAGGCGGTGGCAAGGGCGGCGGATGTATGGCGGCGGGTGAGAGCGGTCATCTGGGTGGACGGATGCTCGTCGGTAGAGAGAGGTGACGGTGGAGAGGGAGGATGGAGGCGCTGCAAGGTGAGCCCCGACGGCGAGCGCGAGATCTGTGGGGAACGTGCAACCGAGGACCAGGGTCCGCGGGAGGGGATGACGAAGTCAAGAGGGCGCTGACAATGCGGAACCCATAGAGGACGAATCGGCAGGAGGAGACACCGCGGCGTTCATCGATCATTTGCATATAATCGCTTGTCGAAACTGGATTTAGTGAAGTTTGCTACAACCGTACAAGTAGACTCAGGTAAATAATGAATTACTGATGCTGAGGTGAAGCTAAGACTCTGAACATATCATTTGTGCGTAATACTTTTCACAGCACAACTCTGGCTAGACCTAGGTTGTTCATGCTACTATTAGTTGAAGCCTTCTACAACAGTAAGTTAGCTTATGTAAATACTGAACTACTGATACTTAGGTGCAGTGCTAGCCTGATGTAACCATACAAATTTGCAAAACCAATAAGCAATTCATGAAACGTAAACAGTGCAGGTACTTCGGTGATATTAAGAACAAATAAGGACGCCAAGAGTAATACGACGATGCATATCTAGCAAGCATCAAATCAAACAAACTTTAAACAGGGTAACGAACCTAAGACAGCGTTTATTTTTCCAAGGACCTAAGCAAAATAACTGATTTAAGATATCAGATTGTAGGGACAGAAATCTGAAGAAAAAACACCATGACTGTAGGAGCATTTCCTGCACGAACGAAATATGAAACCTGGGTCGAATTCTGCGTAATGACATTCGGAAGTTACAGATCTAACGAACCCCGAGAAAGAATCAGCATCAATAGCGAAATTATACATCTAGAACGGCCCTAGTAAAGGGAGGAGAGGAAAAAGGGATTGAGCAAACCTGGATCCCGGCGCGAGAGGAGCGGGACACGGGCGCCTTCATCTTGTCCTTGTCCTTGTCGGCGGATCCCTTGGCCACCGTCGTCTTTTCCGCGAGCAGACACTTGCCTCCCTTCCCGGCCATCTCCTTCCGCCGCAGAACCTTCTACCTGCACAAGCACAACCAGTTGTGAGCACAAGGCCCATTAGAAAAACATCAAGAACGCAAGAGATGCTCAATTCAACGAACGCAGATCCGCCGCCTTACCTCGCTTCCTCACTCGTCTGTTGCTATGGTAGAAGCTTTAGAACGGAAGAAGGCTCGCGTGCTTCTCTTCCCTCGCAGTGCTGTCTCGCTGTTTTACTCGAGGACGACGAGCTCCGGGGCGTCGACGGCGGCGCGTCGCGGAGGATGCAGGCGGCGCGTCGCGGAGGAGGCAGGAGGCGTTCCCAAAGATGTGGGTGGTGATGCTCGTGCGGTGGAGGGCGGCCCATATTGGTACAGCCCAGGTAGGCCCGTGCGGAGCGGGTGTACGACGAGGACGATCAAACGGGGTTTGACATATCTCTACTACTTAATAAAAAAACTAAAGTAGTTCCTTATTCTGCCATCCACGATACGTTCCTTTCGTCGTCGCGCTTCCTCGACGTCCGCACCTATCCCGCAAGCGCCAAACTGGGCCAAGCCCAACGCCACAATCCTCCGCATCCACTGCACCCCGCTCCAGCCGACCACTTGATGCGGACGGACGCGACCCCAGACTACGACGGGATCCGGAGGGGGTCGTCCTCCCTGCATCCCGAAACTGGGCGCCGAGCCTGGAGCGGGGCTGTGGCTCCGCGTGCTCTCCGAGGGAGTCGTCCTCCACTGCATCCCGAAGCTGGGCGTCGACGAGCTCCGACGGTCCGGATCGACCTCTCCCCAGTCCGCTCGTCGCGGCGGCGCAGGTACAACCCCTCCCTCCCGTGGCACCCCATCTCTCCCGTGGCACCCCATCTCATCTCCCAGGCGGAAGAAATTGGCCGGAGTTAGGTGAGGGAGAGAGAAACCCAAAGAGGGCAGTGGCGGCCTCACAGCCTGCACCACACGGATCCATCCTCCCCCGCACGGATCCGGCCTTCACCATCTCCCCTCGGTTGTTCTTCGTCTTCCACAACACGACTCAGTGACATGGAGGCCCGACGCCCTTCCCAGATCGCGAGCAAGAGCAGCTGCCGGGTCGCCCCGGAGTCCTTCTCTCACAGCGCTTGGTCTCCAGTGCCCGCAGCCACGACCCGGTCAGCTGGCCACGACTCCGTGCTATTTGTGGCCACGATCGACATCCGCGCTCCGTAACTGGGAAAGGCGGGTTCTTTCTCGGACTACAAGTGCCTGGACGTGATTTGTTTATGCTTTCCGGGGTTTCTTGTTCGTATTGCTTTAGCCTGAATCCTAACGTAATTTGAAAATGTGCGTTGTTGGGTTCGCCCATTTGGATGGTTCCTAACATGGGGGCGTCTTGTGTCTGTGGTAGTAGTGGTGGCGCAGACAAGAGCGGTAAGCACGGTGGAGAGCCAGCCGCTGAAGGTCTTTCAGACATTGTGGTTACTTGGATAATCACAAATTTCAGCAGGATCAATAGGACGAAGCACTACTTGGATGTGTTTGTTATCGGTGCATACAAATGGTGAGCCCTTTCTCTTCACTTATTACAAGATGCAACAGTAGAATGATTTCTGAATATTTTATCTTGATACATCAGTGGCTTGCTTTGATGCAGGTGTGTTCTTCTTTTCCCCAAAGGGAATAAAGTGGAGCACCTTTTGATGCAAGTACTTGATACTCAACCATCTGCTCAATTTATCTTGGCGCAGAAGGTTCCGTGACGGGACGGTGTCCGACACAGAAGCTACGACCGCGGCAGGCCACTGACGATGTGCATCGGTGCAGGCAAGGTGCAAAGAATTCAGTCACCGAAAAGTACAAATTCAACCTCTTCGCAAGGTAGCCATCTCCTCAACATTTTTCCTTGCAATGATCAATATATAAATCCTATCGGTCTTGTTTCTTCATGTTCTTATATAAAATAGATCGACGATTGTTTATTTTTTTTATTTGTTGTGATGTCCACATCGCATCCCATAACCCTTTGAAGTTTGTTTGTCTTCTTCACAAAAATTTCCAATATTACTTGTACAATGTATTTGTTTTTGACATCTGAAACATTAATAGATGCAATTTGAATTATGGATTGTTACCGGAAGTTACTTGTTTTCTCTTAAGGCATGAATCCTTGGACTGATGCCTGAATCATGTTTAATTTTATAATGGGCAAACTAAGAAGGTGTAATTTCCAATATCAGGTTTTAGGTCGATGTGTTAGTTTTTGTCTCGTTTCGATTTCAACTATGAATTTTCTTACTCATTTGCTTGTGCATTTACTCATTTGCGAGTTTGTTTGATGCTTTATTGCGTTGGTCAACTTCTTGAAGTGCTTGCCGTGTATTTGTTAAGGAACATGACGTAATCCTCGCTTTTTATCTCATTCATAATATTTTTGTCTTGTCACTTGATCTGCCAGCCCCACAATCCTTGCTTGCAATACAGAGGAGGTACAAGAATTTGGTAACATTGATAGTAAAATCAAATGTGATAGATGGAAGCTAACTGAGACCACACTAAAGGGCTGCAGTGTGTGAAGAACAGCTACGCCTCAATGGCCGAGTACCTAGGCATCCTCGAACCGCTGCTGGTCCGTGTGGTTCCAGAAGGTTCCAGTGGTGTGTCGTACGTTGCCAACATTATTCCCCTTGAACAAATGAAGGAAATAACCAAGAATTTCAGCAGTGATGCTCTTATGGGAGAGGGGTTGGCATGCGGGAGTTCTATTTGGTGTACTGAAAAATGGCAAGAAATGTGTGGTAAAGATGCCCGACTCTAGCAAACAGCCTGACCAAGATTCCCTTGCGTAGGTTCAGACCCTATTTTGTTCCCTTGCGTAGGTTTCAAGACTCAAGCATGACAATGTCATACAGTCTGCGACAAGGTTTACACCATGGTGAGGAACAGTAACTAAGCATTCTACTTTCATAGAAGTGTGTTGCATTCACGACAGAAGCTTTCAGCCTCAAATTGCATAACGCTTGTTGAGGTAAGATGTCATTTATAGTTGGCCTCATTTCTGTCAGTAATGTAAGAGCTACAAAAGCTTCCCTAAAAACTGATGTATCTGCGGTTCTTGATTACAGGTAAAAAGGGTGTCAAGGGATCCCAGCCAGGATAAGTCTTATCATCGATCCATCGGGTGAGGATTGCTGTAAGCACCACAAGATGGCTTGTAGCATGCCGCGGTGGCCTATCCAACTGATTCTACGCCGCCGCAGCCTATTCCGGCTTGGCCGCAAACTCTTGCCTGGATAAACAATGAACATTACTCTACCCCTTATGTTTAAAATGTGATAGATAAAATCAATTTGTCGCCTGGATAGAACATATTTTGAGTGCTTGTAGCGTGCTATGTGTGATGGAAAAATTCAAAAATGTACTTATGCTAAACCCTAGCTAATTACAAAAGTACACCTTATGGAAAGCAATGGATTGAAAGAGCTGTGTTTGTAGTATGATATTGTCAACATATATATACTTTAAATATGCTAGAGTAAATGCAAATACTTCGTCCTTAATCCTTACTATTAGTAGCATATGGTGGTTGGAGTAGCAGGTGGGCTTTGTATGCATGTCGCGAAGTCATGTTATAGTTTGTAATTCGGTAGAATCATCTCTTATTCCTTTTAATCTGAAAATGTATCTAGCTAGGTTCGCACCCAAAAATCTGTAGGGAAATATCCAGTTTTGTCATGCATGTACGGGTCATTCTGATACATAGAACAAATATTTTTCTATTGTGCATATAGGATACATAGATCACCTAGTGAAGTGCATCTGTCAAAATCATGTGATGATGGCAATAGCCTACATGAGATATGTAACTAGAGTTAACCTGCTGCCCTTTTTGTGCAGGCTTTTTCTTTTAGGCATTTTCTCACATCAAAGATTATTTCCAGTGTCCTATGGACATAAGAATTGAAGCAAATCTCTGAAAGTTAATAACTTGCTATAACTCCTTTCTACACATTGGCCAAAACATCTGTACTGGTGATAAACTATCATGATGGAGCCAAGGTTATTGTATGAAATCTCAATTGTTATCAGAGATCTGCACCTTCGCGAATCTACGGCCATATCTTTCTGGTACCTGAAGCCTGGTGTCTACTGAACTGAGCGCTGCAACTTAATGGAGCAGTTACACCAATTTCTTATTTGTGAGTTCTTTGATCCCGCCTCCTTATGTACCTCTTTGCTGGTACCTTCTACTCTTTGTTTGGCTTGCAGGTCACAACTCCTCACATCTCCTAGAACTAACTAACTTGCTTATGCTTATTATTTCTGCAATTCTACCATGTAGGTTCGTGAGAAGCTTTTGGATGGCTTAGAAATGGTGAGGAAATTTGTTCTCTATTCAAGTATAACTAACATATGATAGTTTTATCTTATTTACAGCCTAGACATTGATAGCCTGAGTGTGCTTGAGGGACATTTTCCGAGTATGATGGCCTGTTCCTACATTAAGGTAGGTACTGAAGAAAGATATGCTTTCTCACTTGCTAATGTCGATTTGATTTAGACCAACGGTAATCCTGAACATGACTGGACATCAATATGTGTTCCATGGTAGAGTGCATATCCTGTACACGCCGCAAGGAAATGGATGATGCGACAAAGAGGCAGGGGAGGACGCGATTGTAGTGGCAGCAACAAGGAGGCAAGGGATGGGGATGAGATGTTTTTTGCCTCAGCAGTGGGGATGGGGCTGTCCTCGCACTGGCGGCGAAGAGGCAGGTCGTTCGGAGAGATAGTGAGAGGGAGTGAGCTTGAGAGTGGAGAATTGGGATTATGAGTGAGGCTGAGTTTTTCTTCTGATGTGTCCATGTCCGTTCGGCTGTTTAGCATTAACGAGTTCTTTTTTGTCTATATAAAGGTCAAGATTGTAAAGGGTTCATACAAAATGTTTGTAAAGGGATTAAAACATATGTTATTTAAGATCGTTTTAAATTCAATATCAGTGCATTGATATTTTTGTGATAGTTGTTTTCATTTGATAATGATCAAAAATGTCTCATCAAAATTCGACAATACATGTCGTCTAATTTTCTTTAGTATGTTAACAAGCATTGAAACCGAGTAAAAAGTGGACGATTTTACCTTCTGTCTAGATGATGAACCGAGCTGGACAGGAGGCCTGGATCGAGTGTTCTAGCTGTAGGTGGTCGTTTTTTTGTGTGGGGGAGCCGAAGGTGGTCGTTGCCGACCGTATGCTGTCGGAGGATGCAACCAGGTAAACCAACGATGTTGGTCGACGTGGGCTTGGATGCGGCAACGGTGACGTTGGTATCCTTGCTGTGGGCCTCGAAGGAGGGTGACGGTTGGTCGGCGGAGGAGGAAGTTGCGAGGATAAGGGAATTTGGTGAGGTTGTGCGCGCTTGAGCTTCGGTGCCGCGGGCAGACTGCGTCTTGACAGCGAAGTCGCGGCGACGCTGATGATTGGAGCTGGCTGGTGGAGGCTGCGGAGCGGATGGGAGGTGGGAAGAGGACAAGGCGGGGAGGCGAGATCCAAAGAGTTGAAGGCGTTGAAGGGGACGTGACGAGAGGAATATAATGGAGACGAACAAGACGGTAGGAACTACCTAGACGGGAGTGATGGGAGCGAGGGGAATGAATGAGGAAGAAAGAGATATATATATATATGTTTCTTTAGGTAAAAATTTTATGCAAGAAGATATAACATCGAGAACTATAGTCCCATTGTTACAAAAATCCATCGTACTACCATATACATAAATTCTAGAATCTAGACTATGTAACACCGGAGATTCACTATTGAAGAGGTTTGAGAAAACAACCTAAAAAAATTTAACATCCGCACCACCGGCTTGCCGATGAAGTTTTTTTAGCTGAAGGTTTGCTAAGCCCCTTTTGTATATTTGACACAGAAGACTACGATCCAGGGTTGTCTCTGGATATTTATGAATATCAATGTGTTGTTTGGACTAATCAGAAAATAAATATTTCTTCGATTATAGCTGTGTTTGCAGCACCCACATTTTTTGAGACAATAATACATCTAAAAGGAGGTATTGTTGAGTTTACAGTTATGACGACCCAGAACGCATGTGTGGGACTTACCGCGGAAGAGTAACAAGAAGACCAAGAACTTGGAAGCACGCAGATGCACACAAAAATATTGTCTTGTTATTGGGTTCCGTATTGTTATGTTGTAGTATATTATGATATCCATGATTTGTTTTGAATTTTCATAGTGAGTTGTGAATTATATATATGCATTAAGAAATAAAAATTGAGGTCCCGACACCTGCGCCGACGCCCGCCTCGACGGCGCCTGCGTCGCCCTCGAGCCTCAGCTCGGGCACCGCGCCGTCTTCGCCGGGCGATGCCCCTTCGCCGGGTTCATCCGCCTCGACGCCGCTTGCGTCACCCTCGAGCCTCAGCTCAGGCGCCGCACCGTTCTCGTCGGGCGACGCTCGCCTCCGGCTCCGCCGCCGCCTCCTCCTCCGCCGGCCACGGCCCCTCCGCCCCGTGCAGCCGCGTCCCGAGCACGCTGTACCCTGACGAGCACGCCGCACCGCGTCGACTTCCGCGCTTTCACATCCACGCCTCGCCCTGCCCGCCTCTGCCCGGGCTGCTCTCCGCGACCCGCAGTGGCTTGCGGCCATGCAGGACGAGTTCGACGCCCTGCAGCGGAACCAGACATGGACGCTTGTTCCCCGACCCCCTCACGCCAACATCATCACCGGGAAGTGGGTCTTCAAGCACAAGTTCCATCCGGACGGTACTCTCAACCGTCACAAGGCGCGGTGGGTGGTTCGTGGCTTTCGCCAGCGTGCCGGCGTCGACTTCACCGACACCTTCGCCCCGGTTGTCAAGCCCGGGACGATCCGCACCGTCCTTCAGCTCGCGGTCTCCCGTGCGTGGCCCGTGCACCAGATGGACGTCTTCAACGCCTTTCTTCACGGCCATCTCGAGGAGCAGGTATTCTGCCAGCAGCCCACGGGTTTCATCGAGAGCGCCCACGCCGACCATGTGTGCCTGCTCTCGCACTCGTTATAGGGCTCAAGCAGGCCCACGCGCCTGGTACCAGCGCATCGCAGCGTTTCTTCACCAACTCGGCTTCCGCTCCACCCGCTCCGATGCCTCGCTGTTTGTGTACAACAATGGTGCCACCACCGCGTACCTGCTGCTCTACGTCGACGACATCATCTTGACGGCCAGCTCCACGGACCTCCTGCGACAAATCACCGAGCGTCTTCCCGCCGAGTTTGCCCTCAAGGACTTGGGGCCCCTGCACTACTTCCTCGGCATCGAGGTCGTACGTTGCACCGACGGCTTCTTCACTATCGCAAGTACGCCCACGGCCTCCGGACCGCGCCGGTATGCTTAATTGCAAACCCGCGGCCACGCCTGTCGACACGAAGTCCAAGCTCTCCGCCACGGATGGTTCGTTGGGCACGGATGCGTCATTTTATCGCTCCATCGTCGGTGCCCTGCGTACCTCACCTTGACCCGCCCCGAGCTGCAGTATGCTGTCCAGCAGGTGTGCCTGCATGCTCCGCGGGATCCTCATTGGGCTGCGGTCAAGCGGATCCTCCGCTACATTCGTGGCACCATGGACTTCGGCCTCTCCTCCACGCTCCACCGCCACGGACATCGTCGCCTACTCGGATGCCGATTGGGCAGGCTGCCCGACCCGCGCCGCTCCACGTCTGGCTACTGCGTCTACTTCGGACCTTCGCTCATCTCCTGGTCGTCTAAGCGACAACCCACGGTCTCTCGCTCCAGCGCCGAAGCGGAGTACCGGGCTGTTGCTAACGCGGTTGCCGAGGTCTCGGCTGCGGCAACTCCTCGTTGAGCTCTCATGTCCTGTTGCCAAAGCCACCGTGGTCTACTGCGACAACGTCTCCGCCGTCTACCTCTCCGCCAACCCGGTCCACCATCGCCGCACCAAGCATATTGAGCTGGACATCCACTTTGTTCGGGAACAGGTGGCCCTTGGACACATTCGAGTACTTCATGTGCCCACCTCCCAACAATTTGCGGATATCATGACCAAGGGTCTCCCTACGACATCATTTGAGGAGTTCCGGTCCAGTATATGCGCTCGCCGGAGACGCTTCGACTGCGGGGGGTGTTGAGATACATATCCTTGTATATCCGGATGTGTATCTTCTGTAGTTATGTATAGCGATACATATCTTTGTATTGATTATTGGGCCCGCCTCCTTCCTTGTATAGTCGAGGACGTGGCCTATATATGTAACGCCATATGCACCCAATCAATACATTGTGAGTTGCATCCCTTTCTACATTGGCAAGTGCATTTGTACTAGTTGACAGAATAAGAAACATGTTTCTCCTTTTTAAGTAGTGTAGATTCGAGTTGGTACGTCGTTAAAAATGTTTGATGTCAAAGATTGGAGACATCTTGATCATCCAATCTTACTAAACGTCTCCCACTTGCCATCCAGCCGTCCGTTATATACTTACCAAAACAAACGACAAAATCAGATCGGAAATCCATTTAACAGGAATCCATTTAACGGGAATCAATCACAGTCCCCCGCGTTTGCAAATATGGAAAACCATGTTGACATAATCAAATTGGTAATAGACAGAAAAATTGATACCCCTTAATTACGCAGAGAATTAATTTCTCAAAAAAAATCATTTTTTTTCTCTGGCGCAAACGGAAACAAAGATCAATGTGCATGGGGTAGTTTCTATTTTAAATGCATCGATCCTTTTATCTCGCTCGAGCATTGGAGAAATTGATCCTTTTAAAGAGTCGATCCTAAGTCACTTTTAGTGGTACGTGGTCTCACCCTTGTATGAAGAAACGAAAATGAGCACCCAATCCTATTCTCCTTTAACTCAGGTACCCAAAAAAGATTGAGACAATCTATATGGAAGGAAATTGTTTGTTCCCCGATCGAAAAAAAATTCGATGATTTTGAGGTCCAGGAAAGGAGCAGGCAGCGGCGGCGAGCCGGTGACCACACCGGCGACACACTCATTTGAGATAGCCGCCATGACTGAATTAGTAGCCATGATTTTACGTGCATACTCAGCTAATGGCAGCCACGGCATGGGCGTGGTGATGGCGTTAGTAGGCGCGGAAGATGGTGTCAGCACACATGGTGCCCAGGGAGGTTAGCGCATACGTTGTACACCGGCGGAGGCGGTGCAGGCCTCGCGGCGCTAGCAAGGCGGTGGTGTGGGTCTTTCCGAAATTGAATTCCAAGATGTCGCGTGGCAGGTAATTGTTGTGGGTATACTTTATGGGTATATCAACGGCATGGCCTAGATCCGGCAAGTTCGGGTGGCCCATAGTTGGTGGTGAGGCATGTGGCCCATCGGGCGGCCCGGTTGCTCATGAAGGATGAAGTCCAGCCCAGGAACAGGAGCCGGATCTCTACCGACCTACGAAGGAGGCCGTGATCCGGGGAAAGCCCATGAAGTATCCGGATCCGGCACGTACTAGAAGGAAGGCGGATCCTTGACGCACACGGTGATCTTGTACCGTCCTTTTCCTGGGATACACAGCCTCCAAGAGCAGAGGTTTGTAGAACAAGAAAGAAGTTTCCCCTGGTGGATCACCCAAGGTTATCGAACTCGTGAGGAAGAGGTCAAAGATATCCCTCTCATGCAACTCCTCACAACCAAACAAGAAGTCTCTTTGTGTCCCCAACACACCTAATAGGTGCACTAGTTCGGCGAAGAGATAGTGAAACAAGGTGGATGAATAAGTAGTACCAACCAACTAGAAAAGTGCTTGCCCGTGACAAGAACAAGCGTATAACGCAGTGTAGTAACACAGTAGGGTAACGCAGCAGAGTAAACAAGTAGCGATAGGCATTTAGAACAAGGCCTAGGGATTACACTTTCACTAGTGGACACTCTCAACATTGATATCGCATAATAAATAACTCTTTCTCATATGTGCTACACACTCTTTTGTTGGATGATGAACACATTGCGTAGGATTACACGAACCCTCAATGCTTGAGTTAACAAGCTCCACAATTCAATGTTCATATTTAATTAACCTTAGAGCATAATAGATCATTGCAAAATAAACCAAGAACTAACATAGTGCACACACTGTCCACATTACACTATGAAGGAGGAATAGATCACATCAATACTATCATAATGATAATTAACTCAATCTACAAGAGATCATGATCATAGCCTACGACAAGAACCACATGGTGCACACACTAGTCACCTTTACACCATGCAGGAGGAATAGACTACTTTAATAACATCACATGAGTAGCACACAAATAGTAGCGATACAAAGCTCATCATATGGATCTCAATCATGTAAAGCAGCTCATGAGATCATTGTATTGAAGTACATAGGAGAGAGATTAACCACATAGCTACCGGTACAGCCCCGAGCCTCGATGGAGAACTACTCCCTCCTCATGGCAGCAGCGGTGATGAAGATGGCGGAGATGGCAGCGGTGTCGATGGAGAAGCCTTCCGGGCATTTCGCCCGGCGGGGGCGTGCCGGAACAGAGACCCGGTCCCCGCATCTTGGCTTCACGATGGCGGCGGCTCGAAGGTTTCTCGTGGGTTTCCGAACGTCATAGGGTTTTCGACGGAGGCTTTAAATAGGCTAAGGGCAGCCTCCGAGGGGCCTGGGCCACCACACCATAGGGCGGCGCGGCCCCTCCGGCCGCGCCTGTGGTAGTGGGGCCCCCTGGCTTCTCGGCGGCTCGGGTGTTTTGGATGCTTCCGGGCAAAATAGGAACCTGGGCGTTGATTTCGTCCGATTCCGAGAATATTTCGTTACTAGGATTTCTGAAACCAAAAACAGAGTCAGAACCACTCGGCATCTCACAATAGGTTAGTTCAAAAACGCATAAAAATGATATAAAGTGTGAACAAAACATGTCATTGTCACAAAACAAGCATGGAACATCAGAAATTATAGATACGTTGGAGACGTATCATCCCAAGCTTAGTTCCTACTCGTCCACGAGTAGGTAAACGATAAACAAAGATAATTTCTGAGTGACATGCTGCCAACATAATCTTAATCATACTATTGTAAAGCATATGAGATGAATGCAGCGATCAAAACAATGTAAATGACATGAGTAAACAAATAAATCATAAAGCAAAGACTTTCATGAATAGTACTTAAAGACAAGCATCAATAAGTCTTGCATAAGAGTTAACTCATAAAGCAATAATTCAAAGTAAAAGCATTGAAGCAACACAAAGGAAGATGAAGTTTCAGCGGTTGCTTTCAACTTGTAACATGTATATCTCATGGATATTGTCAACATAGAGTAATATAATAAGTGCAATATGCAAGTATGTAGGAATCAATGCACAGCTTCACACAAGTGTTTGCTTCTTGAGGTGGAGAGAAATAGGTGAACTGACTCAACAATAAAAGTAAAAGAATGGTCCTTCAAAGAGGAAAGCATTGATTGCTATATTTGTGCTAGAGCTTTGATTTTGAAAACAAGAAACAATTTTGTCAACGGTAGTAATAAAGCATATGTATCATGTAAATTATATCTTACAAGTTGCAAGCCTCATGCATAGTATACTATTAGTGCCCGCACCTTGTCCTAATTAGCTTGGACTACCGGATCATCGCAATGCACATGTTTTAACCAAGTGTCTCAAAGGGGTACCTCTATGCCGCCTGTACAAAGGTCTAAGGAGAAAGCTCGCATTGGATTTCTCGCTATTGATTATTCTCAACTTAGACATCCATACCGGGACAACATAGACAACAGATAATCCTCTTTTATGCATAAGCATGTAACAACAATTAATAATTTTCTCATATGAGATTGAGGATATTGCGGGGGGAAGACCCCGGGCAGGGCAATGGACGCGAGCAGCCGGTCACACGGGCCGGCTCCGCGCAAAGCCGGTGAGCAGCAGCGGCGCCGTGGCCGGCTGGGTCCTGGTCGGCTGGCTCTAGGTCCTAGTCGGCCTGGCTACGGCCGCCAATGTGTAGCTGGGCCGGCTTCTACAAGCCATATCCAACTGGGGTTTGTACCTCAGACCGACTCGAGGCTGGCGAGTCTTGCACTGGAAGGAACCGGGTTGGTGATCCGGGTTCCCAAAGTCCACGCTGACTTCATCCTCCGTAAAGCGCGGGGCACCGTGGAGCAATAGTGCCACGCGCCGGACAGGCCATCATGGTCTACGACGATCCGTACTGGCTACAGTGGCTGACGGCGACAGGGACACTTCCTCTCCATACCGCTGACCTTGGCAGCCGGATGGGACAGGCCACGATGCATCAACGGCTCCTGAGGTCACCGCCTCGGGAAGGAGCGGAAGCCGGAGCCGACCAAGCCGGCCAGTAAACTATAGGGTCTTATATGTAAAGTGCCGGCGCCTATATAAGCCGCACTACCCCTCTCGTGCAGGGGATCGATCATTCTCACTTCATTCCACCCTTAGCGCTGCCCTGTGAGAGAGACCATCGTCCCCCTTAGCCTCCCAGGAGCAGCCGGACACAGCTCTAGGAGCACCATTGTATTGTGTGATCATCATATACACTCTAGCAGAGTAGAGGTTTTACCTCCATCGGAGGGCCTCGAACCCGGTACGTCGCCGTCGCCGTCCCCATACCCGCATCCGGATACCGCCGTGAGATCCCTCAGAACCACCTCGATTAGCCACCCTATGGCACATGCCGTGACGATACCACGACATTGGCGCCCACTGGGGCCTTCAGCATCCTCGGCCGGTGTCTTCATCCCGGACGGGCCTCACCATCACCACCGCGATCGAGTCGCTCAGCTTGATCTCGAGATTCGCCTCGACCGCGCTGGGACAACGCTGGCTGCCGCCGACCGGCCTTCCTGTACCGGCGGTAGCATTATCTCCTTCGGCGGCCACGACGTTTACGCCGCCATCGCGCACCGCCGCGCTACCCGCGCGTGGTGCGCCGCGCAAGCCCTCCTCCGCGAGCGGGCAGCAGCGCTCCCGCCACCCCGCCGTCGTGCAAGTCATGATGGCTGGCGACGAGCTCCCCCACCAAGAACCCGCGGCGCACCCGCGGCCCCAACCTGGAGCGCAACATCGACCCCAACGCCTCCGGCTCGGGCGCAAGGCCGCCACCGCCACCGTCCCGGCTGGACGAAGTCCGGGCGAAACTGAGCACCCCGCTCACGCCTGGTGCCGACCCCACCGCCATCGAGGCGGATTTGGAGGCGCACCGCCAGCTCCTCCTCAAGCAAACCGAAGAACTGGCGCTGCCTGGCCCAGATGGAGATCACCTTATAGCCAACCGCGCCCACGGCCTCACCTGGCGGCGACGAGCCCAGCCGAGCCGGCCATATCCGCCGCAGGGCCGCCCCTGGCGCCGAGATCGTCGCGACGGCGCTCTTCGCGGCTGCCGCGGAGCTACCCGTCTACAACACCCCCGACAAGAACATGCGCGTGGCACAAGCCGCCGCAGAGAGCTGAACCGCCTTGAAGGCGAAGAGTTACGCCGCGACTAAGCGGTGATCGAGCTGCTCAACGCATCCACTGTGCAGGTGCCGACCCTGTATGTCAACGCCTCGCAGCTTCTCACGCTCGTGGAGCTGCAGGCAACGACAGGGAAGGCGCGGTGACGTCGAGTCCGCTCCAAAGACTAAGCCGGCACCGTGACTCTGGCCACGCACGCAAGCTCGAGCCGGCCGAGCCACCAGCCGGGCGGCACAGCCGCAACCGCTCCTCCAAGCGGAATCAGGAGCAAGACGAGCCCCGCCGCCGCACCGGCTGGCTCCAGCAAAGCGGCGCGCGCGGCCCCGGCACGCCTCGGCTGGGCCCGCGATCGAGCCCGCCACGCCGAGGAACGCCGACCGGCGGTCGAATCCCGCATTGCGGAAGAAGAAGCTCCAGCCGGCCCAAAGTGCTTTGGGCCCCGCATCGCCAACGAGCCCACGCTCGAGGGCTTCGTGCTCCCGCCGACACCCTGGCACGACGGCACCGCCAAGCCGGAGGACCGTTGCAGGACACTCCACCCGCAGCCGGCATCGCCAAAGGCAACAAGCGCCGGCTGTGCGCTACCCCCTCTGCCGGTCGGCGCCGCCCGCATGGCTCAACAACCCCCAGCAAAGATAAACGGTTGGTGGACTTCGGCAGCCTTCATCAGCAACTTCACCGCCACCTACCGCCGGCCGGGTCGGCCCCAACAGCTGGAGATGTGTAAGCAGGGCCCCGACGTCGCGCGTACCTGACGCGCTGGTGCGAGATGCGCAACTCCCGTGAGGGCGTGCACGATCCAGGCCATCAGCTTCTTCATGGAGGGTCAGCGTCTAACACCATGCTGTGGCACAAGCTACGCCGCAGCCACCGGTCGATGGCCGCTTGATGGCCATCGCCGACAAGCACGCGCCGGCTGAGGAAGCCGGCAAGGCGCGACATTTCGCTCCCCGCAAGACGGAACAACAAGCCGGCCGAGGGCGCCTCGTATGGCAGCCGGGGACAACTACCGCCGACAAGCATCACAGCCGACCAGCCGGACCGCCGGTACGGCTCCTCGCCCACGAGCCGCCGTGGGTGACACGCGGGGCAGCAGCGCCGCCGCCAAGACCGGCGTGGAAGCCGACACCTTCGAGCAGATGCTCGACTCTGTGCAAGTACCACAGCTGCAAGAACCCCTCCAACCACACCACCCGCGATTGCCACTTCATGAAGCTGACAAGCGGTGAACCTCTTCCGCCTCCACCCCCGGCCTCCACCAGCCGGCGGGCCGGGTGGCCAAGCCAGCCAGAACGCCAACCTCGAGCACCACGAGGCTAACCAAGTGCACCATGGCGGCCGATATCCGGCCGAAGAGCTACCCACATCATCTTCACCTCCGAGCCCGAGGACTAGACGAGCTGCAGAGCCGTTCTCGAGGTCAACGCGGTCAACCCACGGTCCCCCGACGAAACTGTCTGAGCAGCCATCACTTTTGGATCGCCGCGACACACCGGTTGTCCCGCGCTGGCAGCTACGCCATGGTCCTCGACCCCACCATCGGCACAACCCGGCACAGCGTCCGCGCGTCCTCATCGACGGCGGCAGCAGGATCAACATCCTCTACCGCGACCGCCCGCAAGCTGTGGGCATCCAGAGGCCGAGTTGCGCCCACCCCCACCGCCTTCCATGGCATCGTGCCAGGCCACCGCTGCCGCCGATTGGCCGGATCACGCTGGAGGTGATGTTCGGGAAGCCGGACCACTTCCGCACCGAGAGAATCGAGTTCGAGGTGGTGGACCCCATGAGTCCCTACCACGCGCTCCCTAGGCAGGCCGGCCTGACCAAGTTCATGGCGGTACCCCACTATGGGTACCCAAGATAGCTGCCCGGCCCAAAGGGGGTCATCACCATAGCCAGCGATTATCGGCCGTCCATGGATGCGCCACGCAGAGCTCCAAGATGGCCCCGACGCCGGTCATCGCCACCGAGAAGCAGCTCATCCACGACGCCGTCGCCCGCCAAGGCCACATAGATGCATGCCTGCAGCAACCCGCTGGGACGACTCACTTCCAGCCGGCCGACAACACCAAGAAGATCTTGCTCGACCCGGCCGGACAAGTACGTCCCCATCGGTGCCGGCTGAGCAAGAATGAAACAGCTCACCACCTTCCTCCGTGAGAATCGGGACATCTTCGCATGGACTCCAAGAGACATGCCGGGTGTGCCGAGGGAGTTGGCCGAGCACCACCTCCACGTCCGGCCTGGAGCCAACCGGTGAAGCAGCCTTCAGCGCTTCGCCCAAGAACGAAGGAAGGCCATCAGTGAAGAAATCGCCTGGCTCCTGGTGCCGGCTTCATCATGGAAGTGCTGCACCCGGACCTGCTGGCGAACCCGGTCCCGGGTTTTGAAGAAGAACGGCCCCGCGCATGTATCGACCACACCAGCCTGAACAAGGCGTCCAGACCCTTCCCCTGCCGCGCATAGATCAAGTCATAGACTGGACCGCGTCAGAATCGTTGTCTTTCCTAGATGCCTATTCAGCACAAATGATTCCTTTGAATCTGATGATCAAATAAAGACTTCGCCATTACCCGTGATGGGGCTTACTGCTACCTGACTATGCCGTTCGCTTGAAAATGCAAAGCCCACTACCAAAGGTGTGCATGCAAATGCTTGCAGATCAAATCGCAGAAACGTCACGCATGATGATGTCATGTAAAAACCAAGAGACGACTACCTTCCTTGATGACCTCGAGAGAAACCTTCACCAATCCTGAGAAGATTTCGATGAAGCTCAACCCGGCTCAAGTACCTTCGGGCGCACCCAGCTCTTGGCTACCTCATCTCTCGAGATAGGCCAACCCAGGAAGATCACAGCTCCTGAGAAGATAACGCCGCGATCCTGGCGATGTCCAGGTCGTCGGTGCCTAGTCTCTTGAGCCGCTCGTCACCGGGCCGGGGAGAAGGCACCGCCCGTATCAATTGATGAAGAAGGCGGACAAATTCGTCTGGTCACCGCAGCGATGAAGCCTTAAAGCGCGTGCTTAAACCGCGCCAATCCTCGCAACGCTCGGCTTAATGGAGCCGATGTTGTTGTACATCGACCACCAACCGAGTGGTTAGCGTTGTCCTGGGTGGAGCGCAAAGAAGCGACAGGGAGCACTGGTCCAGCGCCCATTACCCAGCTAAGTGCTCTCCTGGGCCACAAAACTACCCCCACTACCAAAAGGTCACCTACGTACATGGCGGCCAAGAAGCTCAAGCACTACTTCCAAGAGCACCCCATCAAGGTGGTTGCCACGGCGCCCTTGGCGGAAATCATCGGCAGCAAGGATGCCAACGGCCGGGTTGCCAAGTGGGCCCCGGAGCTAGCCGCCACACCATCCTCTACGAGCCACGCACACCATCAAGTCGCATCCTCGCGGACCTCTTCGCCGACCGGGCCGAGATGCAATACCCGCCGCCCGTGCCGGATTCCACACACCGGAAGATGCACTTTGACGGCTCGAAGATGCGCAACGGCTGGGAGCCGCATCGTCATCACCTCCCAAGGGAGACCGGCTGGACTACGTCCCGCATATCCACTTCGCCGCATCCAACAATGTGGCGGAGTATGAAGCGCTCATCCATGGGCCGAAGCTGGCCAAGGAGACTGGCGTGCGCCGCATACTCTGCTTCGGTCTCGACTTGGTCATTACAACAAGCATCCGGCGACCGGGACGCGAAGGACGCCAACATGGCCTCATACCGTTGTCCATGGCATCCGCTTCTTCGATCGCGAATTCCACCATGTGCCACGAGCAAACAACGAGGCGGCTGACGCCTTGTCCAAGATTGGCTCAACCCGGCAAGCCATTCCGCCGGCACGCCTTGGCGGTTCTCAAGAAGCCGCCCATCATACCGTCACCGGACTCGGATTCAATATTCGTGCCGCTGACCCGGGGGCTGCTCAAACCCGTGAGGCTTCATCGCCCAAGTCAGGGCTTCAAAGCCAAACCCGCGGCTACCATGCCGAACCCGGACTTCTCCCAACCCGGGGCTTCGCTAAACTGGGGCTAGCAAGCGAACCCGCCGCTAGCAAGCCGAACCCGGTGACCATGCAGTCGAATCCGGAGGCTCATGCAGGAGGCCCCGTTGGTCAGCATTCGAGATAAGATGCGACCTTCATGGGCACAAGAATTCCTCTCCTACCTCACCGACGGTGTGTGCCTGATGATAGAGTCCAGGCCAGGCAGATTGAGAGAAGGGCCAAGGCCTATACAATCATCAACCACCACCTGTACAAACGCAGCGTAAGTGGTGTTCCGGTGCGTCGAGCTGGCTGAAGGGATTGAACTCCTACGGAAATCCACCAAGGAGAGTGGGACATCACGCTCATCCAGAGCCATAGTGGCCAAAGCCTTCCGGCACGGTTTTTATCGGCCGACTGCTCAGAGACGCATAAGAGTTGGTGAAGAAGTGCAACGGCTGTCAGCGTCGCAAAGAAGAGACACCAGCCGGCTTCCGCCTTGAAGACCATCCCCATCGCATGGCCATTTGCCGTATGGGGCTTGGTAGGCCCATTCAGAACGGGCGCGAGGGGTATGAGACACATCTCTTGTGATGATCGACAAATTCACCATGGATCACCAAGCCAATCAAGAAGTTGGACGGCTCCACAACCGTCACATCTCAAGGAAATCATTGTGAGATTGCTACCCCCACACATCATCACCGACAACGGCAGCAACTTCTCCCAAGGCATCTTCTCTCGCTGTGGGAAATGGGCCTGATGTCACAGACCAAGCCGTTAGCCTTCTCCACTTGTCCGTTGGACTCGGATGCGCCACGAGGCTAAGAAAAACAAGCCGACAAGGCTGACGAGGAGACTAAACGACCCTGGAATGTCAACTTACTCCGCCCATTTTACACATGAGAGCAGAATGTATGTATCCCTTGTATCCCTTTGTGAGCTATGAAAAGCACGCGCTAAGAGCGCCGCTTCACAAGTTTTTCGCGCAGATTTGCTGCTACCAATTGGCTTGAACTTTTCACGCGTCGCTCGCAACGGATCCGGTTTCCGACAATGCTTCCATCCAGCCTAAGATCGCAACCTCAATTGGCCAAGTGAGGCTCTAGGAGCCGCACGCGAAATGACTAAGGGAAAGAGTAAAGCAGCTGACTTGCAACTTTTCATAAAAGTACCGGATTGTTTAATTCAGCTCGTCAATTTAAATCGCCGGCTCACCTGCCGCTTGATCCGCGACGGATCAAGTCGGACGACGATCGGCAAGAGCACAGCAAAGAGTGGGGCGGATGGGAAAAAGCGAACGAGTCGAAAGAAAGCAACTGCACACAAATGATTAACAAACACATTAAAGTGTGACATAATGAAAGGATGATAATATTCATACATGTGCACCCGGCATCCGGGGATTTAATAAATTGTCTTGCAAGCAACAATGAGACAGTAAACTAGGCAAGAATGAAGAGGGACCAATGGAGGGGCGGCCCGGATCCGGTTCCGGTTTCCTTCTGGCGTCTTCTGCCTCCTCATCTCTATGTAGTCCTCATCGGATGGAGGGTTCGGGTCCGCGACGAAGACGCCCTTGTCGACGAAGCGCGATGGCGCCGCTCGGGCAAGACGGGCGGTCTTGTGTTCGGTTGGGAGCTTGTCCTCCACGCCGGCTCGCCGATACTCGAGCTGTCCACCTCGTTGTACCAGGAGAGGACAAAGCGCCATGTCGGCACCCGGCTGCGTGGCCGACTCTTCCGCCGAGGAAGCGATCCGGCGCCCGCTCCATCAAGGAGACGAGGTTGGAGATATTCCTGCGGCACCGCCTCCGCGGGCCACAGCATCGGCACCAGCTCCTCAGCCGCTCCGAGGCTCCCAGCTAAGCTTTGGTGATGGCTCGGATGCTGGGCAGCCATGGACATCGCCACAGAATCCTCCATGGTGAAGTACTCGTCGCTGCTCTCACCGGTCTCCCGCCTCTCGGCATCGCGTGCAACGCTCAACGGCTGCTAGCGCCGCATCCCGTCTCCGGGAAGCCGCAAGAAGAAGCACGTCAGAAGTCATCAAAGCCTAAATAAGCTGAAAAATGCAAATTTTCAAGTCCTAAGATTGGGGGAGGCACTGCGGCAGCCGCAAGAACCGATCGCCTCGCCCCCAAAGATGGAGATAGCGAAGAAATCAGAGTTCCGGCCGGCTGCCAACGATAGTCGGCAGCCGACAACGAAAGCCGGCAAAGGGAAAGGAGCAAAGAAATGCACTCACCCGACAAGCCACGGTGCGCGCCAATCTCGTCCGTCCAGCGCTTGGCACAGCTCCGTGGACTTGGTGGTGACCTCCTCCTGAAGCGCAAGCCGCTTTCTCCACCTCCGTCAGTCGCCGGCTCAGATCCTCCACCTTCTCCTTCTCCGCCGTCCGGAGGGAGTTGAGCTCAGTGAGGTGGTTCTGCTCCAGCAGGCGCAGCCGCGTCAGCTCCTGCTCAGCCAGCTTGAGCTTGGCGGTGGCAGATCGGCCCGCCTCCTCGCTCTCGGCGCACTGGGCGCGAGCAGCCCGGAGATCCGCCTCCAGCCGCGGGACCTTGGCGGCCTCAACTGCGAGGCAGCCGGAAAGAAACGTCAGCCAACGAAGACTAAAAAGAAAGAAGACATCGAGTCGGAAGAAGCAAGATCTTACCCTTGGCGGCCTCCAGCTCGTGAGCCAAGTCGGCCCGGTCTAGCTTGGCCTTGTGATAGTGGGTCACGGCGCGATTGTACAGAGTGGTGCGCCGATCCATCACAGCCTAAGGAAAAAAGAAAATCAGTCTGCTAGGCGAAACCCGGGCCGGCTCCGAGCAGCCGGCCCATGCCTCGGAGGGCTACCAGGATGATAACCAAATCAAAAAACAGATGAAGCTTACCTTGCCGGCTTCCTCCACCTTGGCAACGTTGGCCGCGGCCTCTGCAGCCCTAGCCTTGAGGTTGGCCCAGGCTGGAGAAGAACATTTCCACCGATGCTTGGCCGGGTCTTCCTCCTAGCTGGGTCACCCGTAGAGCCGGCGCGAGCCACGCCGGCCCATAGTGCCAGCCGAGCTGGGCCGGAGTCGGAGGCGGATGGCACATGCACATAGCGCCTTTTGGCCACGTGCGTGCCCCGCCGCGGCGCCGATGGGGCTCCGTCTCACCGGGCCGCTGCTGGGCGAGCCGGCGCCCGGCGCGCGCCGGCTCGTCCCTTCCCGGCCTCGCCGTCGCTCCCCGCCGTCGGCCCGTGGTGGCGGCGCCTGTGCGGGGTTGCATGGCCTAGGCCGGC
The DNA here is from genome assembly GCA_030979885.1 of Lolium multiflorum. NCBI lineage: Eukaryota > Viridiplantae > Streptophyta > Magnoliopsida > Poales > Poaceae > Lolium > Lolium multiflorum. The sequence continues at coordinate 25,078,198 of CM061750.1, forward strand.
GCAGCCCGCTCGGCGCCCGAGGGGTGCCCCCTCTCCGGCTCCCATCCAAGACTACTCACGTTTGGCTCCGCTCCCGCTCTCGGCCACGGGGCGGGCGAGCCCTCGCCGGCCCGGCCCGGCTGCGGCGGTAGGCCTCGCTGCTCCGGCCCGGGGTTGAAGGCGGCATGCCCCCGGCCGGCCCCTGGCCGTCGGGTCCAGAAGACGAGTCCGGCTGAACATGTCATCTGCCACGTACGTCGTCGGCTTCTGCGCCTCGCGTGCCGCGATCAGCGCTGAGGCCGGGCGGCACGGCCAAGGAAGGCGCCTCGCGGAAGGCGGAGTACCCGCAGCGGCGGCGGCGTAGAGCACGCGATGGCGTCGGCTCCCTCCTTTGGCGCGGAGGCGGCGACACAACGCGCGGAGTCTGCGGGAGCCGCCGCCCTGGGCAAACTTGATGGGGGCCCTAGCCAGACAAACAAGGAGAAGATAAGCATATAGAATAAGGAAAGAAAAGGAATCAAACAAGAAAGAGAAAGAGAGCTCACCCGGCCTGCTCCGGCACCTTCTTCAGCTGCTGCCGGCGGAGTTTCTTCGCCTTCGCCTCCAAGGCGGCAATAGAGCGGGGCTCGCTGGCCCGCTTTTTCCCCTGGCGCGCCGGTGGCCTCGCGCGCAGAGGCACGGCCGGGATCGGCCCCGTGGCGGACGTCGGCCGCCCGTCCCCGCTGCTCTCGTGAAGGGGCGGATCAGGCTCCCCCGGCCGCCTAGATCGGCGCCGCAAGAGTCGTCGCCGCGGCCTGGTCGCCGCTGGTCAGCCGGACGACGTGATCCCGTCCACCTCTCGTCGCCAAAGTCGCCGGCCCCTGCCCGCGCTCAAAAAGCTAGAAAACGGAAAACATGAGCAAACAACAAGCTGGAAATCGGCAGAAGCAAAAGAAGTTTGCCTCGTGAGCTTTGCTTCTTAAGCCGGCGAAAACACAAAGCTTACCCGCTCGGGCCTAGTCCCCCTCGTCGGCGACGCCACCGTAGTTCCATTGCCCAAGACGTCGCTTCGGTGATGTTATTCACCCGGCCGGTCACCCGGCCTTGGAGAGAAGCAGCTTGACGTCCGGTCTGGCTTCCAACCGGCCGGACATGTGCCCGATTTTGTGGGTGCGCATTTGGAGCCGCAGCACGGCGTCGCGATGGTGCGAGGAGGAATTCTCTGGGCGGTCAGCCCGTTTCCCCACGGCCGCCCCGTAGAAGTCCTGCAGCTGGTTTACCTCAGCGTCCGGATCCGTCGAGCGGGCGTTGTAGCCCGTTGATCCGGCCGACTGGAGGAGCCGGTTGAACTCCGGCAGTTGATCCGCTCGACGAGCCGGGCCCGCGGCAGCCAAGAGGGAAGAACGACATTCCCGCGCTTCTTCACCGAGTCAACGGGGGGGATTTTGGGGAAAGGCGTACCGGGCCGGGTGTAGATCGAGGCAGGGCCCGCAGGCGGCCCTCGGTGGTTTGCGCCTTGAGGTAGAACAGCTGGCTCCAGAAGTCGATCCGGGCCACAAGCCGGCGTAGGCCTCCATGAACGCCACGTAGCGCCTGAGGAGGACGGTGCGCGGCCGAGGAGGGGCGAGCGGCTGCAGGCCGGCTGCCGAGAACCGCCGAAAGAATGTGAAGCGCAGTCGCCCTCGAATGAGGTGCGCCGAAGACGACGCGCTCGCCGGCCCTCGGCTCGGGCTCCGTCTCCTCGCCGGGCACCCGCGTAAGACCGCGGGATCCTCGGCGGAGGCGCACCGGGCTCGCCGATGTCAGCCTCCCGCATGTAGGAACCCCCTCCATGATCCGCCGGCGGAGGCCATTGTCGAGGAAGAAGAAGAAGATGACCACGAGAGGCGAAAGGGCGAAGAAGAGCCTTGCGACGGCGGCGGCGACGACGGCGGGGACTGAGGACGCTCCATTGAAACGCTGGCCCCGTGGGGCGCCGGCTCGACGGAGAAGGCGGCGGTGCGGAGATTTGCTCGCCGGAGTTCGCCAGCGGGAGGCGTTCGCCGGAGCAGCAGCGAGCTCGAGCGCGAAGAAGAGAAGGAGCGGAGCAGGAGCGCAAGGAGGAAGAAAGGGGCAAGTAGCAGCCTCGATGCCTCCCCCGCGGCATTTATAGCCTCCTGCCACGGGCGGTTGGCCTCCAAGTGGCAAACGTGGGCCACGTCCCCGGATTTATTGCGCCGTAACTCCGCCCACGACCACAGCGGTTACCGAAAACGGCCACACCACGTCCCCACTAATGCACCGGATCCGGAGGAGACATTGATGTGACCAGACGAAATGACCGCGCTGACGAAGCCGTCAGACCGGTCAAGTCGGGTGCAGAACCCGAGGCGGCGGAGACTCCGCCGCGCCGCAAGCCGGAGCCGGACAATAAGTTCAACTCGGACCAAAAGTCATCAACGAGGCGGAGACGCCACCAAAACTTGCGAGAAAGCAAAAACCGCATAAGTAAAAAGTGGCCGGCTAGAAGCAATGGGCAGAACTGAGCTTTCGACGGGGCGCAGCCGGCTGAATGGAAATTCTTAGTCGGCCCCTCCAAGTGCCGTCAAGTATTCCGAGAAGCCAGAAAACCTGCCTAGGTCCTAAACGTTGTGACCTTCCAGCCTTCGGGGCTAATGTTTGGGAAGACCCCGGCAGGGCAATGGACGCGGAGCAGCCGGTTGGCCACCGGCCGGCTCGCGGCAAAGGCTGGCTGAGGAGCAGCCGGCTCGCG